>JAJJWX010002457.1:0-568072 GCA_023529315.1 Papaver bracteatum
ATTTCTCCAATTCCACTGGGTATATGAAATTTGATGCATTGATGCAACGTTGATGCTACAGCCTTGATTGCGTATATCCATGGTCTTCCTAATATCATGTTTGTAATGACCCGTCCTTTCACCGATACTGTCCCCACTTAGCCACTGCGGTTATCCGGCAGTGTGGGATTTTTAACGGGCATCGCTGCGGTAATCCAGCAGAAACTTCCCGGATGGTCACCCATCCATGGATTACTCCCGCTCGAGCACGCTTAACTGCAGAGTTTTCTGCCAACTCTGGAGCCAATTGTGCTGAAAAGGCCTCGGTGTTAAGAAAGGACAAATCATTACTTATATTCCATTCGCCAACCCAACAAATCGGGGTATTACAATACCACCACCTTAAATTGGAGCCGTCCTCGGCTCCGGAATATATTTTCAATCCCAGATCTCCGACGTTCCTGCGCCCTCATGAGAAGCACTGGACAATTCCCGCCAGCGTACCTTCCCACCTCCTGGGGTGAACGTCGTTGGTTCCCGATACCATTTGTAATGACCGTCCTTTCACCGAAATCTTTTGTCCACTTAGCCACTGCGGTTATCCGGCAAGTGTGGGATTTTTAACGGGCATCATTGCGGTAATCAAATAGAAACTTCCCGGATGGTCACCCATCCATGGATTACTCCCCGAGCACGCTTAACTGCAGAGTTTTCTGCCAACTCTGGAGCCAATTGTGCTGAAAAGGCCTCGGTGTTAAGAAAGGACAAATCATTACTTATATTCCATTCGGCCAACCACTGCCGAAATCGGGGTATTACAATGTTATATGGTGATTCCACGTCTACCACACATAACGTTACTTGTGTTTCAATCTCCCCTAGTGGGATTCATACCACTATCTCGCCTTTAGGTTTTGTTAAAGACTTTCCAAAGCCATGAACATGATATGTTGAATAAGACATTTCTTCATCCTTATATCCCATTTTCTTGAAAGTATGATAAAATATTATGTCTACAGAACTTCCTGCATCCACCAAATTTCTATTCATAGCCCATTCTTCTACAGATTTTATTGATTCCTCCTTTCTCATTGGTATAGTGGATCTTGTGACTACCAATGGAGATGTATGACTTAGATTTTCTTCTGGTATTTCACTTCTTTGTAAATGTGATCTCTTGCTTTTCCCAATCTTTCAATGGTGATATTTTTTCCACCGTCATAATTTTCCTTCCTTCAAAATCCCATTTGTGTATCTTCCCCTTGATATTTTCATGAAATCTATCAATCATTGTTCTCGTTATCATACCACACTCCAATTTCCTACAATCCTTTTTGATTTTAATCATCCTTCCTTCAAATATCTTAGTAATTTGTTTTATGATTTTCTTAATCTTGAACAATTCTTATCTTCTTGTTCACCTTTTTCTATGATTTTGCTAATTTAATCCCTGTTTCGGGCGCCAAAATGTAGTTGCAGGATTTCCCACACTACACCCTTGTTAAGATTTTGCTATAATCAACTCATAATTGAAGATGAAAAATGACACTTTATTATTTCGGTTTCAGAAATGTTTACAGAAATGGAAGAATTCAAGATTACAACTATTCTCTTGAAGTTTCTCTCTCCTCGAGACTTTCTTAACTCTCAAAAATACATCATCATTTTATGGACACATTGGGTCTATATTTATAGGGTAGTTACATAGTGGATGACAGCTAAGTTTTCCTCTTATTTCGGGTTGATTCTGCGATTGTACTGCGATAGTTACAATGTTAAATCTCGCAAGTTTTGTAACCATCGCAGAACAAACATGCTTTTCTCATTTTTTCTTCAATCGTCAGATATTACGTCACTCTTTTGAAGGCTTTTGTGACACTCGTGAAGTGTTGTATAAAATCTTGCGGTGATGCTCGCTGATAAGTGTTGTTAATCTCGCAGAGAATAGATGTAGCGATATTCTGGTCCTACAATTGAAGAAGCGAAAAGTTCGCAGGAAGATGGGGAAATAGGCAAAGAAAGAAGAGGAGTTTAAAATCTACATGATAAGTATAGGATCAGAATATTTCTATAGCAATACTCTCGCGAGATTTATAAACAACACTTCGCGAGCGTCGCAGATTGACTCAAAGAATGACGTAACGGATGACGATGGCTGAAACACGGTAAAAGCATGACGATCCTGCGAAGATTATAGCATCTGCGAGAATTAACATTATAACTTCTGCGAGAATATCGCGAGTCAGATCCGAAATTAAAGGACAACTTAGCTGTCATCCATTATGTAATTACCCTATATAAAGAGAACTAATAGGCCCAGAAAGGAGAGATCAATTTTTAAGTGTTGAGAAAGTTTCGAGGAGAGAGAAAGTTCTTGTGAGCGGTTGTATTCTTGATTTCTTCCATTTCCTGTAATATTTCTGAGAATTAATCAATAAAAGTATTGTTCTTAATCTTCAAATATGTGTTGATTATTATCAATTCTTGTGAGGGGTGTAGTATAGGAATTCCTGCAACTACATAATGGCACTAGAAACAGGGATTGAAAGTTGAAAATTGTAGAAAACGCAAGATTAAAGATCAGTATTAAAGTTAAGAAGATGATCGAACAAGTTGGTGAAATAGTTGAAGGAAAAATAATTAAAGCCAAGGATAATTACAGGAAGTTGGAGTGTAGTACGATAACAAAAATGATGATTAACCAATTTCATGGAAATATCAAAGGAAGGATTCATAAACGAGATTTTGAAGGAAAGAAGATTATGATGGTGGAGAAAGTATCACCTCTAAAGGATTGGGAAAAGCAGAAAATCACATTCACAGCAACAGAAATACCAAGAGAAAATTTGGATCATACATCTCCTTTGGTAATCACGGTATCCGTTATACGAATTAACAAGGAAAAAACAACAAAATCTACGGAAGAATGGGATGTGAATAGAACTTTGGTGGATGCAGGAAGTTCTGTAGATATAATATTTTATCATGCATTTAAGAAGATGGGATATAAGGATGAAGAGATGTCTTTTTCAATATATCATATTCATGGCTTTGGAAATTTTTTAACAAAACCTAAAGGAGAAATAGTGGTACGAATTCCGCTAGGAGAGATTGAAACACAAGTAACATTATGCGTTGTAGACGTGGAATTACCCTATAACATGCTATTAGGATGACCATGGATACACACAATCAAGGCTATAGCATCAACGTTGCATCAATGCATCAAGTTTTCTATGCCTAGTGGAATTGGAAAAATTAGAGGAGATACTGATCTGGCGAAACTGTGTTACCAAATTGAAGTGAGGAATTATGAAGGGCGTGCAAAGCTGCGAAAAGCTCGCAGAAAAGTGGCGAAAGAGCAAAAGAAGGAAAAGGAATACCCAGCGAAATCCCGCAAGAAGGAGACAAACCTGCAAGAGTTATGAAAACACCAACACCAATGGGAGAACCTGAGGCCAGCTACACCGCAGCAGAACCAACAAAGGAAGTAAATATTGGAAGTGAAGAAGAACCTAAGATGCTGAAAATTGGAACTAAAATGGATGCAGATGAGGAAAAGCGAACCATAAACCTTTTGCGAGAATATAAAGACATCTTCGCGTGGAGTATGGATGATATTCCTAGAATAGATCCGTCAGTTGCATGTCATAAGTTAGAAATTAACAAGGATGTAAGACCATTTAAACAAAGGATAAGAAAAATCGCAACAACATACCATTCCCAAATAGAAGAAGAATTACATAAGATGCTTGATGATGGAATTATAAGGCAAGAAAAATACCCAATATGGATTGGAAATATGGTGGTGGTTCCAAAGAAGAATAAAGGGATAAGAATTTGCATAGATTTTACTGACTTAAATAAAGCTTGTCCTAAAGATAGTTTTCCATTACCAGACATTCCTCAAATGGTCGAATCAGCAGCGGGAAATGATAGAATATCTTCATTAGATGGGTATAAAGGATATAATCAGATTCCTCTCGCTGAAGAAGATCAGGAACACACCGCATTCTTCGCTCCAGGAGGGTTATACTGCTATACAAATATGCCCTTCGGTTTGCAAAATGCTGGTGCAACATATCAAATAATGGTGGAGAAAGTGTTTGCGAGGTGGATCCATAAAACATTAGAGGTATATGTAGATGACATGTTAATTAGGAGTAAGGGAGCTAAAAACCATGTGCAGGATTTGAAGGAGATTTTTGACCAAATGCGACACTTTAACCATGTACTTTTGGAGTTGCTTCAAGAATATTTTTAGGATATATTGTGTCAAAAGAAGGAATACAAGTTGATCCAGAGAAAGTACAAGAAATTCGCGACATGCCAACACCAACAACAGTAAAAGATGTGCATAAGTTGAATGGGCTCTTGGCTTCGCTAGGAAGATTCATCTCGCGATCATCAGACAAATGCAAGCATTTCTTCAATATACTCAGGAAGGGAAAAAAATTCAAGTGGATAGATGAATGTTAAAAGGCTTTTCAAGGAATTAAAGAACATTTAATGAACATATCTATCTTACAGAAACCGGAGCCAGGTTAAAAAATTATTGATCTATCTTGCGACAACTTCGCACGCATTAAGTGAAGTGTTACTGCGAGTGGACGCAGGAACAGAAAAACCAATTTATTACATTAGCAAAACATTTAATACTGCATAGAAAAATTATTTAAAAATTGAGAAGCTAATTCTGGCATTGGTTTATGCAACTTTTAAACTTCGCATCTATTTTCAAGCACATAAAGTAAAAGTATTAACAAAGGTGCCAATTGAGTCAGTAATGAAGAATTCAAAAAGATCAGGCACAGTTAAGAGATGGAATGCACAAGTAGGACACTTCGAAATCAAATATGAAATTTTATCTTCGCCAAAATCACAAGTTGTAGCATATTTCTTAGCAGAATTTCCTCTAGAAGATGATGAAGCTGTAGAAGAGATGATGGTTGTAGAAGAAGAACATGGAGACCTAAGAGATCTGTTAACAGAACCAAACAGGTGGGAAATATTGGTGGATGGATCATCAAACGGGGAAGGTAATGGAGTTGGAGTTATCTTTATCTCGCCAGAAGGAGAAAAAATGGCTTTTTCATTTAGATTGGAATTTGCATCCACTAATAATGAGACGGAATATGAAGTTGTAATACATGCTCTAAAATTTGCAATAGAAATGAAGTTGGGGAATGCTAGAATTACCAGTGATTCGCAGTTGGTTATTCGTCAAATAAAAGGAGAATACACAACAAATGAACCATCTTTGAAGAAATACAAGAAATTTGTTGAAGAACTGTCAACAAAAATTCCAAAAATAAAATGGAGACATATATCAAGAAAAGATAACAGACTCGCAGATGCTTTTGCTTTCATATCCATCATGATGACAAATCCAGCTGCGAGATGCATAAAAATTCAGACACTTATATCACCTTCAATCAATAAATAAGAAGAAGAAGAGGCAGATGTGATGATGATAGATGGTGGCGAAGAAGAACCAAGAGGCAATATTGCAGATTGGCGAGCAGAACTTCATGCATATTTGGCGAGAGGAGAAACACCAAGAAATTGATTAGAAGCACATAAATTACAAAGCCGAGCAACAAATTATGAATTAAGAGATGAAGTATTATATCGAAAATATTTTAATGGACCGTCACTAAGATGCTTGAAAAGGGAAGAAGGATAAAATTTGTTAAAAATGTTGCATACTGGAGACGCTGGTAATCACAATGGAGGAAGATATTTGGCATACATAACAAAAATGCAAGGCTATTACTGGCCATACATGCATGAGGATGCGAAGCAACTTTCAAGACGTTGCGAAGATTTTCAGCGATATGGAAAGAAGATACATGCACCAGGGGCACTATTATCATCTTCCACAAGTGTATGGCCTTTTAGAAAATGGGGGTTGGATATTGTGGGACCATTTGTACCCGGTTCTGGACAAAAAAGATATTTGATTGTCGCTACAGATTATTTCACAAAGTGGGGATAAGTAAAGGCCGTACATCATATTCACGATAAAGACATTTTTACATTCATATTTGAAAATATAATTTGCAGATTTGGAATTCATGCATAGTTGGTATCTGATAATGGAAAGAAATTTGAAGGACAAAATATAGAAATGTTACTTAATGCATTTAAGATCAAATGTGGAAAATCAACACCTCTTTATCCACAGGCCAATAGGCAGGCAGAGGCAACCAATAAGACAATCGCAGATATATACTGAAGAAAAAATTAGAGGGAAACCACAGGGCATGGTGTGAACAAGTGCATAATGCAATATGGGCCTACAATACAACTAAGAGAGAAGCAACTTGGATGTCACCTTTTTGTCTAACATATGGTGTTGAAGCAATACTGCCAACAGAAGTTGTTATCCCTACAACAAAAAGAGAGGATTCTGAAAAGAATCTGAGTGCTGGTATGATTCTAAGTAAACTTGATGAGTTAGAAGAGAAGAGAGAAAAAACTTTACAACATATGGAAAATTATCAGCAAAGATTGGCCCGCGAGTACAACAAATGTGTTAAAATACGTGAGTTCCAACCATGTAATTTAGTGCTGCGAGAAACACCAAGTTATCAGCGAGAAAATGGTGGAAAGTTGGCAAGAAAATGGGATGGACCGTATATCATTAAAGAGATAGTTGGAATAGGGACATATAAATTGATGGACTCGGAGGGTAGAGATATTGGTCAAAGACTTGGTAGACCATGGAACAGACTATATCTAAAAAAATATATTACCAGTAACAAATTTTGAGAAAGCTTTTTATCGCAGCTGCAAGATTATTCAAGATTACAATAATAAAAAAAATAAAATAAAATAAGAAATGGCTATATTCGCAAGAGAAATATAAGAATGGGACCAACCTTTATCGCGTACACCCTAGTTCGCGGATAAACTTTCGCAAGAGGCAAATGTAAGACCTAACGTGCATCATATAAGGGGGTATCTCTTTGCATGGCTCAGGGATAAGGTTATACCGCTGCTGGAACCTGAGTCATGGATATTTGGGGTCAATAAAGCCCATCCGGGGGAGGTACCTTGGATTTTCAACTTGAACTTATGATTTAGGTTGGACGATTGAGGGTCTCTTCCAAGGAGTGTAGAGTATGATCAAGGTGCCGAGGTACACGGTTGATCCAAGGGTGCCCGAGGTGTATGAAACTACCTTGGATATTCTTGGCAAGTCTTGACTATGATGCACTTGGCCCGAAGAAAACCCCACCAAGGGTGCAGTCTCGTAACCATAAGCCATATAGGTGAACGGGACAAGAGGCTGCGAAAACAACTAGTTGTTGTTAAGACCGGATGGGAGGAGCTAGTCTTGTATGGCCGATGTACGCCTCCTTGAAGGGGAAACCAGGGGAAAGATAAGGGCATCACCCTCTATTAGGGAGCTGATAAGTGTCTTAAGACGCAAATGTCATGAGGCTTTTTACTCACGGGAGTATTAAGGCTTGTCATATTTGTGCAACAAATGTACATAGGAAAAAAGCCAAGAGAAAAAGATAAGATGAGATCAATGGGTTTTTACATGAAAGTGTAAAGACGTCCTGCGATTTCATCGCAAGACGGCAATGTCATGGGGCTTTGCTTTCGCCAGAAAACTTAGGCCTGTTATTTTGTCGCAACAAAATTGATACAGTGCGGATAAGGCAAGATCAATGGGTTCTTACATGCGAATGTAAGAACGTCCTGCGATTTTGTCGCAGAAACAAAATTTGGCAAAATAAGACCTTTAACTAGGAAGGAAAAATAAGACCAAAAGAATAATCATAAACATTAACTATTTTGTATAAATGCAGATAAACTTTATTCATCGCAAGAAAGATACTGAGGGGAAAGTATGGGAATCAGAATCGATAAATAGAGTATCAGCATCTTTCTCGCGAGAACATTATTATCTTTCTCGCAAGCACAATTGAATTCAAGAAATAATATAAAGTATATCATTCGTAAGAAAAGGAAAAGATAACTCAAGTAAATGTCAAAGTTCTTACAGAAGAGATAACTCGAGAAAATAAAAATAAAATTCATAGTTCAGTGTTAACTTCGCCAGCTCCATTGTATCTACCAGAGTTATCATCTTCGCTAACATTCCCTTCATTATGATTAATTCTAGCTTCTTCTTCATCATACTTGTCACCAACAATTGTTCTTTCATCAGTATCAGCTTTTTCTGGAGGGATTTCTTCCTTATCCACTTGGTCTTCTTGAGAAGGATTTTCTTCGCCACTTTCACAATCAAAATCACTGTTAGTAGGAATAGGAACTTCATCATCACCTACTTCTATAGGTTTGATTGACACAGGAGGAAGAGAGTTGGATAGCAAGATATCATTTACTAGAACTTGTGCAGAAAGATGAACTTGACGAAGAAAAACTTTATCACGATTTATAATCTCCATATCTTTAAAATATTCAAGGTAGTCATATTTCCTTTCTAATAGATCGCGAGAATAAGCAAGATGAGTAGTAAGAACACCATTCTCTTTGCGAACCTTAGCCAGATCAGCACTCATAGCAGAAATAGTAGAATGAAGCTTTTCCTCAATTCTGCGAACAACAACAATGAAAATAAACATTATTCTGTTAAAGATTTCGCAAGAAATTCAACAGAATAAAAATAATCAAGGCAGCCAAAATGACTACCTTCCTTTTGTGAAGTTAATTTTTTAATTAGTGACAGGAAAGAATTCTCCCAATGATCCATGGCGTCATCGAATTTATCTCCAACTATGCCTTTTAGGCGAGATTTTATACGTTCTTCTTTAGAAAGGAGATAAGTATTTTCCTTTGCTAATGAAGAGTTGGATTTTTCTAATTTGGAGTATTTTTTTTTAAGTTGGCTTACCTTTATACTTAAAGATATTCTACCTTGGATGTTCATCTTTTAGAAAATGAAAAGATCGTTCTTGAGTATCATACATTCTTTGAAGAGTACTTAGTTGCTGCGAGGAGATCACCACCTTATTTGAAAAATCCCGCTTCTCTTGAGATAAAATCTTATTTTCGTATGATAAAGTTTCCATTGCTAAATTAGCCTTGGTTATCAAATAAGAGATGCGAGATATTTCGTTGCTTAATAGATCTTGTTTCTGTGATAATTGTATGTTCTCTTTGGTAAGGTTTTCTACTTGATCAATGGAATATGTATAAAGTTTATCTAATCGGTTATATTGGTCCATCCAAGAATCTCTATCAACACGAATCTCTTCAGCAACAGATTCAGCTTTGAATATTCCCATTAATCGATTCTGGTTTAAGGATTAATGTACGAACAAAGAATTTTAAGAAAATGAAGTTTGAAAAGAAGAAGAACAATTACTGAAGGAAAATCAAAGACAGAGATGGAAAAAGATATACCTTTTAATTCATCATTTCTCTTGCGAAGGTTCTCGCAGTTCAGTGAAGAGTTGTTAAGTTTATGATGAAGAGTATCACATTCTAAAGTTTTGGTTGGCTTGGAAACTTCTCTTTAAAGCTTCAACTTCATTTTATAGAAACTCTTGCGAAGACATTCGATCAGAACTAAAATATTTACTTAAAATCTCGCAGACACTATGCCTAACAGGATCAACCGAAGACTTCTTAGCATCATCTAAAATATCAGACAAAACCTTAAAAGCAACATCTACTCCTACTGAAGTTTCTTTAGAAGAAGGGAGGGGTGTAGATGGCAAAAAAGTGAAAATATAAAGTTGGGAATTTGAATTATTCGCAGCAAATGCATCATCCAGAGGTGAAGTTTCAGGGAAAGTAATAAATGGAATTGAAGTAAAGTTAACTTGAGGAGTAACTACAATAGGACATTCGCAGCAGTTTCCGGAATTTCATTTATGAAGGGATCAATTGAGGTAGGAATATTTATGGAGATGTTCTCGCAGACAGAAGTCACAAGTTCAGTTTGTGAAGGTGTAGGAATAGAACCGGCAGGAATTAATTGGAGAATAGGAACAGAAAAATCAACAACTTTAGCTCGGCGAGATTTCTTGCGAGGAGCATTAGTGTTCTCATCACCCTGCGAATAACAATCTAGATAAGAAACAGAGGCAACAATATTATTATTAAGAAAACAAATGTTTCTTACTACCTTATGATTCGCAGTCTTCCTTTTCTTCTCAGCGGGTTTTTGCTGCGAATTTCTGGAAGAATTAGGGTTTTGGACTGCAAATTTGGTGTTAGAAGGGATTCCGCTGAAACAAAAACATAGTATGGGAATTACATAAAATCAAATAAAGATAGATCAGATGATTTTGATTTAGATAAGCAGCATTGAGTTTAGTAACATCAAAAGAACATATACCTTGATGATTCCATGAAAGCATTAGCAGATGAATCTTTGAAAGAATAAAGTTACAGATGGAAAAAAGTATAAACAAACGAAAAGACGAAGAAGACAGAGAAGTAAAAGAAGAAGATTATTTCTGTACCGGATTCTACCTTTTATAGACAAAGGGATGGTGCCCTGATAAAAAAAGGAATATTCGACACGTGTACGAAGTTATACTTAATTTAAGGGGCTTTTTCGAGAGAAGAATATGGAAAAATAGGTAGCTGCGGCATTCTGAAAAAAAATAAAATTCTCATGATCATCTCCACTTCGCAGAGAAGACATGAGAAGAGGCAAGATGTAGGATCATAATATCGCTACAACAATACCTTCACGAGATTTATAAACAACACTTCACGAGTGTCGCAGATTGACTCAAATAATGACATAACGGATGACGATGGCTGAAACACGGTAAAAGCATGACGATCCTGCGAAGATTATAGCATCTGCGAGAATATCGCGAGTCAGATCCGAAATTAAAGGACAACTTAGCTGTCATCCACTATGTAATTACCCTATATAAAGAGAACTAGTAGACCCAGAAAGGAGAGATCAGTTTTTGAGTGTTGAGAAAGTTTTGAGGAGAGAGAAAGTTCTTATGAGCGGTTGTATTCTTGATTTCTTCCATTTCCTATAACATTTTTGAGAATTAATCAATAAAAGTGTTGTTCTTAATCTTCAAATATGTGTTGATTATTTTGAATTCTTGTGAGGGGTGTAGTGTAGGAATTCCTGTAACTACAATAAGAGCAGAAGAGGGAAAAGGAATACCCAGCAAAATTTCGCAGGAAGGAGATAAACCAGCGAAAATTATAAAAGAACCAACACCAATGGGAGAACCTGAAGCAAGTTACACTGCAGTAGAACCAACAAAAGAAGTAAATATTGGAACTGTAAAAGAACCTAAAATGTTAAAAATTGGAACTAAGATAGATACAGATGAGGAAGAAAGAACCGTCAATCTCTTGCGAGAATATAAAGATATTTTTGCATGGAACATGGATGAAATGCCTGGAATAGATCCATCAGTTGCATGTCATAAATTGGAGATCAACAAAGACGCAAGACCATTTAAACGAAGGATAAGAAAAATAGCAACAACTTACCATCCCAAAATAGAAGAGGAACTGCAGAAAATGCTTGATGCAGGAATTATAAGACAAGCAAAGTACCCGGAGTGGATAGAAAATATGGTTGTGGTTCCAAAGAAAAATAATGGGATAAAATTTGTATAGACTTTACTGATCTAAACAAATCTTGTCCTAAAGACAGCTTTCCATTACCAGATATACCTCAAATGGTCGAATCAGCAGCAGGAAATGATAGAATATCTTCTCTAGATGGGTATAAAGGATACAACCAGATTCCTCTCGCCGAAGAAGATCAAGAACATACTGCTTTTTTCGCTCCAAGAGGATTATATTATTATACAAAAATGCCATTTGGTTTGCGAAACGCGGGAGCAACATATCAAAGGATGGTAGAGAAGGTATTTGCAAAGTGGATACAAAAAACATTAGAGGTGTACGTAGATGACATGTTGATAAAAAGTAAAGAAGCTAAAAACCATGTACAAGATCTGAAGGAGATTTTTGAACAGATGCGGCATTTTAACATCAAGGTGAATCCAGAAAAATGCATCTTTGGAGTTGCGTCAGGAAATGTTTAAGGATACATTGTATCCAAGGAAGGAATACAAGTTGATCCAGAAAAAGTGCAAGTAGTTCGCGATATGCCAACACAAGCAACAGTAAAAGATGTGCAAAAGTTAAATGGACTCTTAGCTTCGCTGGGAAGGTTCATCTCACGATCATCTGATAAATGTAAACATTTCTTCATCATACTAAAAAAGGGAACAAAATTCAGATGGACAGATGAATGTTAGAAAGCTTTTCAAGGAATAAAAGAATACCTGGCGAATACATCTATTTTACAAAAGGCGGAAAGGAGAAGAGTTTGCTAATCTATCTTGCGACAACTTCGCATGCATTAAGTATTGTGTTATTGCGAGTAGATGCAGGAGTTGAAAAACCAATTTACTACATCAGCAAGACGTTCAATACCGCAGAAAGAAATTATTCTAAGATTGAAAAACTAATTCTAGCATTGGTGTATGCGACCTTTAAGCTCCACATATATTTTCAGGCACATAAAGTTAAAGTGTTAACAAAGGTACCAATTGAATCAATAATGAAGAACTCAAAAAGATCAGGCAGAGTTGAGAGATGGAATGCGCAAGTAGGACATTTTGAAATTAAATATGAAGTGTTATCTTTACCAAAATCGCATGTTGTTGCAGACTATTTAGCAGAATTTCCTTTAGAAGATGATGAAGCTGTAGTTGCAGGAAATCCTACACTACACCCTTGATAAGAATTCACAACAATTAACACATATTTGAAGATTAAAAACAACACTTTATTATTTGATTCTCAGAAATGTTTACATGAAATGGAAGAAATCAAGAATACAACCGCTCTCTTGAATTTTCTCTCTCCTCAAGACTTTCTCAATACTCAAAAAATACATCATCCCTTTCTAAATCTACTGGGTCTCTTTATATAGGATAGTTACATAGTGGATGACATCTAAGTTGTCCTTTAATTTTGGATCTGACCCGCGATATTATCGCAGTAGTTATAATGTCCATTCTCACAAGCATCGTTCCCATCGCAGGGCAATCATGCTCTTCTCGTGTTTCTTTATTCGTCAGATATTACGTCACTCTTTAATTTATCTTGTGACACTCGCAAAGTGTTGTTGAAGAACTCGCAGAACTGTCGCTGTAAATCTCGCAGGAGTGTTGTTGTGGTGATATTCTGATCCTACATCTTGCCTCTTCTCATGTATTTTCTGCGAGGGAGGAAAGATCATGAGAAAATAAATGCCGCAGTTATTCATCGTTTTATCTTCTAGGGTCGACAAAATTCCGTAAATTAAGTGTCACTGCCTACACGTGTCGAATATTCCTATTTTTACCGGTTAACCTTTTATTACCCGGTTACCATCCTTTTGTCTATAAAAGAGAGAATCTATCAAAGAAGTATTTTTTCTTCCTTTACTTCTTCGTATTCTTCATTTCTTCATTCTCTGCAAATTTTTTCTATCTGCAACTTTCTTCTTCAACTTCTGCAAATTCACCTGCTGCTGCTTCAATGGAATCTTCAAGTTGTGTGTCCTTTTATCATTATTAAACTCGATTTTCCTCGTCTAAATCATATTTATTCACTTTATTTGATTTTTTCGCTTGATTCTATATAACTCCCATACTATGTTTTCTTTTCAGTGGAACTACACCCAACACCCAGTATGTCGATCAAAACCCTAACCTTCTCGAAGATTCACAACAAAAACTTGTTGATAAGAAAAGGAAGTCTGTGAGTCATAAGGTAAGAAGAAACATTTTTTTTCTTAATAACAATATTGTTGCCTCTGTTTTTTATCTATATTATTACTCGCAGGGCGATGAAAATGTTGTTAAACCTCGCAAGAAGCATCGCAAAGTCAAGGCTCTTGAGATTGATATTACTATCCCCAAATTTTCATCTTCAAAACCTGTTTCCACTACTTCGAAGATAGAACCTCTATCCTTTATTTGCGAGAATATCATTATCAATACCCTCAACGCCGTTAATCCTCCAATGGATGAGACTTCCAAAACTGTTATAAACAAATATTCTTCCTCTCATATTTCATTTCTAACTGTTACTTTTTCGGATACTCCACATTTTGGTGATGCAACCATCGCAAATGACCCAAATATCCAACTCTCCATCATTACCACTTCACCCTCTGTACCTCTTACATCATCCAAAGAAACATCAGTAGGAGTTGATGCAGCTTTTAAAGTTTTGTCTGACATTTTAGATGATGCCAGGAAATCTTCTACTGGCCCTTTCAAATATGATGTCTGCGAGACTTTAATCAAATATTTTGGTTCTGATCAAACTGCTTTGCGAACATCTTTATAAAATGAAGTTGAAGCTCTAAAAAGAAGTCTCCAAGCCAAAACTTCATAATGTGATAATCTCAATCACAAGCTTCGCAACTCTTTACTTGATTGCGAAAATCTTCGTGATAAAAACAAGGAATTAAAAGGTATAGTTCTTCTATCCCTTCCTCTAATTTTTCTGTTCTAGTAGATTTTCATCTTTTCTATACTCAATTTATTTTTAAATATTTGGTTTGCCTACTTTGCTTTAAATCAGAAACGATTAATGAAGATATTTCAATTTGAGTCTGTCGCTGAAGAAGCTCGTGTTGAGAGAGATTTTTGGATGGATCAATGTAATATATTAGATAATCTTTATACATACTATATCAATCAAATAGATAATCTTACCAATGAGAATGATCAATTAGCGCAAAGGAAAATTCTATTAAGTAGCGAAGTTACTCGCCTCTCATACTTGTTAACCCAAGCTAACTTGGCGATGGAATCTTTATCAGATGAAAATAAAACTTTATCTCAGGAGAAACGTAGATTCTTAAACAAAATGGCGATCTCCTCGCAGCAAATAAATATTCTTCAGAAAGTGTGTAATGACCAAGAACAATCTCTTCATTCATTAAAAGATGAACTCAATGAAGTAACTGAATCTTCTGCCGCTGAGAAAGATAAACTTATCAAGGGCAGGTTAACTCTAAGTTTAAAGGCCAGTAAACTCCAAGATCAATATTCTCAATTAGAAGAATCTTACTCCTTATTAGCAGAAGAAAATACTTATCTCCTCTCCAAAGAAGAAATGATAAAATCTCTCCTGAAGGGTATTGTTGGGGATAATTTTGATGATGCCATGAACCAATGGGAGAATTGTTTCTTAACAATAATTCAAAATTTAACTTCTCAAAAAGAAGGTAGTCATTTTGACTGCCTTAATTGTTAACATTTCTATTTAATTTTTCTGTTATATTTCTTGTGAAATTTTCATCTGAATGTTTTCTTGTCAATTTGTGTTTCTCGCAGAATCTGAAAAAAGTCTTCATTCTACCATTTCTGATCTGACTGAAAAACTGGCTAAATTTCGCAAAGAAAACGAAACACTCGCCGCCAATCTTATTCAATCTCGCGATCGTGCAGAAAGGATATATGATTACCTTGAATACTTCAAAAATATGGAGATTAGAAATTGCAATAAAGGTTTCCTTCGCAAGGTTCATCTTAGTGCTGAATTCTTGTGAATGACATTTTGATATCCCAGTCTCTCCCTCCTGTATCTGTTGATCCTCTAGAAGTATATGATGATTAAACTCCTCTCCCCATGGATGATGATCTAATCTATGTAAGTGGTGAAGAAAATGCCTCTCAAGAAGACCCAACATAAGAAGAAAGAAGTCCTTCTAAAGAAGTAGATACTGGTGGTGAAGCAATTGCTGGCGAAGAACTAAAAGAAGAGGAAGCTCGAATTAATCGTAATGATAAAAATATTGATGAAGTTGATAACACTGGAAAGAATAATGAAGCTGGCGAGTCCAATTCTGAAGCTTGAATTTTGTTCTTGTTTTCTTTTTCTTCTTCTTTCTTGCGAGCAATGTATCTTTATGCGACTTTGAAATTTAATTTTGTTTCTATCATTTTGAATATTCTCAAGTAAGATAATGACATTTTATTTATCAACTCCCATACTTGCCCCTCATTATCTTTCTTGTATTGAACAAGTCTTTTCTTGCGAACTTTATTGCGATTAGTACTTGCGAAATTATTGATAGTACTGCGATATTACGAATAATCCTGCTGTGTGATTCTGAATAATACTTCTTAGAAATCCTGAAGGATACTTGTTTCTCATTATCTTTCCTGCATTCTTATAAGAAAATAGTTAATGTTTGGTATTATTCTGTAGGTCTTATTTTTCCTCCCTAGTTAAAGGTCTTATTCTGCCAATTTTTTTGTGTCCACGACAAAATCGCAGGACGTTTTTACATTTACATGTAAATACCCATTGATCTTGCCTTATCCATATTTTATCGATTTCTCTGCGACAATATGACAAATCTAAGTTCCCTTGCGAGAACAAATCCTTATGACATTGCCATCTTGCGATGAAATCGCAGGTCGTCTTTACACTTTCATGTAAAAACCCATTGATCTCATCTTAACTTTTTCTCCTGGCTTGTTGCCTCTGTATAACATTTGTCACGCGATAATATGACAGGCCTAAATGTTCTTGCGATCATAAATCCCCATGAAATTGCCGTCTTTAGACACTTATCATCTCCCTAGTGGAGGGTGCTGCCCTTATCTTCCCCCTGGTTTCCCCTTCAAGGAGGGTACATCGGCCATACAAGACTAGCTCCTCCCATCCGGTCTTAACAACAACCAGCTTTTTTCGCAACCTCTTGTCCTTTATGCCTATATAAATTATAGTTACAAGACTACACCATAGGTGGGGTTTTCTTCGGGCCGAGTGCATCATAGCCAAGACTTTCCAAGAATGTCCAGGGTAGTTTCGTATGCCCCAGGCACCCTTGGCTCAACCGTGTACCTCGACGCCTTGGTCATACTCTGCACTCCTTAGAAGAGACCCTCGGTCGTCCAACCAGGGCATAACCTTATATAGTTGGAAATCCAAGGTATCTCCCCCAGATAGGTTTTCTTTAACCCAAACATCTCCATGACTCAGGTTCCATCAGCGGTATAACCTTATCCCTGAGTCACACAAAGAGATACCCCCTTATATGACGCACTTTAGGTCTTACATTTTCCTCTTGCGAAATTGCATCCGCGAACTAGGGTGTACATCATAAAGGTTCGTCCCATTCTATTAATCTCTGCGAAATTTTTATTCGTGTTTCTTGCGATATTTACGTCTTTCTTACTTGCTCTGTTATTGGAAGAATCTCGCAGCTATAATATAGAAAATTTTATTATCTGTTTCATCATATAACATACCAGCATCTCTAATCTCTCAGAATTTGTCATTGATAATATCTTTTCAAGAATAATCTATTCCATGGTCTATCAAGTCTTTGACCAACATCTCTGCCTTCAGGATCCATTAATTTGTATCCCCCAATTCCAACTATCTCTTTAATGATGTATGGTCCATCCCATTTTCTTGCCATTTTACCACCATTTTCTCGTTGATAACTTGGTGTTTCTCGCAGCACTAGGTCACCTGGTTGGAATTCACGTTTTTTGACACGTTTGTTGTACTCGCGAGCTATTCTTCGATGATAATTTTCCATATGTTGTAAAGCTTTTTCTCTCTTCTCTTCCAATTCATCCAGTTTATTCAGAATCATCCCAGCACTAAGATTCTTCTCCCAAGCCTCTCTTTTTGTTGTAGGAATAAAAACTTCTGTTGGTAACACAGCTTTAACCCCATATGTCAAACAAAAAGGTGACATTCCGGTAGCTTCCCGTCTAGTTGTATTGTAAGCCCATATTGCATTATGTACTTGTTCGTACCATGCCCTGTGGTGTCCTTCTAATTTCTTCTTCAGTATTTCTGCAATTGTCTTATTTGTTGCCTCTACCTGTTCGTTAGCCTTTGGATATAGTAGTGTCGATTTTCCACATTTGATTTTAAATGCATTAAGTAACAATTTGATATTCTTCCCTTCAAACTGTTTTCCATTATCAGATACCAGTTATGCAGGAATCCCAAATCTGCAAATTATATTTTCAAATATGAATGAAAAAATGTCTTTGTCGCGGATGTGTTGCACTGCTTTTACTTATCCCCATTTTGTGAAATAATCTGTAGTGACAATTAAATATCTTTTTTGTCCATAAACTGGTACAAATGGTCCCATCCAACCCCCATTTTCCAAAATGCCACACAATGGTTGAAGATGATAATGGTGCCCCTGGTACATGTATTTTATTTCCATATCACTGAAAATCTTCGCATCGTCTTGAAAGTTGCTTCGCGTCCTCATGCATATATGGCCAATAATAACCTTGCATTTTTGTTCTGTATGCCAAAGATCTTCCCCCACTGTGATTACCAGCATCTCCACTATGCAACATTTTTAACACCTTTTGTCCTTCTTCCCTTGTCAAGCATCTTAGTGATGGTCCATTAAAAGATTTGCGATATAATACTCCATCTCTTAATTCATAATTTGTTGCACGGCTTTTTAATTTATGTGTTTCTAATCTATTTCTTGGTGTCTCTCCTCTTACCAAATATGCATGAAGTTCTGTTCATCAATCTGCAATATTGCCTTTTGGTTCTTCTTCACCACCTTCTATCATCATCACATCTGCTTCATCTTCTTATTCCTTATTGATTGATGGTGATATAAGTGTCTGAATTTTTATGCATCTCGCGGCTGGATTTATCATCATGCTAGATATGAAAGCTTCTGCGAGTCTGTTATCTTTTCTTGATATATGTCTCCATTTTAATTTGTAATTCTCGCAGATAATTCTTCGACAAGTTTCTTGTATTTCTTCAAAGATGGTTCATTTGTTGTATATTCTCCTTTTATCTTGCGAATAACCAATTGCGAGTCACTAGTAATTCTTGCATTTTCCAACTTCATTTCTATTGCGAATTTTAACGCATGCACCGCTGCTTCATACTCTGTCTCATTATTAGTGGACGTGAATTCCAGACGAAATGAAAAAGCCATTTTTTCTCCTTCTGGTGAAATAAAGACAACTCCAATTCCATTACCTTCCCCATTTGATGATCCATCCACCAATATTTCCCACATGTTGGGTTATTTTAATAGATCTTTTGGGTCTCCATGTTCTTCTTCTATGTTCATCATTTATTCTACAACTTCATCATCTTCTAGAGGAAATTCTGCTACAGCTTGTGATTTTGGCGAGGATAGGATTTCGTATTTGATTTCAAAGTGCCCTACTTGTGCATTCCATCTCTCAACCCTGCCTGATTTTTTTGAATTCTTCATTACTGACTCAATTGGTACCTTTGTTAATACTTTTATTTTATGTGCATGAAAACAAATGCGAAGTTTAAAGGTTGCATAAACCAATGCCAGAATTAACTTCTCAATCTTTGAGTAATTTTTCTCTGCGGTATTAAATATTTTGTTGATGTAATAAATTGGTTTTTCTATTCCTACGTCAACTGGCAGTAATACTGCACTTAATGCGTGTGAGGTTGTCGCAAGGTAGATCAATAATTTTTCTCCGGGCTCTGGTTTCTCTAAGATAGATATGTTCATCAAATATTCTTTAATTCCATGAAAAGCCTTCTCACATTCGTATGTCCATTTGAACTTTGTACCCTTCCTGAGTATGTTGAAGAAATGCTTGCATTTATTTGAAGATCGCGAGATAAATCTTCCTAGCGAGGCTAAGAGCCCGTTCAACTTCTACACATATTTTACGGTTGCTGGTGTTGGCATGTCACGAATTGCTTGTACTTTATCTGGATCAACTTGTATTCCTTCCTTTGACACAATATATCCCAAAAATTTCCCTGAAGCTACTCCAAAAATACATTTTTCAGGATTCACCTTGATGTTAAAATGTCGCATTTGATCGAAGATCTCCTTTAAGTCTTGTACATGGTCTTTAGCTTCTTTACTTTTGACTAACTTGTCATCTACATATACCTCTAATGTTTTGTGGATCCATTTTGCAAACACTTTTTCCACCATTCTTTGATATGTTGCACCAGCATTTCGTAAACCAAAGGGCATCTTTGTATAACAATATAATCCTCTTGGGGCAAATAATGCGGTGTGCTCTTGGTCTTCTTCAGCGAGAGGAATCTGATTATATCCTTTATACCCATCTAATGAAGATATTCTATCATTTCCCGTAGCTGATTCGACCATTTGAGGAATATCTGGTAATGGAAAGTTATCTTTAGGACAAGCTTTGTTTAAGTCAGTAAAATCTATACAAATTACTATCCCTTTATTCTTTTTTGGAACCACCACCATATTTTCAATCCATTCCGGGTACTTTGCCTGCCTTATAATTCCCGCATCAAGCATCTTCTGTAATTCTTCTTTTATTTAGGAGTGGTATGTTGTTGCAATTTTGCTTATCCTTTTCTTAAATGGTCTTACTTCCTTGTTGATTTCTAGTTTATGACATGCAACTTATGGGTCTATCCCAGGCATCTCATCCATATTCCATGCGAAGATGTCTTTATACTCTCACAAGAGGTTTACGGCTTGCTCTTCTTCATCTGCATCCATCTTCGTTCTGATTTTTAGCATCTTAGGTTCTTCTTTACTTCCAATATTTACTTCTTTTGTTGCCTCTGCAGCGGTGTAACTGGCTTTAGGCTCTCCCATTAGTGTTGAGGTTTTCATAACTCTCGCGAGTTCATTTCCTTCTTGCGAGATTTCGCTGGGTATTCCTTTTCCTTCTTTTGCTCTTATCATGTAAACTTTAAATTCTTCTTCTTTCTTTGTCTATTTTGCCATTCTTCTACGAGATTTTCTCAGCTTTGGACGCTCTTCATAATTTCTCACTTCAGTTTATTAACACAG
Organism: Papaver bracteatum; assembly: GCA_023529315.1. Classification (NCBI taxonomy): domain Eukaryota; kingdom Viridiplantae; phylum Streptophyta; class Magnoliopsida; order Ranunculales; family Papaveraceae; genus Papaver; species Papaver bracteatum. The sequence goes on from JAJJWX010002457.1 coordinate 20,762, forward strand.
CTTCGCAAGATCAGTATCTCCTCTAATTTCTCCAATTCCATCGGGCATAGGAAATTTGATGCATTGATGCAATGTTAATGCTACAGCCTTGATTGCATGTATCCATGGTCTTCCCAGTATCATGTTATACGGCGATTCCACGTCTACCACACATAATGTTACCTGTGTTTCGATCTTTCCTAGCGAAATTCGTACCACTATTTCACCTTTAGGTTTTGTTAAAGATTTTCCAAAGCCATGAATATGATATGTTGAACAAGACATTTCTTCATCTTTGTATTCCATTTTCTTAAATGAATGATAAAATATTATGTCTAAAGAACTTCCTGCGTCCACCAAAGTTCTATTTACGGCCCATTCTTCCGTAGATTTTATTGATTTTCCTATTTCCATTGGTACAGTGGATACCGTGATTACCAAAGGAGATGTGTGATTTAAATTTTCTTCTGGTATTTCTGCTGCTGTAAATGTGATTTTTTGCTTTTCCCAATCCTTCAATGATGATATTTTCTCTACCTTCATAATTTTCTTTCCTTCAAAATCTCGTTTATGTATCTTCCCCTTAATGTTTTCATGGAATTTGTCGATCATTGTTCTTGTTACCATACCACACTCCAATTTCCTATAATTCTCCTTAGCTCTAATCATTCTTCCTTCAACTATTTCACTGATTTGTTCAATTATCTTCTTAATCTTGAATAACTCTCATCTTCTACCTTGTTTTTTCTATGATTTTTATTAATTCAATCCCTGTTTCGGGCGCCAAAATGTAGTTGCAGGAAATCCTACACTACACCCTTGATAAGAATTCACAACAATTAACACATATTTGAAGATTAAAAACAACACTTTATTATTTGATTCTCAGAAATGTTTACAGGAAATGGAAGAAATCAAGAATACAACCGCTCTCTTGAATTTTCTCTCTCCTCAAGACTTTCTCAATACTCAAAAAATACATCATCCCTTTCTGAATCTATTGGGTCTCTTTATATAGGATAGTTACATAGTGGATGACAGCTAAGTTGTCCTTTAATTTTGGATATGACCCGCGATATTATCGCAGTAGTTATAATGTCCATTCTCGCAAGTGTCGTTCCCATCGCAGGGCAATCATGCTCTTCTCGTGTTTCTTCATTCGTTAGCTATTACGACACTCTTTAATTTATCTTGTGACACTCACAAAGTGTTGTTGAAGAACTCGCAGAACTGTCGCTGTAAATCCCGCAGGAGTGTTGTTGTGGCGATATTCTGATCCTACAGAAGCTGTTGAGGAGATGATGGATGTAGAAGAAGAACAAGGAGATCCAAAAGATTTGTTAACATAACCAAATAGATGGGAGATATTGGTGGATGGATCCTCAAATGGGGAAGGTAATGGAGTTGGAATGATCTTGATTTCACTAGAGGGAACAAAGATGGCTTTTTCATTTAGGTTGGAGTTCGCATCCACTAATAATGCAACGAAATATGAAGCTGTGGTACATGCCCTAAAATTCTCAATAGAAATGAAATTAGAAAATACTAGAATTACAAGTGATTTGCAGCTAATTATTCGCCAGATAAAAGGAGAATACACAACAAATGAACCATCCTTGAAGAAATACAAGAAACTTGTTGAAGAATTGTCAGCGAAAATCCCAAAAATAAAATGGAGGCATATATCAGGGAAGGATAATAGACTCGCAGATGCTTATGCTTTCATTTCAAGCATGATGACAGATCCAACTGCGAGATGGATAAAGATACAGACACTTTTATCGCCATCAATCAATAAAGAATAGGAAGAAGAAATAGCTGTAATGATAGTAGAAGGTGGTGAAGAATGGCCAAATGACAATATCGTAGATTGGAGAATAGAACTTTATGCATATTTAGCAAGAGGAGAAATACCAAGAAACGGATTGGAGGCACACAAATTAAAGAGTCGTGAAACAAATTATGAATTAAGAGATGGAATATTGTATAGAAAATCATTTAATGAACCATCACTTAGATGTTTGACATGAGAAGAAGGAGATAAAGTGTTAAAAATGTTGCATAGTGGAGATGCTGGCAACAACAGCGGAGGAAGATCTTTGGCATATAAAGCAAAAATACTAGGTTATTATTGGCCATATATGCATGAAGATGCAAAACAAGTATCAAGGCGTTGCGAAGATTGTCAGCGACATGGAAAGCGAATACATGCACCTGGAGCACCCTTATCATCCTCAACCAGTGTGTGGCCATTTGGAAAGTGGGGGTTAGATATTGTGGGACCATTTGTACCAGGATCTGGATAAAAAAGATACTTAATTGTCGCAACAGATTATTTCACAAAATGGGAAGAAGTAAAAGCGGTACAACACATTCACGACAAAGACATATTTTCATTTATATTTGAGAATATCATTTGCAGATTTGGAATTCCAGCACAGTTGGTATCTGATAATGGGAAGCAATTTGAAGGGAAAAATATAGAAATGTTTCTTAATGCATTTAAGATAAAATGTGGAAAATCTACTCCTTTATACCCATAGGCTAATGGGAAAGCAGAGGCAACAAATACGACAATTGCAGATATATTAAAGAAGAAGTTGGAGGGACATAATAGGGCATGGTGCAAACAAGTACATAATGCAGTATGGGCTTACAACACAACTAGGAGAGAAGCAACGGGAATGTCACCTTTCTGTCTAACATATGGGGTTGAGCCAGTGTTACCAACAGAAGTTGCTATACCCACGACAAAAAGAGAGGCCCGAGAGAAGAATCTTAGTGCTGGAATGATCCTAAGAAAACTGGATGAATTAGAGGTGAAGAGAGAAAAAGCTTTACAGCATATGGAGAATTATAAACGGAGATTAACACGAGAATACAATAAGCGTGTCAAACCACGTGAATTTCATCCAGGTGATTTGGTTATTCACGAGACGCCAAATTATCAGCGAGAAGGTGGTGGAAAATTAGCAAGAAAATTGGATGGACCTTACATTATAAAAGAGATAATTGGAACAGGGGCATACAAATTGATGGATACAGAGGGTAAATATGTTGGTCAAATACTTGGTAGACCATGGAATAGATTATATTTAAGGATATATTACCCGTGAGGAACTTTGAGAATCCCTAGTTGATGAAATGATGTATGATGCAACAAAGTAAGTATTACCAAAAAAAAAAAAATATGAAAAAAAAATTACTGCGAGATTATTCAAGATCAAATTAAAATAAGAATGTGCGAAAATTTCGCAAGAAATGATCATTTAAGATCCATAATGGGACGAACCTTTATGGCGTACACCCTAGTTCGCGAATAAAATTTCGCAAGAGGAAAATGTAAGACCTAAAGTACGTCATAGAAGGGGGTATCTATTGCATGGCTCAGCGATAAGGTTACAACGCTGCTGGAACCTGAGTCATGGAGATTTGGGGTCAATGAAAGCCCATCCAGGAGAGACACCTTGGATTCTCAACTTGACCATATGACTTGAGTTGGGTGACTAAGGTAATAAGAGCTCTCATAAGGGGTGCAGAATATGACCAAGGCGCCGAGGTACACGGTTGAGCCAAGAGTGCCCGGGGCGTATAAAACTACCCTGGACATTCTTGGTAAGTCTTGGCTTTGATGCACTCGGCCCTAAGAAAACCCCACTTAGGGTGCAGTCTCGTAACCGTAACCCATATAGGAAAAATGGATAAGAGGCTGCGAACACAACTGGTTGTTGTTAAGACTGGATGGGAGGAGCTAGTCTTGTATGGCCGATGTAAGTCTCCTTGAAATGACAACCAAGGGGAAGATAAGGGCGGCACCCTCCATTAGGGAGATGATAAGTGTTTAAAGACGCAAATGTCATGAGACTTTTTACTCACGGGAGTATTAAGACTTGTCATATTTGTACAACATTCCTGAAGAGGCAATAATACAAAAAGAGAAGATAAGACGATATCAAGGGGTCATTACGTGCAAGTGTAAAGACATCCTGCGATTTCGTCGCAATACGACAATGTCATGGGGCTTTAATTTCGCAAGAAAATGTAGACCTGTCATATTGTCGCAGCAAAAATACAAAAGAATAAAAAGTTAAGGCAAGATCAATGGTTTCCACATGAAAGTGTAGAAACGTCCTGCGTTTTTGTCGCAATACAAAAGATTGCAAAATAAGACCTTTACCTAGGAAGGAGAAATAAGAACACATAATAAAATAAATTCTTTTTATAAAGTACTAATCATTTTTCATGCAGATCATATATCACAAGAAAGATAATGAGAAGCAAGTATGGGAATTAATAAATAAGATATCATTATCTTTCCCAAAAGAACTTTCTCGCAAATTCTTAAATTACTAAAAGCAAAATTGATTCCAAAAGAGGTCCAAAGTACATTGTTCGCAAGAGGAGAAAGAGTAATTCAAAAAATAAAACTAGAACTCAGACTTCAATATCTTCTTCGCCAGCTTTATCTTCTTCGCCAACCTTATCATCTACACCAACTTTATCATCTTTGCCAGTGTTTTCCTTATCCTGGTCGACTCTGGTTTCTTCTTCATTTGGCTCATCACCATCATTACCAGCATCTCCTTTTTTAGTAGGGATTTCTTCTTCTAAAATTTCTTGGGAAGCGCGTTCTTCACCACTTTCATAATCAAAGTCACTGTCACCAGCACGAGGAATTTCATCTTCATCTACTTCCAGAGGTTTAAGTGATACAGGAGAAAGAGATTTGGATAGCAGAACCTCATTAACAAGAACTTCAGCACTGATATAAGCTTGGCGAAGGAAAGCTTTGTCACGGTTTTTAATCTCCATGTTTTTGAAATATTCAAGATAATCATACTTTCTTTCTGCTCGATTGCGAGAACGGGCAAGATGAGCAGCAAGCAAACCATTTTCTTTGCGAACCTTGGAAAGTTTAGAATCCAAAGTAGAAATGGAAGACATAAGCTTTCTTTCAGATTCTACGAAAGGTAAAAACAAAAATTATTCAGGCGAACACCTCGCAAGGGAAATATTGCGAAGAAGTTTAACAAAAGAAAGATGTTTGAGGCAGTCAAAATGACTACCTTCCTTTTGACATATTATATTTTGAATTAGTTCCAAGAAAGTATTCATCTAGTGATTCATGGCATCATAAAATTTATCTCCAACTAGACCTTTCAGATGAGATTTTAATTTCTTTTCTTTAGAAATGAGAAAAGTGTTTTCCTTCGCAAGTAAAGACTGAGATTCTTCTAATTTGGAATATTATTCTTGAAGCTGATTAGACTTTACACTTAAAGTTATTCTACCTTGAATGAGTGTATTTTTCTTAGCAATAGACGATTCAGTTACTTATTTAAGTTCAATTTTCAACGAACGAAGAGATTGTTCTTGATTATCACACACTTTTTGAAGAACACTTAATTTCTGCGAAGCGATCACCTCCGTATTTAAAAGGGTTCACTTTTCCTAAGAAAGAGTTCTATTTTCATCTGATAAAGTTTCCATCTCTAAGTTAGCTTTAGTCAAAGAATAAGAGAAACGAGATATTTCGCTGCTTAATGATTTTTGCTCTTGAACTAATTGAGTATTTTCTTTGGTAATATTATCTTTTTGATCAACAGAGTATGTATGAAGATTATCTAATCGGTTATATTGATCCATCCAACTATCTCTATCAACGCGAATTTCTTTAACGGCAGATTCAAAATGAAATCTCTCCATCATTCGTTTCTGGTTTAAAACTTGACAAGCGAAAATAAACTTTAAGAATGAACAGCATGAAAAGAACAAATTTGTTAAGAGGAAAGTTAAGAACGAAGAAAATAAATTCATACCTTTTAATTCATTATTTTTCTTGCGAAGAAGTTCGCAGTCCAAAGAAGCATTTTGAAACTTCTTCTTTTCAAGGCGAAGATTCTCCTTCAAGACTTTAACTTCCTTCTCTAAGGATGTTTGCGAAGCTGTCCTATCAGAACCAAGATATTTACCTAAAATTTCATAGACACCATATTTGACAGGGTCCATATATGATTTCTTGGCATCAACTAAAAGATCAGATAAGACCTTTAAGGCAAGAGCCACTCCGTCTGCAGTTTCCTTAGAGAAAGGGAGAGACTCAGATGAAGAAGTAATAACAATAGAAAGTTGATGATCGTCATCTTCTGGTAAAGAGACGTCATTTGAGGGTAAGGTGTGAGGCAGATCAAGGGTTGAGATTATGGTGGAATGAAGTTGAGAAGTATTGGTTGTAGGGTAGGAAGAGATTTTATTCGCAACAGGTTGTGTAATAGGTATTTCATCTGTAGAAGGATTAGTTAAAACATCAGAGCTTATTGTGATGTTTTCACAAACAGGAAGAGAAGTTTCAGTTTGCGAAGAAGAAGTTTGGGAAAATAAACAGAAACATCAACAATTTTAGCTTGGCGAAATTTCTTGGGAGGTTTAGCGGCATCCCCATCACCCTGCAAATCAAAACTCAGATAAGAAATAGAGGCATCAATATTGTTATTAAAAAGATCCATGTTTCTTACTACCTCATCATTCGCAGACTTTCTCTTTTTCACAAGAACCTTGGGATGCGATCCTTTAGGAGCATTAGGGTTTGGAACTGTAAATTTGGTACTGGAAGCGCTTTTGCTGAAATAGAAACAGTATGGGAATTACACAAAGAACAAACAAGATGATCTCAGCAAAACAAAATCATTTTCAGCAAAATTAATAGAAGAAAAATAAGAAGAACTAACCTTGGTGACTCCATGGAAATAGAAGAGAGCAGTAGCAGAAGATGAATTTGGTAAATAAGGAAATTTGCTGATGATGAAGATTTGCAGAAGATATAAAGATGAAAAAGATAAAAACGAAACAAAATAAGAAAATTCCCTTTCTTCCAGATCCCTCTTTAAATAGGCAAAGGAAGATGACCGGTTAATGATAAAAAGTGCTAGTAATTAAAGGAATATTCAACACATGTTGACGGTTATGCTTAATTCACGGAGCCTTGTCGATAGAAAAAGAAGTCAAAAAAAAAAATGAACAGTTGCGGCATTTTGAAGAACAGTTTCTCATGACATTCTCTTCTTCGCAGAGAAGACATGAGAAGAGGCAAGATGTAGGATCAGAATATCGTAAGAAGGACACATTTGCGAAGTTTGGCTAACAACACTTTGCGAGCGTCGCATAATGATTTGAAGAATGACATAACAGATGACGATTGCAGAAAAATGATAAAAGTGTGATGACTCTGCGATGTTTGTATTTCTCACGAAGATTGACAATAGAACTCTTGCGAGAATATCACAATTCAGATCCTAAAATAAAGGATAGATTAGTTGTCACCCACTATGTAAATCCCTATATAAGGAGGTGAATAAGCGTAAGGAAGAGAGAGATCTTTTTCGAGTGTTGAGCAAGTCATTAGGAGAGAGAAAGTTTAAAGAGCGATTGTATTCTTGTTTTCTTCCATTTCTAGTAACATTTATGTGAATCAATTAATAAAACTGTTGTTCTTAATCTTTAAAAGATGTGTTGATTATTAAGAATTCTTGTGAGGGGTGTAGTGTGGGATTTCCTGCTACCACGCTCCTAAAATTATCTCTCCCTTCCTTACACCTGATCGGTTCCTTATATAGTGTATTACATAGTGGATGACAGCTAATCTATCCTTTATTTTCGGATCTGTCTTGCTATATTTTCGCAAGTATAGGAATTTTAAAATTCGCAAACATCCTAAATTTCGCTAGATCATCACACTTTTCTCGTGTTTAAGCTATCGTCATTCGTTACGTCATTTCTGTAGTTAATTTGCGACGGCTTCGAACTGTACTTTTGATGGTGATTTCGCAAGATCATTGCTATTGCAATATTCTGATCCTACATTGTCAGTGAGAATTTTGAGATAACTGCACATATCTTTTTGTGTTGCAGCCATGTTAATCTGGTTTTTGGAAAGAGTCTCTTACACCTTCATGAGATCATCTATGGTAGGTACATCTTCTCTGATTTCTTCGGGAGATCGGCCGAAGAGAGAATTCCTTCCGATGTTGGTTTGAGGAGGTATGTTATCACCAGCACCGTTATTGGAAGCGGTGATAGTTTCTGGAGTACCACCACTATTGCTAGTGCTATTATTGTTTGGGTTAGGATTTATAACTGAACCTGACCTAAGATCAACAATTTTGTGAAAATTTGAGATTACAACCGAGAGATTAATCTCCCACTATGGTCACCTATCTATTGATGGGGAAAAATGATTTTCTAGTTTTCTAGGAAATGGAGAGACGACCGTACGGATGGAGACTCCTCAACCGAGTAAACTACCTAACCTCAAATAGATATACTGCACAGGAGTGCTTTGAGTTTGAGAGGTCAATCTGTAGGACTCCGGCCTAAACCAAGAAAATGGTCGTTCCAGAGTCAATTCGGTCACAAAAAGGGAAGAGGGTTGATCTGTAGGAGGGAAGCTGAGAAGTGTGTGAGATCAATGGTGATCAAATATTATGAATATGTTGTAGGTTTCTGCAAATTAACTTCTGGGTTCGAATAAGTTTTGAATTTCTCTCAATTGAGAGTGATTGTTCAGATAAAAATTATTGTGTAATTCCCGTATATTTGTTCTTGTTAATCATGAATTCAGAGAACTTATTTATATTGCTTGAATATGGACACATGGATCTCCAGTAAGAGTGACGGTTGCTCGAGTGAAAGAGTGGGAAAGTGGAAAATCGTGGTTAAACCAGTTCCAAGTCGTGCAGGGACTTGGTTGATTATCCACCCACTACTTTGCTAACTCCCTCAACTGCTTTCACAACTTACTCATATTTCTCTTCATGGATGAACACACGTGCCGTAGGCTGCCAGAACAAAACCCTAATTAATATCCCCTCATGTGACGTGATTGATGTGTCACGAACGTGGAGTCTGCAAAGCAGATGTGTATTTGATTAGTCAGTCATTGACTTGATTAGACGATGAGTTTAAGTATTGTTCAGTCGAACATGATTGTTAAATTCTCTAGGATTCACGAATTAAACATGTCTGCTGGGATATATAGTTCTCGAATAAATGATGTTGATAATTGAATCAACATAATGAATATTGATATTCTGAGCAAATATTGCTCGTATGATGAATTGTTGAATATTGATAGTTGGATCAGTATTTGAGCATCTGAGCAAGTATTTCTCATTAGATAAATTATTGAATATTGATAGTTGAATCAATATTCAAGAATCTGAGCAAGTATTTCTCATATGATGGTGTAGTGTACAAAGTACAGCTACAAGGAGATGAAGATGATCATAGCAGCGAGCTGCCTTCTCTCTGATGAATCAGAGCCTAACTTTCAAATTGAATGCAAATTTAATTTTCATTGATGAACTCAGGGTTTACACTGATTAGGTATTTAACAACCAATCAAGAAGAAAGGAATTAACGGCCTTAGTTACATCAAGAAAGCAAAACGAAACTCGAAGAAAAAATAATCTAACTAACTAGCTAACTCGGTTAACTTACTGAGAGATAGATGACTCGGCTAACAGATTCGTCCTTAAGTTCATGGGTATATGACATTACCCCCCCCCCCCCTTTAAAGATCCTTGTCCTCAAGGATAAAGTCTGGAAATTAAGCTTGAATGTGAGCCTTGTATTTCCATGTGGCGTCATCTGCAGTTGAGTTAAACTAGTGAACAAGAATTTGAGGAATAGAATGGTTACCTCTGAGTGTAAGTTGAGTGTCCAACACTACTACTGGTTCAATGACAAAGTGACCATTATTGTCTACCACTGGCATAAGGGGCATAGTAGGAGCTTGTAGGCCAATCTTTTTTCCAGTTGGGATACATGGAAGACATGTCGAATCCTAGAACCAACTGGCAACTTCAATTTGTAAGCTACTGAACCAATTCTTTGAAGTATTTCAAATAGGCCAAAGTATTTGGCAGAGAGCTTGAGGTTGCTTCTGATATCCACTGAATATTGCATGTATGGTTGAATCTTGAGAAAGACCAGATCTCCCACTACAAACTCTTTATCTAAGCGTTTCTGATCAGCATAAAATTTCATTCTATCTTGTGCCTTTGTGAGATCTTCTTTTAGAAGTTGCAACATTACATATCTATCTTTTAGATAACTTTCAACAGAAGCAACTGTGGTTGGAGAAACAATGGGGAATACGAGATGAGGTGGTTGATAACCATATAAGGCCTGAAATGGAGACATTTTCAGACTAGTGTGGTAGTTGGTGTTGAACCACCATTCTCCTAGAGCCAGCCACTGAGTCCACTGCTTAGGATTTTAACTAGTCATGCATATGAGATATTATTCTACACAGGCATTAGTCATTTCTGTTTGACTATCTATCTGTGGGTGGTAGGCAGTAGAAAGCTTGAGTGTAGTTCCTAGGTATTTGAACAAGGCTTGCCAAAAATGGCTTATAAATTTTTTGTCATTGTCCCTGACTATGGAGCAAGGTATGCCATGAATCTTGAAAATATGAGTAAGGAATTCTTTGGACAGTGGCATCCATTCAATAAAATCCAAGGAGATGTCATGCCATGCTATTTATAGTATAGGTAAAGGCTATAAAAGTCCCCCAAGGAAAGAAGTACTACCTTTATTGCATTGACAAACCTCACAAATGGCTACAAACTGCATAATATCAAGCTTCATTTTTGGGCCAGAAGAAATGTGCTTTGGCCCTGTGATAAGTACCTAGCATGCCAAAATGTCCCCCAATTGCAGAAGAATGTAATAATTGAAGGATAGATTATCTAATTGCATTACCTGAGCCAATATAGATTCTGCCTTTGAATCTCAGAATTACATTAGAATAAGAGAATTTGGAGTGAGATGGGGAGAGAAGCAATGCTGCAATTTGTTGTTGGACAATAAAATCACCTTCATAGCTAGCATTAATATCATGTGTCCATTAGGGAGTACTGATGGACATAGCATTGCAATCTACAGTATAAGATGGTAGTCTTGATAAGACATTAACAGCTGTATTGTCTTGGCCTTTCTTGTACTTACTAATAACATAATCAAATCCCAAGAGTTTAACCAGCCATTTCTGTTGGAGAGTAGTGGATATTCTTTGGTCCATCAAATATTGCAGACTCTGGTGATCAGTGTTGATAATAAACTAACTGTGAGAAAGATAGTATTTCCATTTCTAGACAACCATGACAATGGCCAAGAATTCCTTTTCATAGGTGGACAAAGCTAGTGCTTTAGGACCCAAGGATTTACTGTAAAAATAAAGTGGTATGCCATCCTGCATTAGGACTTCTCCTACCCCTCTTCACAGGCATCAGTTTCCAAGGTGAACTGCTTTAATAAATCAGGTAAGGATAGCACTGGACCTTGTGTCATGGAAGTATTGAGGGCAATGAATTCTTGCTGTGATGCAGGAGTCCAATGGAAGGCATCTTTCTTCAACATCCCAGTGAGTAGTTTAGAAATAATGCCATATCCCTTGATGAATCTTCTATAGTACCCTGTGAGACCCAAAAATCCCCTTAACTGTTTCAAGTTGGTGGGTAGTGTCCAATTATGCATAGCTGAAATCTTGTCAGGATCCACAGCTACTCCATCAGCAGAAATTAAATGTCATAGATATTCCAACTGAGGTTGAGCAAATACATATTTAGACATCTTGGAATATAATGAATGATGTCTTAGAAGTGAAAAGATCTGTCGTAAGTGAAGAACATGGTGCTCTAAGGAAGAACTGTAGACCAAGATATCATCAAAAAACACTAAAATAAATTTTCTCAGAAATGGTTTAAATATGTCATTCATTATTGCTTAGAAAGTGGCAGGAGTATTGGTGAGGCCAAAGGGCATCACTCTGAACTCATAATGACCATGATGAGTCCTGGAAGCTTTTTTGAAAATGTCAGGGCCATAAACTATGATTTGGTGGTATCCAGATCTTAAATAAATTTTAGTAAAGATAACAACATCTAGTAACTCATTAATCAGAGGGATAGGGAACTTATCCTTAATGGTTAAATCATTGAGCTTCCTATAATCAACATAAAACCTCTAGCAGCTGTAGTAGCAGGAAATCCCACACTACACCCCTCACAAGAATTCATAATAATCAACATATCTTTAAAAGATTAAGAACAACACTTTTATTAATTGATTCACAGAAATATTATAAGAAATGGAAGAATACAATCGCTCTTTAAACTTTCTCTCTCCTAATGACTTGCTCAACACTCGAAAAAGATCTCTCTCTCTCCTTACGCTTATTCAACTCTTTATATAGGGAATTACATAGTGGATAACAGCTAATCTGTCCTTTATTTTAGGATCTGACTTGCGATATTCTTGCAAGAGTTCTATTGTCAATCTTCGCAAGCACTACAAACATCACAGAGTCATTACACTTTTTTCATGTTTCTGCAATTGTCATATGTTATGTCATTCTTCAAATCATTATGTGACGCTCGCAAAGTGTTGTTAGCCAAACTTCGCAAATGTGTCCTTCTTACGATATTCTGATCCTACATCTTGCCTCTTCTCATGTCTTCTCTACGAAGAAGAGAATTCCATGAGAAACTGTTCTTCAAAATTCCGCAACTGTTCATTTTTCTTTCGACTTCTTTTTCTATAGACAAGGCTCCGTGAATTAAGCATAACCGTCAACACGTGTTGAATATTCCTTTAATTACTGGCACGTTTTATCATTAACCGGTCATCTCCTTTTGCCTATTTAAAGAGGGATCCGGAAGAAAGAGAATTTTCTTCTTTTGTTTCATTTTGATCTTCTTCATCTTCATATCCTCTGCAAATCTTCATCATCTTCAAATTCCCTTGTTTACCAAATTCATCTTCTGCTACTGTTATCTTCTATTTCCATGGAGTCACCAAGGTTAGTTCTTCTTCTTTTTCTTCTATTGATTTTGCTGAAACTGATTTTGTTTTGTTGAGATCATCTTTTTTGTTCTTTGTGTAATTCCCATACTGTTTCTGTTTTAGCAAAAACACTTCCAGTACCGAATTTGCAGTTCAAAACCCTAATGCTCCCAGAAGTTCACAACTCAAGGTTCTTGCGAAAAAGAGAATGGTTGCGAATGACAAGGTAGTATGAAACATGGATCTTTTTAATAACAATATTTGTTACCTCCGTTTCTTATCTGAGTGGTGATTTGCTGGGTGATGGGGATGCCACTAAACCTCCCAAGAAATCTCGCCAAGCTAAAACTGTTGATGTTTCTGTTTCTTTTCCCAAACTTGGTCTTTCAACTTCTTCTTCGCAAACTGAACCTCCTCTTCCTGTTTGCGAAAACATCGCAATAAGCTCTGATGTTTTAACTAATCCTTCTACGGATGAAATACCTATTACACAACCTGTTGCGAATGAAATCTCTTCCTCCCCTGCAACCAATACTTCTCAAGTTCATTCCACCATAATCTCAACCCTTGATCTTCCTCACACCTTACCCTCAAATGACGTCTCTTTACCAAAATATGATGATCATCAACTTTCTATTGTTACTTCCTCTTCATCTGAGTCTCTCCCTTTCTTTAAGAAAACTGCAGATGGAGTGGCTCTTGCCTTAAAGGTGTTGTCTGATCTTTTGGTTGACGCCAGGAAGTCGTCTATGGACCCTTTCAAATCTGGTGTCTGCGAAATTTTAGGTAAATATCTTGGTTCTGATAGGACAGCTTCGCAAACATCTTTAGAGAAGGAAGTTGAAGTCTTGAAGGAGAGTCTTCGTCTTGAACAACAGAAGTTTCAGAATGCTTCTTTGGACTGCGAACTTCTTCGCAAGAAAAATAATGAATTAAAAGGTATGAATTTATTTTCTTCGTTCTTAAATTTCCTCTTAACAAATTTGTTTTTTTCATGTTGTTCATTCTTAAAGGATTTTTTCGCTTGTTAAGCTTTAAACCAGAAACGAATAATGGAGAGATTTCAGTTTGAATCTACCGCTGAAGAAATTCGCGTTGATAGAGATAGTTGGATGGACCAATATAACCGATTAGATAATCTTCATACATACTTTGTTGATCAAATTGATAATCTTACCAAAGAGAATACTCAATTAGTTCAAGAGCAAAATTCATTAAGCAGCGAAATATCTCGTCTCCCTTATTTTTTGACTAAAGATAACTTAGAGATAGAAACTTTATCAGATGAAAATAAAACTCTATCTCTGGAGAAGCGAGCTCTATCAAATATGGTGGCGATCTCTTCGCAGAAACTAATTGTTCTCCAAAAAGTGTGTGATAGTCAAGAACAATCTCTTCGCTCGCTGAAAAATGAACTTAAAGAAGTAATTGAATCATCTATTGCTGAGAAAAATACACTTATGCAGGGTAGGATAATTTTAAGTGTGAAAGAAAATGAACTTCAAGAACAGTACTCCAAATTAGAAGAATCCTACTCTTCTCTTGCGAAGGATAACACTTTTCTCATTTCTAAAGAAAAGAATTTAAAATCTCGTCTAAAAGGCGTAGTTGGAGATAAATTTGATGATGCCATGAGTCATTGGGAGAATACTTGCTTGGCACTAATTCAAAATCTAATATCTCAAAAGGAATGTAGTCATTTTGACTTCCTCAAACATCTTTCTTTTGTTAAACTTCTTCGCAATATTTCCCTTGCGAGGTATTCGCCTGAATAAATTTTTTTTATCTTTCGCAGAATCTGAAAGAAAGCTTCAGTCTTCCATTTCTACTTTGGATTCTAAACTTGCCAAGGTTCGCAAAGAAAATGGTTTGCTTGCTGCTCATCTTTCTCGCTCTCGCGATCGAGCAGAAAGTAAGTATGATTATATTGAATATTTCAAAAACATGGAGATTAAAAACCGTGACAGAGCTTTCCTTCGCCAAGCTCATATCAGTGTTGAAGTTCTTGTGAATGTGGTTCAGCTGTCCAAATCTCTTTCTCCTGTATCACTTAAACCTATGGAAGTAGATGAAGATGAAATTCCTCATGCTGGTGACAGTGACTTTGATTATGAAAGTGGTGAAGAAAGTGCTTCCCACGAAATTTTAGAAAAAGAAGAAGAAATCCCTACTAAGGAAGGAGATGCTGGTGATGAAGCAATTGCTGGTGATGAGCCAAATGAAGAAGAAACCAGAGTCAACCAAGATAAGGAAAACACTGGAAAAGATGATAAATTTGGTGGAGATGATAAGGTTGGCGAAGAAGATAAAGCTGGTGAAGAAGATCTTGAAGTCTGAGTTCTAGTTTTATTTTCTTGAATTACTCTTTCTCCTCTTGCGAACAATGTACTTTGGACCTCTTTTGGAATCAATTTTACTTTTGGTATTTTAAGAACTTGCAATGAAGAATTTGTGAGAAAGATAATGACATCTTATTTATTAATTCCCATACTTGCCCCTCATTATCTTTCTTGTGATATATGATCTGCATGTAAAATGATTAGTATTTTATAAAAATAATTTGTTTTGTTATGTGGTCTTATTTTTCCTTCCTAGGTAAAGGTCTTATTTTTCCATCTTTTGTATTGCGACATAATTGCAGGACGTTTCTACACTTTCATGTGGAAACCCATTGATCTTTCCTTAACTTTTTATTCTTTTGTATTTTTGCTGCGACAATATGATAAGTCTAAATTTTCTTGCGAAATTAAAGCCCCATGACATTTCCGTCTTGCGACGAAATCGCAGGACGTCTTTACACTTGCGTGTAATGACCCCTTGATCTCGTCTTATCTTCTATTTTATATTATTGCCTCTTCAGGAATGTTGCACAAATATGACAAGTCTTAATACTCCCGTGAGTAAAAAGTCTCATGACATTTGCATCTTAAGACACTTATCATCTCCCTAATGGAGGGTGCCTCCCTTATCTTCCCCCTGGTTGCCCTTTCAAGGAGACGTACATCGGCCATACAAGACTAGCTCCTCAAATCCAGTCTTAACAACAACTAGTTTTGTTCGCAGACTCTTATCCCTTTTGCCTATATGGCTTATGGTTACAAGACTGCACCCTAAGTGGGGTTTTCTTCAAGCCGAGTGCATCATAGCCAAGACTTTCCAAGAATGGACAGGGTAGTTTCATACTCCCCGGGCACCCTTGGCTCAACCGTGTACCTCGGCGCCTTGGTCATACTATGCACCCCTTAGGAGAGTCCTTCTTACCTTAGTCGCCCAACTCAAGTCATATGCTTAAGTTGAGAATCCAAGGTGCCTCTCCTGGATGGACTTTCATTGACCCCAAATCTCCATGACTCAGGTTCCAGCAGCGGTGTAACCTTATCGCTGAGCCATGCAACAGATACCCCCTTTTGATGATGTACTTTAAGTCTTACATTTGCCTCTTGCGAAATTTTATTCGCGAACTAGGGTGTACGCCATAAAGGTTCGTCCCTTTCTGGATATTAAATGATCATTTCTTGCGAAATTTTCGCACATTCTTATTTGATCTTGAATAATCTCGCAGTAATTTTTTCATAATTTTTTTTTGTTAATACTTACTTTGTTGCATCATATATCGTTTCATCAACTGGGGATTCTCAAAGTTCCTCACGGGTAATATTTCTTTAAATATAGCCTATTCCATGGTATACCAAGCCTTTGACAAACATCTTTACCCTCTGGATCCATCAATTTGTATGCCCCTGTTCCAATTATCTCTTTTATAATGTAAGGTCCATCCCATTTTCTCGCTAATTTTCCACCACCTTCTCGCTGATAATTTGGCGTCTCGCGAAGAACCAAATCACCTGGCTGAAATTCACGTGTTTTGACACGCTTATTGTATTATCGTGTTAATCTCCGTTTATAATTCTCCATATGTTGTAAAGCTTTTTCTCTCTTCTCTTATAATTCATCTAATTTTCTTAGGATCATTCCATCCCTAAGATTCTTCTCCCAGGCCTCTCTTTTCGTCATGGGTATAGAAACTTCTGTTGGTAACATTGCCTCAACCCCATATGTTAAACATAAAGGTGACATTCCTATTTGTTCTCGCCTAGTTGTGTTGTAAGCCCATACTGCATTATGTACTTGTTCGCACCAAGCTCTATTTGTTTCCTCTGCTTGCCCATTAGCCTGTGGGTATAAAGGAGTGGATTTTATGCATTTTATTTTAAATGCATTAAGCAACATTTCTATATTTTGCCCTTCAAATTGCTTCCCATTATCAGATACCAACTGTGCTGGAATTCCAAATCTGCAAATGATATTTTCAAAAATGAATGTAAATATGTCTTTGTCGCGAATGTGCTGTACTGCTTTTACTTCTGCCCATTTTGTGAAATAATCCGTTGCGATAATTAAGTATCTTTT
Organism: Papaver bracteatum; assembly: GCA_023529315.1. Lineage (NCBI taxonomy): Eukaryota > Viridiplantae > Streptophyta > Magnoliopsida > Ranunculales > Papaveraceae > Papaver > Papaver bracteatum. The sequence goes on from JAJJWX010002457.1 coordinate 37,997, forward strand.
TTGTCCGGATCCTGGTACAAATGGTCCCACAATATCTAACCCCCACTTTCTAAAATACCATACACTGGTTGAGGATGATAAGGGTGCTCCAGGTGCATGTATTATTTTTCCATGTCGCTGACAATCTTCGCAACACCTTGATACTTGCTTTGCATCTTCATGCATATATGGCCAATAATAAACTTGTATTTTTTCTCTATATGCCAAAGATCTTCCTCCGCTGTGGTTGCCAGCATGTCCACAATGCATTATTTTTAGTATTTTATCTCCTTCTTCTCGTGTTAACTATCTAAGTGATAATCCATTAAATGATTTTCTATACAATATCCCATCTCTTAATTCATAATTTGTTGCACGAATCTTTAATTTGTGTGCTTCCAATATGTTTCTTGGTACTTCTCCTCCCGCTAAGTATGCATGAAGTTTTGCTCTCCAATCTGCGATATTGTCATTTGGACCTTCTTCACCACCTTATACTATCATTACATCTACTTCTTCTTCCTCTTCTTTATTGATTGATGGCGATAAAAGTGTTCGTATCTTTATGTATCTCACTGTTGGATCTGTCATCATGCTTCAAATGAAAGCATAAGCATCTGCGAGTCTATTATCCTTCTTTAATATATGCCCCCATTTTATTTTTGGGATTTTCGCTGACAATTCTTCAACAAGTTTCTTGTATTTCTTCAAGGATGGTTCATTTGTTTTGTATTCTCCTTTTATCTGGCGAATGACTAGATGTGAATCGCTGGTAATTCTAGCATTTTATAATTTCATTTCTATTGCGAATTTTATGGCATGTACCATAGCTTCATATTATGTTTCATTATTAGTGGATGCGAACTCCAACCTAAATGAAAAATCCATCTTTTTTCCCTCTGGTGAAATCAAGATAATTCCAACTCCATTACCTTCCTCATTTGAGGATCCATCCACCAATATCTCCCATCTACTTGGTTCTGTTAACAAGTCATTTGGATCTCCTTGTTCTTCTTCTACATCCATCATATCCTCAACAGCTTCATCACCTTCTAAAGGAAATCCTGCTAAAAAGTCTGCAATAACATGCGACTTTGGTGAAGATAACAGTTCATATTTAATTTCGAAATATCCTACTTGCGCATTTCATCTCTCTACTCTGCCTGATCTTTTTGAGTTCTTCATTACTGATTCAATTTGTACCTTTGTTGACACTTTAACTTTATGTGCCTGAAAATATATGCGGATCTTAAAGGTCGCATACACCAATGCTAGAATTAGTTATTCAATTTTAGAATAATTTATTTCTGCGGCATTGAACGTCTTGTTGATGTAGTAAATTGGTTTTTCAACTCCTGCATCTACTCGCAATAACACAGCACCTAATGCATGCGAAGTTGTCGCAAGATAGATTAGCATCTCTTCTCCCGGTTCTGCCTTTTGTAAAATAGATGTATTCGCCAAGTATTATTTTATTCCTTGAAAAGATTTCTCACATTCATCTGTCCATCTGAATTTTGTTCCCTTTTTTAGTATGCTGAAAAAATGTTTACATTTATCAGATGATCGCGAGATGAACCTTCCCAGCGAAGCTAAGAGTCCATTTAACTTTTGCACATTTTTTACTGTCGATGGTGTTGGAATATCGCGAACTACTTGCACTTTCTTTGGATCAACTTGTATTCCTTCCTTGGATACAATGTATCCTAAAAACATTCCTGACGCAACTCCAAAAATGCATTTTTCTGGATTCACCTTGATGTTAAAATGCCACATCTGTTCAAAAATCTCCTTCAGATCTTGTACATGGTTTTTAGCTTCTTTACTTTTTATCAACATGTAATATACGTACACCTCTAATGTTTTGTGTATCCACTTTGCGAATACCTTCTCTACCATCCTTTGATATGTTGTTCCTGCGTTTCGCAAACCAAATGGCATTTTTGTATAACAATATAACCCTCTCGGAGCGAAAAAAGTAGTATGTTCTTGATCTTCTTCGGCGAAAGGAATCTGGTTGTATCCTTTATACCCATCTAGAGAAGATATTCTATCATTTCCTGCTGCTGATTCGACTATTTGAGGTATATCTGGTAATGGAAATCTCTCTTTAGGACAAGCTTTGTTTAGAAAAGTAAAGTCTATGCAAATTCTTATCCCATTATTTTTATTTGGAACCACAACCATGTTTGCTATCCGCTCCGGGTATTTTGCTTGTCTTATAATTCCTGCATCAAGCATTTTCTGCAGTTCCTCTTATATTTTGGGATGGTAAGTTGTTGAGATTATTCTTATCCTTTGTTTAAATGGTCTTGCGTCTTTGTTGATCTCCAATTTATGACTTGTAACTGATGGATCTATTCCAGGAATTTCGCCCATGTTCCATGCGAAAATATCTTTATATTCTCGCAAGATATTGACGGTTCTTTCTTCCTCATCTGTATCCATCTTAGTTCCAATTTTCAGCATTTTAGGTTCTTCTTCAGTTCCAATATTTACTTATTTTGTTGGTTCTGCAGTATGTGTAACTTGCTTCAGGTTCTCCCATTGGTGTTGGTTCTTTTATAATTTTCGCTGGTTTATCTCCTTCATGCGAAATTTCGCTGGGTATTCCTTTTCGTTCTTATGCTCTTATCATGTAGATTTTAAACTCCTCTTCTTTCTTTGCCTCCTTCGCCATTTTTTTGCGAGATTTTCGCTTCTTCACTCGTCCTTCATAATTTTTTACTTCAATTTGATAACATAGTTTCGCACCTTCAATATCTCCCCTAATTTCGCCAATCCCGCTTGGCATAGGAAACTTAATGCACTGATGTAATATTGATGCTACAGCTTTAATTGCGTGTATCCATGATCTTCCCAACAACATGTTATATGGTGACTCCATATCCACCATACATAGCGTTATTTGTGTTTCAATTTCTCCCAACAAAATTCTCACTGTTATTTCTCCTTTTGGTTTAGTTGTGGACTTGCCAAAACCATGAACATGATATGTTGGATGAGACATTTATTCATATTTGTGTCCCATTCCTTTGTATGCATGATAAAATATTACATCCACTGAGCTTCCCGTGTCTACCAAAGTTCTATTCACCGACCATTCTTCCATAGATTTTGCTGATTTCTCCTTTTCTTTTCGCATAACTGTTACTATGATTACCAAAGGAGATGTGTGGTTCAAATTTTCTTCTGGTATCTCTGCTTCCGTGAATGTAATTTTCTGCTTTTCCCAATCCTTCAACGGATATATTTTTTCTACCGTCATAATCTTCTTTCCTTCAAAATCTCGTTTATGTATCCTCCCTCTAATTTTTTCATGAAATTCATTAACCATCGTTTTTATGATTACATTACACTCGAATCTTCTTTTATTCTCATTGATCTTAACTATCTTTTCTCCAACTGATTTGTTGTTTTCTTTTATCATTTTCTCGATTTAAACAGTTTTCACAATAATCTCCACAATCTTTAGTCAAATTTTCTTGATTTGATAATCTTCAGTCCCTGTTTCTGGCGCCAATATGTAGTAGCAGGAAATCCCACACTATACACCTTACAAGAATTCATAATAATGAATACATCTTTAAAAGATTAAGAACAATACTTTTATTAATTAATTCACAGAAATATTACAAGAAATGGAAGAAAACAAGAATACAATCGCTCTTTAAACTTTCTCTCTCCTAATGACTTGCTCAACACTCGAAAAAGATCTCTCTCTCCTTACGCTTGTTCAACTCTTTATATAGGGAATTACATAGTGGATGACATCTAATCTGTCCTTTATTTTCGGATCTTACTTGCGATATTCTCGCAAGAGTTCTATTGTCAATCTTCGCGAGCACTACAAACATCGCAGAGTCATCACACTTTTCTCATGTTTCTGCAATCGTCATCTGTTATGTCATTCTTCAAATCATTATGCGACGCTTGCAAAATGTTGTTAGATAAACTTCGCAAATGTGTCCTTCTTGCGATATTCTGATCCTACAGCAGCCATCCTTTTTTCTCACAAGAAGAATGGGGGAAGCAAAAGGACTATTACTATTTTGAATGAGCCCTGCAGATAACATATCTTGAACCATTTGTTCCACTACATATTTATTAATGTAAGGACATTTATAAGGTCTCTGAGAGGTGGGAGTTGAATTAGATTTAAGAGGAATTTTATGGTCCAAGCTTCTAGATGGAGGAAGTGTAGTAGGTTCTGCAAAAACATCAGATAAAGAGTCCAGAACTGTGGAAATTTGGGGAGGTAGGGGAGTTGATGGTAGGGTGGAGATAGGAAAAAAATTAACCAATTAAGGTAGGAGTATTACTTTTGATAAACTTTCTCAAAGAAGAACCAGAAATCATACAAAGGGAGGGTATAGAAGAACTTCCCTGAAGTATGATGTAGTGACCATGGTGCATGAAGGAGATCTTCAGTTGAAGGTGATATCTCCCAATTTCTGCATCCAATCAGCTCCCAAAACCATATCCTCATAAAGGTAGATCTCTTAAATCAGCAGAAAACTGATAGCCCTGCATTTCCCATTGAAGATTATGACACAAGCCATTACTAGTAATGATCTCTCCATTAGATACTGTGACTAACATCTGGCCTTAGGTGAAGCATATAGCTTAAGTTTATTCACAATGTGAGAGTCTATAAAGTTGTGAGTGCTTCTAATGTCGACAAGAACCATAATAGACTGTTTTTGTAAGTGCCCTGAAATTCTAATTGTATCATGAACAACATGGCATGTTAAAGCATGGAGAGATATTTCAATAGGGGAAGTAACATCAGTGTCTTCAGTGGAATGTTGTTCCTGTTCTTCCATTTTTTCATCAGAGATCAACATGAAGAGTTGTTGAGATTTTCATTTGTGACCTTGTCTATAGAATTCATCACAATTATAACATAATCCCTTATCTTTCGTCACCTGCATCTGTGCATGAGTAAGTTTTCTGATTGGAGGAAATGAATTGTCAGGTGAAGTTTTTATTGGTGTTGTAGGATGTGTCACAATGGGGTTATTGGATGAAGTCTGTGGTTTAGAGTAAGAGGGCGTAGAAGAGAAAAATGGTTTAATAGAGGAAGGGGATGGGAAAAAGATATTGGTGTGGGGGTGAAGGGTCTAGAGAATGATTTTAGAGGCTTATGTTGATGGTGCATTAAAGCTTGTTGCATCCTTGCTAAGAAAAAATCCTCAGAAGTAGTTTCAGGCTTGAACATCTTCACAATATTGCGTATATCATCTTTCAAACCACTAATGAAACTAAGGGTTTAAAAGCTCTCTGAAAATGAGGGATTGTTAGCCACCATAAAACCCTTGTAGTGTTCCCATTTATCAAAGTACTCTTCTACAGTTGTATTTTGAGCTAATTTGTTAAACCTTCCCACATAATCATCTTGAGCAATATCTTCAAATCGAATACATAAATCACGAACAATATCATTGCAGTGAATAAATTCTTTACCTTGGTAGTAATTTAAGTACCATGAATCGACCTGAGAGTCGAAGTGAATCGCAACCATGTCAACTCGATCTTCATCAGAAAATTTGTGAAACGCAAAATAACGTTTACATTTAAGATCCCAACCACGAGGGTTAGAACCATTAAATCTTGGAAAATATATCGTGGGAGTACGAGAGAATCTATTAGGAGCAGAAGATAAGTGTTTGATAACTTGATGAAATCCATTGAAGTATTTATTTGAAGATTCTGTATCATCACCCTGATTTGGATCTGGTGGTAGATCGGATTGTGGTGGAAATGATTTTTCAAGGAGATTTCGAATGAAAACAAGTTGTGATTCAACATTAGAAAATGATGATTTCAAAGAGCTGATATCAGATTCAATGTTGGTAATGGATTGAGTGTGTTGATTCACCGTAACAGTGAGATCGGCAATTCTTTTATTTATAGCCATGGATACAGGTCCAGGAAGGGATTCTGATACAAATTGTAGTGTGCAAAGTACATCTACAAGGATATGGAGATGATCATAACAGCAAGCTTCCTTCTCTCTAATGAATCATAACCTAACTTTCAAATTGAAAGAAAATTTAATTTTCATTGATGAACTCAGGGTTTACACTGATTGGGTATTTAACAACCAATCAAGAAGAAAGGCATCAATGGCCTTAGTTACATCAAGAAAGCAAAATGAAACTCGAAGAAAAACTAATATTACTAACTATCTAACTCAGTTAACTCATTGAGTGACAGATGACTCGGATAACAGACTCGGCCTTAAGGTCATGGGTATATGACAGATGGATTACTGAATATTGATAGTTGAATCAATATTCGAGCATCTGAGCAAATATTGCTCATTCGATGAATTATTGGTAGCATGACCAATTAAAATATTGTTAGTTGGACCGAATATTATATAATTAATCAAGATGTTTATTGCTGGATCAACACAAAATTATTAGTGTCTGGATTTGCTTAGAATTATGATTTACAGAGCATTCGTTCGGAAACCTAATTTTGATGACTGCTGGTCAATTGATGATTCACTGAAAATCGACCACTGAGTGAAGAAAGGACCGGCTACATGGGATGATGGGTCGACTATATATCTCCCAAGTGCTCGAGTGAGTATGCACCAAAGTCCTTTGTTGACCAGTTGGTGAAAGGATGATTAAATGCTGGTTTAATCATTTATTGAAATAGTGCTCGTCTGAGCGTTAGGTAATAAAACCTAATTATGGAGAGATGAGGGACCGATCAAGGAGTCATGGGACCGGACCTTGGTGGTCGTGGGACCGGCTGATGGTCGTTTGAGAAAATTCCAAGTTGGTTGGAAACGGCCTTGGTCGATCAAGGTAGCATGCCCGTGTGACCATGATGTCTGTGTCTCAGTCCTGAGAGTTGTGGTATTTTCTGGTGCGCGTTTGAGCAATATTTTGGATTTTCAAAAGAGTTTGATCTTGACTCAAACTCTCGATTTTGATCGAATGAGCAAGTACAACTTTGCTCGCGCGACCAATATTTTGAGAATATTAAAATAATAATATTTTAATAATTGATGTGAGTAGCCTAGTCGGTCAAGTGACCATTTGACTTTTTGGCTTTTCTAGGGTTTGAGCAATATTTGAGAAAATATTGAAAAACTAGGGTTTTCGTTCAAACGATAGAGTTTCGTGAGATGAAAGAAATAATAATATGAGAAATAAGGAATTACAAGGTGTGGGACCGGCCACGACTAGGATATAGCCGGCCGGTTAGGTGGCCTGGAGTCGTGACACCTTTCCCTATTTTTCACTATTTTTCATCATTTGATGAAAAGTATGGAGAAACTAAGAGTTCCGCTCAAACGAGGGAGTTTGCTCAAATGAAGGAGTCTTCATGAGATGAGGGAAATAATAAAATAAGAAAAAAATAAAGAAAGAGGTGTGGGGGACCGGCCATGGCAGCATGGCCGGCCGGCCGATGGGCGCGATCCCTTAGGCGCCTCTTTTATATTTTTTATTATTTTTTTCTTCCATATTTTGCATAGGTTTTCCTCTTTTGTCCATATTTTCGAACGCTCGCTCGTGCATTAGGGTGCTCGTTTGTGCATTGTTTCTAAGTACACTTGCACCATTTTCTCGGGGCTTACTCGGTGGTGTCCCAAACGCTCGGTCAGTGGGTTTTTATCACTAATTCATGAAATTCATCTGAGAATAATTCATGAAACGGAGTAATAAAATGATTATCTATTACTAATCCATGGAATCCAGCTGAGGATCAGCCATGGAACAGAGTGATGAGATATAATGGTTATATATTACTATTCCTTGAAATCCAGATGAGGATCAGTCATGGAATGGAGTAATAAGATAAAATAGATTATTTTCTAGGAATTCAGTTGATGAATGACACACTAGAATTAATTTATTGCAGAATCGAGATATGGGATAATTGAAGCATCATACTCGTTCTGAGGGGTGTATAGTCAGGGAACAACATGCAGCGTGATGTTCTGAAGACGTTAAGCTCTCTAACAAACATTATGTCTAGGGAACCTCATAATCATCAAGATTCTATACACGGTATGTCTACGTAGTCAGGAAACAACTTGCAGCATGATGTCCTGAAGGCGTTAGGCTCTCTAACAAACATTATATCTAGGGAACCGTCCAATTATTAATATTCTATGTAGAGGTGATGATGAAATGTGTGAAGTATCGAACGCTCAGCTGAGAGGCCTTTCAAGAAACATATTCATCATAGCTCTGAGAGGAATGTTCTCTCAGTCAGAGATCGTGAAATGGTTCACAGATCATAAAATATGAATCGTCACATACATTCCTGAAGCCGGGTCAGAAACATGCAGTATCATGATTTTATAATTTTGACCTTTGTTAAAAATCCACCATCAACAACACTTTGTGTGATCTTCTATGGATACGAGATCGAGACAATACAACAATCAAAGTGTGATTACTTGATAATAGGTTCGGACTTAACCAAACTCTATAGGATCACTATCAAGTAATACAGAGTTAACATTTGTGTAATTTACTTTAAATTAACAATTATAATTGCGGAAAGGAAAAGTAAATGACACAACAAGATTTTGTTAACGAGGAAACCGTAAATGCAGAAAAACCCCGGGACCAATTCCAAAATTGAATACTCTCATAATTAAGTCGTTATACAAAATCTAAACCAACTTCGTATAGTTGAGACCAATCAACTAAACCTAGTTCACTTAGTTTCTTCAGTATCCCTGCGATTATTGACATTCAATAAGTGCATGCACTGTAATAATTCCTTTGGATCGTATTCCAAACAGTAATGGAACAACAAATATGTTTGGTAACAACTCTATTGATTCTTTCCAGATAAAGATATCTCAAGTCATATGCAAAGGCTCTTCCATTTAAACTAATAAACTCCTTTTCCTGGTTAGATCAATCTATCCAACAACTACCAAAGTAGCAGAGTTTAGATTTGAAATCAATAAATATAGAATCCAACAAGAAACGATGTCGATCTCAGGAAACTAATCAATCGAATAAATCTCATTCTTGTTGGATCCCAGCGGATCAAGGTTTGTGCTACAAAAAGATATGAGAAACCAATCAGAAATCTTCTTCATCTTCAAATCTTCTTTAATCTTCAATTAAATCTGCACAACACCACTTGAATCTCTTGTGATCAATCACTCACAGAACGAAGTCTGTTTAACAATGGATTATCACAAGATATCTTTATATCTACAAATAGTTTTAAAGATCCCATCGACACTTCGATCTAGTTTGAGTGAATCTTATATCAGAAAAGAAGATTCTCAAGAATAAACAAACTAGGTGCAATCAAAGTTCAACAATCGTTAGTCAATCAAATCCAACGGTACTCGTAGAGCTTCTTTATCCCACATAAGTCTTTTAAACGAGAGGTCGTAAAATTAGGGTATTTTCCTCTCCGGATAGATGGCTCCACCAGGAACAACAAAAAGATGAAGTTTGCCTGGCTCTTAGGATAGTTTGCTAGAAATGCAAACTTAGGTATTTATTGACTAAGGATGTTTGGACACCAAGGAATTTCCAAAACCGAATATTCTCAAGATATGCAATAAATGCCCAAAATGGATTTTCATAATTCCTGGAAATGCTTTGTATTAGAGCACTGCTCGCTTGAACTCGCAAGCGTTGCTATCTCAAGCTTTTTTTCAAGTTTGGTTGCCAAAACTATAAGTTTTGATTTCTAGTCTACTTATAGCTAAGTCTCGAACTAGGATAGAAAGTGTAGTTAAGCTCTAGACTCCATGGCGTTCATGATACAAATACGAAGAACTACTCAAGGAAATGGTGGAACTTCATCAACTAAAAGGTATGTGGAGACTTGAACTTATCTATCACTCAAAAGTCTATCTACTCTATCTATTATCTTGAGACAAAAGTCGTATTGCTATATAAACTTCGATTATACACATTTGCTATTTCGAGCCAAGTTTATCTCGCTTATCTTTTTCTCGAAATATGTGTTGGTAAGCTTTCGCTTTGGCCAAGTGATGAAAGTCATGTTGGTTATTTCAATATCTTGAAAATTTCTTTGATGAAAAATAGTGTGTGAATAACCTCTATTTAACATCCTCTAAGAAGGTTTCAATGATTGAAATGAGAGTTTAGAATATATAACCTTGAATGGATATAAACATTGTATGTGAACTCATACATGTGTAAGTCTTAAATCCTTGAACCAAAGTATGCATACTTTGCTGCTCAGGATAACCGGAACTAAAGTCCGCATACCCGTACGCGCACTTCAGGAAGTTCACGTCCCGTGAATTTCTGCTGGAGTTTGTGAACTGAAAACAAACTTAATCCGGGTACTTAAGTATGCGTACCGGTATGCATACTTGAGTGGGTTATTTTCTAAAAACGGTTTATTCGTGAACTTAAACTTATATGAACTAAGGAATGCATATTTGCAAACCGTGGCAATAAAGTTCATGAATCGAATTCGAGTGAATCAAAATCGTTTTTGCTTCGATTGAGTGTTGTATACTTCTATGAGATCTAAGCAATTGAACAACTCTATAACTAGTTCTTTTGAGTCATTTGAACTAGTTATGGTGAAGATGAATATGGTTGATATGAAAGTGCTAATATGGCTAACCATTTGGTTAACTACTGTTGAACCAACTAGGTGTACACGTTTAGGTCCAGTCACACAAACCTAAATGGACGTGCATTTCATTGGTGTATAACAAGCTAAGTTCGATCTAAAGGTTGAAAGATATTAGCTTGAATCTAATCAGGTTTTCATCTAACGGTGAATATTGAATGTTTTGTTACCAAGGAAACTTAGATTGCAAACCCTGATTTGGAGACTATATAAAGAAGAACTCTAGCATCTGGGAAAGTTAATCCCCACACCTCCTGTGTGATACTAGGTGTATAAGCAATAGTCGATTCTTCTTTAACCTTAGGTTTTTACCGAGACCCTGTAGGTTAACGACTTAAAGACTTCATTGGGATTGTGAATCCAGGCCCAATTATTTTCTCTGCAGTTGCGTGATCTGATCTTGATGTTTCTATTGTATTAAGTACAATTATAAAATTGGCTCGAGATTAATTTCTCTGATAGGAAAGATATAAAATTAGTCACAAACATCTTCGTCTCATAATTTATGATTCCACAATATCTTGTTTCTCTAGTCGATTAATATTGTTGTGAGGTGATTGATAATTCTAGGTTGTTCTTCGGGAATATAAGTCTGGGCTATCGATTGATTCCTGTTCACCTTGATTTATCAAAAGATGAAACAAAACTCGTAGGTATTTATCTGGAAGACAGATTTATCTATTCTTGTAGACATTTATATGTGATACAGATTTTTTTATTAAAGTGTATGACTTTGGGTCGTAGCAACTCTTAGTTGTGGGTGAGATCAGCTAAGGGAATCAAGTGCATAGTATCCTGCTGGGATCAGAGATGTAAGGAGCGCAACTGTACCTTGGATCAGTGTGAGATTGATTGGGGTTCAACTACAGTCCAGGACGAAGTTAGTTTGTATTAGTCTAGTGTTTGTAGCGGCTTAATACAGTATGTGTTCAGTATGGATTAGGTCCCGGTGTTTTTCTGCAATTGCGGTTTCCTCATTAACAAAACTTTTGGTGTCTGTGTTATTTCTTTTCTTCATTATATTTTGTTATATAATTAAAATATCACAGGTTGTGCGTTGAATCAATCAATTAGGAAATCCGACCTTTGGTTGTTGATTGAAATTAATTGATACTTGAACATTGGTCTTTGGTACCGTTAAAGTTAATTTATCTTGTATTCAATTAGACTCGCAGATTTCTATTTGCTTGAGTAAGTATTGAATTGATAAATTGAGATATTATTTATGGGTGAAAACTACTTCTACTGGTTTTGGTAATTTGGGATGTGTGGATGAGAAGTGAATCTAAACCCTAAAAAAATGAACTGCGCGGTGAGTGCTTTTGATTCGAGAGATCAATCTATACAATTCTGGTCTAAACCAAGAAATGGTCATTCCAGACTTCTTTCGGTCACAAAGTGAAGGAGATGGGGTTGATCTTATGGAGGGAAGCGAAGAAGGTGTTGAGATTGTGAAGGTGTAGGCTTATTTTTGACTTTTAACAGAAAGGTGAGCATGCTTACGATTAATGCAAGCAGGCTATGGGTGTTTGAATACGTGTTGTATTAACACTTGGTTTCTGTGTTGTGCTCTGTTTGGAAATAGGGAGGAGAACCTATTTATACAAGTCATTTGAGACTTACTCACGTCTCTCGTATGAAGTGGAGGAAGTGGAGTGATGGAGTAGTAGAGTGGTGTGTTAGTGTCACACGATCAATCTTGCCCACTTTTCCCATCATCACTAACCATCCATGTCTTCCTGACACATTCTTGTGATGGCGCATTGCACGCTGCATGCTGTAAACCGCCAGACCAATACCCCAGTGTGTATCTCCCAGTTTGTGACATGATTGATGTCTCGAATGTGTGGATCGTGGGACCCACAGAAGGTAGCATGTAATGATAGTTAAATAACTAAGTTATTTAGGAAGTCGATACTTGTAAAGTATCGTGTGTATTCTATGCATGTTATGCATCGAATGTATTCGGCATATATGAAGCATCGCGGTTGAGAATTATGCCCTGACTACTTCACATGTGGGTTTGGAGGCTGCGCTAGCAAATCCTCCCTTGGCCGACCACATGGTGTGGTAGAGTGGCAGACAGTGATCACGGTGATACTTCACTGGTCGCCTAACTCTTTTCCTAGACCACCTGTCCGAGATGGCGAAGTTGGACGGACAAGATGACTTGCAACCCACATCTGCGACCCTCGAATTAAGTTTTAGGAGGTGGGCGAGTGTACTCCTTCAGCTTGGTCGAATCCAAGCCTGGGAGGCGTTTCATGGAGGACCGATCAGGCATGCGTGTAGACGGCATGCTGATGTCCATGTCCATGCTTCACTGTCCCACAAAGGTTTGATCTAGGCCACGAAGGTTTAATCTATGCTGGTATTCACGCCTATACCTGACTGTCCCATGGAAACATGATCTAAGCCACTCAATTTGTCTGGCGAAGTTGAGTGGTCAAGATCAGTTTGTGATTTGGGAAGCGTGACCATGCCAGTTTGGGTGCGCTAACCGAGACGCATGATCAAGGCTGGCTTTGACCGATCGGTCGGACATGAAGCCGGGCCCACGGTGATCATGCTAGCATGTTTGGCCATCCCTGATGTTTCATCTTTGCCTTCCATTCAAGCCTGCGAAGATGAACGCTTGAGATGATTTTGCGACACATAGATGATGCTGCAAACCCCAATTAGGGTTTTGCCATCCGTGCATCATGCTTGGTTAGGTGCGAAAGAATTAGGACAACCAATCATGGTTGGTCATGACCGATGGGTTATGTGTGTAGGCAGACCCACAGTGATTGTGTTGACATGCTCTGGGCCCTTTGAATCTACATCTACACTCTCCATCTATGCCTGCGAAGATGGATGGCTGAGATCGTTTTTGCGACACATGTAATATTCCACAAACCCTAATTTAGGGTTTCTTGTCCATTCCGCTTGGTTTGGACGGTTTGACAAACTAAGACACCCTTTTTGGGGACGTCGATTATGCGGGGCCCGTATTGGGTCGGCAGTGAATGTTCCAATACCTGCTTGGGGGTATTGGATTCGATCTGGACCATCCAATCATGCTGGTGAAGTTGGATGATCGGGATCGTTTCTAGACTGTTATGGACTGTCTAGACGCTCAATCGGGCTAGTATAACACATCGAGAGTTACATACTCAATCGGGCTAGTATAACACACCGAGAGTTACATGCTCAATCGGGCTAGTATAACACACCAAGAGTTACATGCTCAATCGGGCTAGTATAACACACCAAGAGTTTACATCCTGTACGGGCATTTCGTGCATGCCTCACTGTTGGTACTTGGATATTCATGTTACTCTGCTGCGAGTAACAATCAGTCATCATTCCGCACCAATAATGAGAGTTCTGCTAGGAACATCACATGAAATACAAGGAGTTCTATGCATTAATCAATAATGCTAAAATTCTCAGAATATTCGGGGGATTGTTGCTACATGCTCCATTCTAGGTGAATTAATAAAGTGAAGAAGTATTCATCACTTATAAAATAATCTCATCCTCTGCAGGATGTTTACACAAAAATTGGTTTTACAACTTTAGCCCTGAACTAAAATCCACCATCAACGTTAAGTCCCCTGCCTAGTATATAATGGTTACACTATTTTGGGGTAGGCATGAGATTGTAACAAATATACGGGAGAAAACGAGATGAAGGGAGATTACCCAGAAATCCTTGCTCGTCCACTATTAATCGCGCATGTGAACATGTTGTTGCAAGCATGGAATCCTGAGTGGGACCGGTTTCCTTCTTTGGGTGTTTAAGTTAAAAGAAGAATCCAATCAAAAGAGGAATCGTTATCCTATTGGGATTCTTCCAATATTTTGTTTATAAAAGGGACCGACCCCTTTTCTTTTCCTCACGATTTTTTTTTTATTTGGTAGCTCCTGTCCGTGGCCATCACCGCTGCCGCTGATGCCGCCGGTGCTGCTACCGTCGCCGAACTTTGCCGCGTTGTTCTCCGCTTTTGTGCGCTGCTGTCCCAACATCATTTATTCTCCCGTGACAAGGTGAGTGCTTCATGATCCTCTTGTTGCTTTTTTTTTGACCTAAACCCAGTTTTAGGTAAACTTTTTTTATTCCTTGAGGAAGTTATTCTTAGCTTGAATTTCGTAGACACGATTTCCATGAGTATAGAAAGATCGTGTTACGATACGTGTGAATGAATACGGGATCGTTATGCATGTTTGATTAAACGTGGGTCCCATCCTGCTCAAACGTCGACCTTATATCCGTCTTGTGGCTTTGACCAATACTGGCTTCATGGTATTGAATGGTCCAGCCTTCTGACGCGGCCCAATACCTGAATGGCTGTCACGATTTGGTGACTTGATACTGGCCTTGCTTGAATCTAATACCAACCTTTCCCGATTTATTTTAATATGGGCCCGCTCGTAGTCGATCAAGATTAAGTCCTTATGATAGAATTTGGCCTGTTTCTTGGACTGGATGCATTTCTTCTCAATGCACGACGATTGCATTCAAATATCCGATAGATATCCACTGATTGTTATCCCATATTTGTAACCTTTACAGACAGTAGGTGAAGACTTCTCTTTTCTCCGGGATCTTGTTAACCCGTGAAATATAAAGAAGACTCTGAGTCTTCTCTCATTGCATAATTATTTCTTTCTTTGTGCAGGTATTGCTCCACATCCATTGTATAACTTGATCTTCTTGATGATGACTTTTGTTAACATAATCATAGATCCTTTTTGCAGAATGGAGGTGGCTGGCAAGGACTACTCTGGTATCTCTCCTGAAAGAAGCTTCGAAGTGAATAAACCCGAGACTGATGGTCCGTTCGAGGAGGTGATGGCTAAAATTGATGTTCCGCTTCTCGAAGCTGATCGCGCCATACAAGGCATGCCAATTCTGTACCTTTGTGTCGCTCGAGAACACGTTCGTGATCTTCTGATTTTAATCGACAAGGAAGAAAAATGGAAGCTTGAGGAAGCGTCGCAATCATCGGTAAGCACAAGAGCTGAGAGATTTATTGCACGGCTGAAACGGCGAAAAGTTGAACATTAACGATCTCCTCGGGAAGACATGAGTGATTATTTGATCCGCGATGGTGTGATCATTCTTGATTCTGATACGGACGAGCCCGATCTCCCAAAAGTTGTCAGCACGATCTCCAATGTTGCAGCGGCTCTTGAGGAAGATATGGAAGCTGCCCCTACTAGGAACATCGTGGAGAACGTGATTGCAGAAATACCTAAAGCGGAGGCTGAGGCAGACCCAGAGGAAGAAGTAGTAGCGGCATGTGATGACGTTGAGGCAGTCTTCAATAGTGGAGAAGACACGTTCGACCTTTAATGACTGAATCTTCCTGTTATTTCTCTTTTCTTCTTTTATGAGTATTTTCTCGGGATTTTGTGAACACTTTTCTCCTTGTACTCAGTGGCGGCTGAGTCCAAGGTTTTGCTTATTTCTGTTTACTTGTTTGAACAAGTTTCTTATTTTTGTGGTAAATCCTTTATTAAGACTGTATCATAGTGGTTGTGCCTTCATATGATTGTATATGATTCTTGTGAGAAGAGAAGTAATGCCATAATAAAATACCACAGACATGTCCGCACTCTCCTGGCGTAAGGTCGGCTGCGCCCTCCTGATGTAAGCTGGGACAAACTATTCAAAATGCTTTCCATTTCTTCTTTGTATGTATTATATTCCTCCAACTTTCCCGAAAGGTGTGAAGTGTTTTTAGGGTTCTCTGGTTTAATCTGGTGGGTAATAATGACTCTGGTCGAACCTGGGTCTTTGTGTCATGCCCAGGGGTAATGTTTTTTTAAAGAAAATACTTTAATTGAGAAATTAGAACCCTAATAACTATGAATACAAGTATTGCAATCATTTTTTGAAGGAATTACAAAATAGCAAGGAAAGGAAAATTGTTGGAGGAACGCTGGAGGAACCATTACAGAGAACGTCGGAGAGGAAGAGTAGCACAGTGTCTCTAGGTACTGTAGGGTTTAAGCCATAGTGAGTGGATCGTCACTCCCTCAAGCTTGTCAGAATTGATGATCTTGCAGTAGCCGCCTAGGATAACATCTTCTACCAAATATGGTTCATCTTCCTTTGTCACCGATAAATCAGACTGGTTAGTCATTTTCATCGCCACATTTCCAAATTGAAATGTGGTCCTCTTTGCTACCATGTCTCCAATTTGAAACGGATTTGGACTTGACATATTATCTTGTTTCTGGGACACGTTGTCTCTGGCTGCTTCCAAGATCTTAGCAAAACGTTTGAAAGGACCAGCACCCCACTCGCACCTCTTATTGGCGGTTAGGTTGTTGATTGAAACAAGTCCCCGGGACTCAGCAGGAAGAGGCTTTACTGTTTGTAAAGAAGGTTGTTCAATGAGACTTACATGGGCTCGGAACCTTTTAAGGTATGAATTCAGGCTTTCTCCAGGAAGTTGCGTCACGCTTGCAAGGTGTCAATATGGAAATAAATAATCTTCAGGGATTGACGGTTTGCTGGAGATTCTTTCAGGTACTGAAACTGGCAAAGGACTCACTCCTAGTGATGCTTTGTTATCGTGTATCCAAGGACGCCCAGGATCATATCGTAATTCGGACACTCTTGCACTATGTAAAATTTAGCATGCGTTAAAGTATTATCGATTTTAACTTCGAGGTCAATGTACCCATAGGTGTCTCTGAATTCTCCTTCTGAGCTCCTAATGACGGTTGGGCTGCGAGTAGCTGCTTGTTTTGAAATTCTTGCGGTCCTCAGAGTTTTAACGGTGATGATGTTGAACCCGGAGGCTGCATCAATCAATATGCTGTCGAACTCGACATCCTTCAAACAAGTGATGGTTAAGAGTCCCCAGTCCCCTTTGCTGGTCGTGTCTTCAAGAAGAGTATATGGATTCGAGACTACTTCCTTTTCAGGATACAAACGCCTTCCTGACACAACATGGTTGATGGTTGTGAACATGTCTTTACGTTGTCCCTTTGAGAGATACAAGATTTCACACAAACGTTCCATCATGGTCTGTACAGTCTTGCAGACAGAATCCCCTGAGATCATGAAGCTTTTAATGGGAAGAGGGTCTCTATGAACGCCCTTGTTTCCTAACTGGAGTTCTCCTGCTTCCACTTTTTCTTTGAATATTTGATTCAACTTGTTGCAATATTTGGTCGGGTGATGGACAAACCTATGGTAGTGGCAGTAATTGGGATTTGTAATCTCATCCTCGGTCGGTGGGCGTCTGATATGTGGTAGCTTGATCGCGTCATCTTGAATCCATGCTTCCAGGAGTTCTATCACTTCATTCATGGGAAAGGGGAAGTTTGGAACCGTATTTCTAGACTTTTGTACAGGATCTTTGTCCGCTTTCTTTCGAGACGGAGTTGTATGTGCCGATGCTGCACGCTTGGGCGGTTGTTCTGTTGCTGACTCTTTCCTTCTTCGCTCACCATGCTCACAGAAGGAAATGTAGTATATTTCTTGTTGATGAGGCGCATGCTTCCTCGGTTTTCACACGCATCTTCGTTCCGAACGATTTTTGTTCTTTCCAACAATGCTGGGGCTGTCGTAGCGGAGCGCTTAGCGGCTTCATGAAGCTCGGAAAATGTTTGGAAGCCCAGATTATCTAACAAAGCACGGTATATGGGAATAATCCCGTTGATGCATAACTCCACCAGCTGGCGTTCGGTGACATTCGGACCATGACAATCCAACGCTTGAGTCCTGAACCTTTTCACAAAGTCGTTCGGATGCTCATTACTTCATTGAAATATTCTTCCCAAATCTGCAAAGGTGACCTGCTCTGACACGAAGAAATATTTCCTGTAGAAGGCGTCGACCATCTCACTCCAATTGGAAACACTGTTAGGTGCGAGACTGTTGTACCAAGTATATGCTCTTTCGGTAAGTGTCTTCGAGAACTCTTTCATGATTGTATTTGTGTTCTCCTAAAGATTCCAAAAATCGATATAAATGTTCACGAGCATTACCAGTACCATCATAAAGGGAGAATTGAGGAGAGACATAGCCCCTTGGGACATGAATTCGTTGTACATCTTGAGGGTATGGATGCTGGTGTTGGTGCATGTCCGCCATATTTCCTTTGCCCCGGCTTAGGAGGAGTCGCTCCAGGTCCTCACGCGTAATGAAGTTGGATGGTTGGACTCTTTATCTTGGGCATTTAGGAGTGTCACGAGTTTTGTCATCCATGCGGGTATGCGCCATTGAAGTGCCTACCCCGGGTGCATCGAACACGTTCCTCATTGGCTCCAGGGGATGTCGTGGCCCCTGCGGCAATCGTTCGGTTAGGGTTTTGAGAAAAGTAAGTACCACTTTTTAAGTCGAATCTATATCTGTTTGGGATCTAGCAAGAACTTCATGTCTTTCTATCAAGTTCACCATGGTGATAGAGGGTTGTTCTTCTCTTGCTCCTCCGGCCCCTCGTCTTGATGGAGGAGTAGTGGTTTCCATGGTGACGACTGGAGGCGTTACACTTGAAGAAATGCCGGGATTTGCGGCTGCTTTGGCTCTGGTTATAGGAGGTGTTATGCTTATTGGAATATCCACTGCTCTGTTGGTACTAGTGGTAGAGGAAACAGCTCCACGAGGTGTACTGATCATGTTCTGCACAGCAGCTCCACTGATAGGGACAACAATACCAAGAGTGTTGTCAGTGCTAGCTCCTTCAGGGTTGATTGCTGATCCAGACCTAAGTTCCACCATCTTGAAATCGGAATTGAAGAATGAAATTGGAAATTTGAAAATCGATATTGCAACCGAGAGATTAATTTTCCACCGTGGTCGCCAATTGTTTATGGGTGAAAATTAATTCTGCTAGTTTTGGTATTTTGGGGTGTGTGGATGAGAAGTTAATCTAAACCCTAAAAAAATGCACTGCGCGGTGAGTGCTTTTGATTCGAGAGATCAATCTATACAGTTTTGGCCTAAACCAAGAAATGGCCGTTCCAGACTTTTTTCGGTCACAAAGTGAAGGAGATGGGGTTGATCTTAGTGAGGGAAGCGAAGAATGTGTTGAGATTGTGAAGGTGTAGGCTTGTTTATGACTTGTAACAGAAAGGTGAGCAGGCTTACGATTAATGAAAGCAGGCTCTGGGTGTTTGAATACGTGTTGTATTAACACTTGGTTTCCGTGTTGTGCTCTGTTTGGAAATAGGGAGGAGAACCTATTTATACAAGTCATTTTAGCCTTACTCACGTCTCTCATAGGAAGTGGAGTGATGGAGTAGTGGAGTGTTGTGTTAGTGTCACAAGATCAATCTTGCCCACTTCTCCCATCATTACTAACCGTCTATGTCTTCCTGACACGTTCTTATGATGGCGCGTTGCACGCTGCACGCTGTAAACTGCCAGACCAATACCCCAGTTTCTATCCCCCAGTTTGTGACATGATTGATGTCTCGAATGTGTGTATCGTGGGACACATACAAGGTAGCATGTAATTCTAGTTAAATAACTAAGTTATTTAGGAAGTCGATACTTGTAAAGTATCGTGTGTATTCTATGCATGTTATGCATCGAATGTATTCGGCATATTTGAAGCATCGATGTTGTGCATTATGCCTTTCCTACTTCACGTGAGGGTTTGGAGGCTGCGCTAGCAAATCCTCCCTTGGCTGACCACATGGTGCGGTAGAGTGGTAGACGGTGATCACGATGATACTTCATTGGTCTCTTAACTCTTATCCTAGGCTGCCCGTACGAGCTGGCAAAGTTGGACGGATGAGATGACTTGTGACCCACATATGCGACCCTCGAATTAGGGTTTAGGAGGTGCGCGAGTGTACTCCTTCATCTTGGTCGAATCCAAGCATGGGAGGCGTTTCATGGAGGACCGATCAGGCATGCGTGTAGATGGCATGCTGATGTCCATGTCCATGCTTCACTGTCCCACAAAGGTTTGATCTAGGCCACTCGAATTTACCGGTGAATTTGAGTGGCTGAGATCTATTTGCGACAGAAATCCAATGCCGCAAAGGATTCCTGAAGGGGCGCGGCATGCCACTTTCAAGGCGCGCGTTTCGAGACGACTAAGCTTGGTCGATCTCGGCCGATTGGTCCGGCGTGTAGGTGGTAGGCTGGTATTCACGCATATACCTGACTGTCACATGGAAACGTGATCTAAGCCACTTAATTTGTCTAGCGAAGTTGAGTGGTCGAGATCAGTTTGTGATTTGGGAAGCGTGACCATGCCAGTTTGGGCGCGTGAACCGAGGCGCCTGACCAAGGATGGCTTTGACCGATCGGTCGGACATGAAGCCGGGCCCACGGTGATCATTCTAGCATGTTCGGCCCTCCATGATGTTTCATCTTTTCCTTCCATTCAATCCTGCGAAGATGGACGCTTGAGATGATTTTGAGACACATAGATGATGCCGTAAACCCCAATTAGGGTTTTGCCGGCCATGCATCATGCTTGGTTAGGTGCACACGAATTAGGACAACCAATCATGGTTGGTCCTGACCGATGGGTTATGTGTGTAAGCGGGCCCACAGTGATTGTGTTGACATGCTCTGGGCCCTTTGAATATACATCTACACTCTCCATCTATGCATGCGAAGATGGATGGCTGAGATCGCTTTTGCGACACATGTAATATGCCGAAAACCCTAATTTAGGGTTTCTTGTCCATTCTGCTTGGTTTGGACGGTTTGAAAAACTATGCCACCCTTTTTGGGGAGGCCGATCATACGGGGCCCGCACTGGGTCGGCAGTGAATGTTCCAATACCTGCTTGGGGGTATTGGATTCGATCTAGACCATCCAATCATGCTGGTGAAGTTGGATGATCGGGATCGTTTCTAGACTGTTATGGACAGTATAGACGCTCAATCGGGCTAGTATAACACACCGAGAATTACATACTCAATCGGGCTAGTATAACACACCGAGAGTTACATGCTCAATCGGGATAGTATAACACACCGAGAGTTTACAGCCTGTACGGGCATTTCGTGCATGCCTCACTGTTGGTACTTGGATATTTATGTTACTCTACTGCGAGTAACAATCAGTCATCATGCCGCACCAATAATGAAAGTTCTGCTAGGAACATCACAGGAAATACAAGGCGTTCTATGCATTAATCAATAATGCTAAAATTCACAGAATATTCGGGGGATTGTTGCTACATGCTCCATTCTAGGTGAATTAATAAAGTGAAGAAGTATTCATCACTTATAAAATAATCTCATCCTCTGCAGGATGTTTACACAAAAATTGGTTTTACAACTTTAGCCATGAACTAAAATCCACCATCAACAGATATAACTCTTTGATATACTTTTTATTAAGATTGAATATTGTAGGACCAGAATATCGCCACAACGATATTCCTGCGATATTAACAACACTTCTGCAAGAACATCGCGAGTACCTCAACAACATCTGACGAGTGTTGCAGAATTGCTTAAGAAATGACGTAATGACTGACTGATCGCTGTCGTATGCGTAAAAAATAATTCACACTTTCTTACTACTCAAAATATAAATATAGCAAGGGCGAGAAAGGATCGATCCCATAGAGAGGTCTAGGTTGTCAAAATGTTTCGGTTTCCTATATAAAATACCGGGGTTTTTTTTCTGATTTTTATATACTAAAATAAAATAAAAGTAAGACAAAGAAAAGTAAACACGCAAATCAAGGATTGAGAATATTGGTTGCAGATTTCATCTTCAATTGTAAACAAGTATTGAATGTATGATTAGAATTCATATTTAATCTCGCTATCATCAAAATCCCTAGAATACCTTATTGCAAGAATACTCCGTAAATTTCCAAGTTCATCAACACACGCATTATAGTTGCGTATGTGAAATCTACCTAAAGAATAACTCAACGCCTTGCGCTAATCAAGTTCAATTCCTAGGAGCATTAAGTTTCAGAAATAGGCTAATCAATGCAACTATCACACATTGCGCATGACAATTCGGACAAAGGTCAAAGTCTACATATGATTACAAGAGTGTATCACTACAAACCGTAATCATATCATGCTACTCATATTCAAGGTTAACGCTCGATGAAAATCCTAAAATAGCTATATATATGTATGTATGTTCAATCAATTCTAGACTCAACCAAACAAACATTCAATCATATTTCAATACATCAATCATGCAATTATTATAATCAGTAGAAAGTGAACGATGGTTTTGAGAGAAAACTAATTCATAAAGATCATAACTTGTTTTCAAAATCCAACTACATATTTAACCAATAATAAAAACTTAGTTACTCATGGCATAGGAGTTCATAACAAGAAGGAAGAGAAAACCTATCATGTTTCTAAACCCTAGAACACAAGTAGAAGTTCTCCCTAATGGAGATATCTCTAGGTTTAGAAAAGAGTTTTCTATTTATATCGTTTTCTCCCAAAAGGATACTTTCCAAAAATTAGGTTAAATCCTAATAATCTTCAAGTCCACGTCCATCCACTAGTCCACCAAGCCATGTGTGAGAAATATATCTCTGGATTTTTTGGGTCCAAAACTGGTCTCCGGAGTTGCTGACGTCATCGCCGGAATCCAGTCAACGTCGCCGGAATCCTATCGCCGGAAAATTGTCTCTGGCCGCCTTTGTCATCAGAAACTGTCACCAGCAAGTATGTACTTCCAGAAACTCATCTTTCCTTATCTGCATTTCAAAGATTCACAAAAATCATCCAAACCAACTCTTTCTCTCTTGCGAAAACGCGCCCAAAAGCGTGAATCGTAGCTCATATATCCGTCCGCCAACTCTTGTATCCAACACATACCCCCTTTATGATTCATTGAAATATTACGATTGACACTTTAACCTCTGAAATCCGGCATCCCGGGCTAGTACCACCGGTGCACCAATTCTACTCCGTTTTCGCACTGCAGCTGCAACTTTCTTGAATTCTCTGAAATCACCACCAGCTATTCCTTGAACCTGAAATTCATAAACTGTAATCATACATACCACTAATACCCATGGAAATCATCTACTACAGTTTCAGTTTCCTTCTCGCAGCTCTTTAGCATTATGCAGCTCACTGCTTCCATTTCTGCTTCATTCCCAGCTGCCGTCTATCTGCAGCTACACATCAACCTTGTTCTACACCTTACAACATTACTTGCACTGCAGCTCTTCATCTTAGCTTCACGTGCTCATCACTTGCACTTGCAATTCTATTTCCAAATCATCTTTAACCTGCAACTCAGTCCCAGCTATGAACTGCAACATAACCTCCTTTGCATTCACCAGCTGTGAATGTACCAGTGCACCTTGGCCTTGATCATCCAACAACAACTCAATCTCCACCACCAGTCCTTGGCAAACCACAAGTAAGACCTTGAAGCTCATCTCATTCCAATTAATATCAATCTCTGACTCGTAGTTGGAGCGACACAGATCACTGCACATTGCCAGCTAGTTTACTGCATCTTCAGTTATAACTTTCACCACTTAAATCACAGATTCAATGTCTCTGAATTTCGAGCAAAACCCAATCTTCAACATATACAGCATCATCTCCTCAATTGCATCTTTATTTTATAAGCCACCAAATCCAACCAATCATTTCTACCAACTTCAGAAGCAAACCACCTTTATTGTTCTCCGCAAGCCCATACCAGCCTCATAGTAATTCCAGCAACTTGCCCACAATCTGTGTTGTTCTTCTTTTCTCGCTGCTCCATCTTCATCATATTTCAGTTCCATTTCCTGCAACCACCAAGGCTCTACTACCACATCCCCTGCAGTTAACTTGCAATCAAAGTTACAGCTTCACAACACTCACCAACACCAGCTGCAGCTTCATTTTCTTAGCACCACCTGCATTCACCAACTTCTGTAACTTAAGAGTCTAATACACGCAACGGATTATCGAGCCTTCACTGCAACTTCCAACAACACTCGTGCCTTCATCACTATCTGTAATTATCAATTCCATGACCCTTCGCATCTTTACCATTAGCATCTCCATCTCCTCAACTCCCTTACAGCTCACATTGCTGCTTATCCTTCTAAAATAGACCACCATGGTCCATGGCAACAAATTCAGGCGTCTTCCCTGTATGGCAACCATCTCTCCTCTGCCCTGACTTCTAGGGAAAACTACTGCCTAAAACTTTGCAACAGTTCACACCCAATTCCGGTCTTTGTTTCCAGTATCTAACTCGAGTCCTAGCTATTTCCAACTGACCCTTGTACTCAGCCATCGAGCCATGGTAAACATCTGCAAAAGACTACAGCATAATCCCTTGCCTGTCTCTTTAGCAGCTCAAGCACTTGTTTCCCTCCTTATCTTAGATTCAATTCTCTCTTAGTCTCCTTAGAATAACCACCAGTACCCATGAAAAACTTGGAAAAAGCAAACTGGTTGCAGCTGGAATTTCAGTTGTGAAGAAACTACTTGTTCAGACCTTTACACAAGCACCTTGTGTGCAGTTTGTTATTGATACACAAATACACTCTCTGTTGGTTTCTAATACCTTTTTATCTCCTTGCATGCACAGATTTCACATTTAGAACAAACCCATTCATTCAAATCTATAAACAATGACAACATCACTTATATCTTTCTAGGAGACATTCTTCTTCACTGGATTCTAAGACAAACCCACTTCTCATTATTCTCTAGGGAATATGCAAAGCTTGTTAATCTCCTTCATTTGTCTTCAACAATTGATATCAGCAACTCTCGTCTTTCCTCTGGCAATTTGAGTTGTAAACTCGACAAAATCTCCACACTTTTGAATACCCGAAGTCTGTTCTCATTCATCCCAATGTTCCTAATGTGGCCGACTGTTCCTTATCCTTCTCGACTGTGAAACTCTCTCATGGACCTTAATAGCACTGCTCGGACCTGAGCTTGCCAGTGGTAGGAAGTGGTGCAGCTGTCTTGGTCGTGATCTGAACTGATAAACTGGATATGTGAAAGAGAAAAATCTCGACCTGTTATGAGTTATAAAGAAAAACAGGTGGCCCCTAAGTAATCAGAGTCTGGTGCTCCAGCAAATTGCTTTCTTGGCATATTACAGCCTTCTATCCACGCACGCTTCGACTTCGCCAAATCCAAATTTGCCAAATAATGAATTAAGCTCTTATTCGCCTTCTTTCACGTCACATGACTCCAAAATGCCTGTAAAAGCAAAACAAGGCATAATATACAAAAATACAAGAAAAATAACTAAGAAATCGATATTCGAAAGATGTATTTTAAGCTCCTATAAAATTCCCCCACACTTAATCTTTGCTAGTCCTCGAGCAAACAAAATAAAACAAAATACAACAACTCCTTCTCGTCGAGATTACGGATACTTTTAGCATAAATAACAAGCCTTTGAACCCCTAGGTGTCCCTAGTGGACGAGTTTTAGTCTCGTGAAGGTTTACAAGAGGTCTTCCTACAAAACCTATATTTCCAACTCCGGCTATTTGTGACAAATCAATGAACGAATCTAAAATGACTACAGGAGGAGGTACCTTGCGCAAATTCAGTTCATATTCAAGTAAAATCTCTAATTAGATAGTCGAACAAGCCACAATACTCGGAAACTAACAAACCACAATCACAATGAAAATATTAAGAAGAAGGATATAGATGTAGATGTTGGCGAATGTTCACAAGTGATCGATGTTTCCCATATCTGTCTGAAGGTCACTACCAAGATAATCCTATGCATCCTATTGGATTGAGCTACTAGTATGAATTCTACATCAACTCACTGGAATATACAAGGGAACCAGGAGTGACTTTATTCAACCAATATAATACTTTCTTTTCTTTTCTTTTTCACTTTTTTCACTTTTTTTTTTAGACAGCATGATTCAATCTTTTGGATCCAAGTGCATGCTTCTTGTCAGCAAGTACGTGATAGTTGCCTTGGATCCTGCATTCTACGCTTGTTTAGGCGACGGAGACAGGGACTACGTTTCACACATACTGTTATCCAAGTGTCTTTTTTATTCCGTTTGGTCTAATTGGTCGGTCTCTTTTTTTTTTTAGCAACTCAATCACTCTATTTCATCCTAGCAGTAATAACAATTCGATGTTTAGTGACCCACCAATTCACTTAGATAACAATAGATAAATATGGAAAAATAAAAAAATAGAATGTGATATGGTGATATTCCGAGATATGGTAACAACTATCATGTTATTTGTGATTTCTGAGCTATGTTCGTCCCTTTTAGTTATTGGTTCCTCAACTCCTGCAATCAAAATGGTTCCATCCACTAATGGTGTCATCCTACAGGCACAAGTTTCTAGATTTCGGAGTTCAAAAAGCAAAAAACATACTCTTGGTTTTTCTATTTTTTGTTTTTTATTTTAAAAGGCATAAAACAAACTAAAACAAACTATGCAAACAAACTAAAACAAACTATGCAAACAAACTAAAACAAACTATGCAAACATATAAATGCTCCCCCACACTTAAACTTTACATTGTCCTCAATGTAAAATTGAATCGTCCAAAGAAAATTCAAGGTGGGAAATCCATAACATGATATATATACACAATATGAAAATAAAATGAATAATAAAAACTCATTACTCCAACTCATAGCTATTTCGGAACAATAGAGGATAAACACTAAACAAGCTATTTAGTTGGCATTTAATCTCAACTCAGCCAATATACACCTCACCGCCAAGAAAAAAAAATAAAAAATTCCATCTACTTAGAAAGGCTAGTGTTTATTCTAAATTGTTCAAAAATCTCTAAAAGTTGGAGTTTTGATATGCAAATATACAAAATAAGAAAATAAAGATAAAAGACTTAAAATAAAATAAAAAGATAGATATAGATACACAAAACAAGTGGGTTGCCTCCCATTAGCGCTTGGTTTAAAGTCGTCAGCCCGACATGCAAGACGAATTCCCCATACACCAATAATCGGAAAAGTTGGGGATCCACCCATAACACCTGTTTGGCAAACACTAGCTTCACACAAATATTAGTACAAGAAAACAGAATTGAAGCTATTAACCGATAAAATCTTCCCCCACACTTATTCTTGTCCACACTTGGAAGTTCATAAAGAATATAGAAGTCGGGTACTTCCACGGTTTCTTGTTCACAAACCTGCATAGTATGAGAATCAAGTTTCTCTAATGGAGGAAATCGAGAAACAAAGTCATTCAACAATGTTTTCGAAGCACATATGTTTAAACCAATAAGAGGTAAAGGAGAAGAAACAATATGCAAAGGGTTAGACAAACCTCGCACAATCTCTTGTAGCACGGAATTCTCTTCATCCTTGAAAAACTCAATTGAATTATTCACCTCTTGTATATCATGGTCCTCTATCAAACCTTGCAACCATTCTTCGTCCGTTTCTTCCTTAACCAAAGTCTCGACATCAACATCATCATTACAATCATTTGCAAGCTCAATTGGGTCTTCCACAATATTATTCATAACGGTCACATTCTCAACATACTCCTCTTCATAAGACTCAAACCTTGTTCCAAAGTTCTGTAAAACACTAGTTTCATCATACTCATGTACCTTTTGAATAGGTGCTTGATCATTATAAAGATCAAGAGTTGAGTCAACTACACTAACGTCATCAAATATCTCCAAAGGTCGGTCTTTTTCAACACAATCATCTTCATCTTCATCTTCAGACTCACCATAATAAGAATCGTCGTCGGTTTCCCAACCTTTATCACGACATCGTTTGAGTTCCATATGAATGGTCCTACTAATTTCATCGACAAGCTCTTCCGAGTATCCATCATCTTCCAACTTGTATAATTTCTGCGCAAGTTTCCTAACTTTCACACGCTTACCACCATTAGCTACAATATGTTCTCTTTCCCATGACTCTTCCCTTTGAATAGATAAATGATCATAACTACGATCCGGAGTCGGGTACGAAGAAATATTCCATAAATTGGTTTGTGCGACGTTCTCTCTATCATGGTCAAGTTGGTCTAGCCTTTGTTGCATGTCTTGAAATTCATTCAAAATATGCATACAACTCGAATAAAGCCAATTAGAAGTAGAATTATCCCACCTAGGTGCTTGACTTACATACCCACTACAAGGTTGTTGTTGGTATGTATGAAAATCACCATAAGGTTCTCTAGGATATGCATCATAGCCAATAAATTGGTTTTGATTGCATTCCATAGATGGTGGGTAATTGTCATAGTATTTAGGAGGTTGAAAGCCGTATCCATTATTCCAATATGCTCCTTCCATAGAAATTGGTACCTGAAATACGATTCTCAAAACTATGTCAAAACCAGAAAATAAGAAAAACTAAAAACTAAAAACAAAAATAAGAAACCAAAAACAAGTGACAACCATTGCCTCCCCGGCAACGGCGCCAAAATTTGATCGTTGTCATATGCGTCAAAAATAATTCAAAATTTCTTACTACTCAAAATATAAATATAGCAAGGGCAAGAAAAGATCGATCCCACAGAGAGGTCTAGGTTGTCAATATGTTTCGGTTTCCTATATAAAACACCGGGGGGGTTTTATTATTTTTATATACTAAAATAAAATAAAAGTAAGACAAAAAAAAGTATACACGCAAATCAAGGATGTGAGAATATTGGTTGCATATTTCATCTTCAATTGTAAACAAGTATTGAATGTATGATTAGAATTCATATTTAATCTCGCTATCATCAAAATCCCTAGAATACCTTATTGCAAGAATACTCCGTAAATTTCCAAGTTCATCAACACACACATTAGAGATGCGTATGTGAAATCTACCTAAAAAATAACTCAACGCCTTGCGCTAATCAAGTTCAATTCCTAGGAGCATTAAGTTTCAGAAATAGGCTAATCAATGCAACTATCACACATTGCGCATGACAATTCGTACAAAGGTCAAAGTCTACATATGATTACAAGAGTGTATCACTACAAACCGTAATCATATCATGCTTCTCATATTCAAGGTTATCGCTCGATAAAAACCCTAAAATAGCTACAGATATGGATGTATGTTCAATCAATTCTAGACTCAACCAAACAAACATTCAATCATATTTCAATACATCAATCATGCAATTATTATAATCAGTAAAAAGTGAACGATTGTTTTGAGAGAAAACTAATTCATAAAGATCATAACTTGTTTTCAAAATCCAACTACATCTTTAACCAATAATAAAAACTTAGTTACTCATGGCATAGGAGTTCATAACAAGAAGGAAGAGAAAACCTATAATGTTTCTAAACCCTAAAACACAAGTAGAAGTTCTCCCTAATGGAGATATCTCTAGGTTTAGAAAATAGTTTTCTATTTATATGCTTTTCTCCCAAAAGGATACTTTCCCAAAATTAGGTTAAATCCTCATAATCTTGAAGTCCACGTCCATCCACTAGTCCACCAAGCCCATGTGTGAGAAATATGTCTCTGGAATTTTTGGGTCCAAAACTGGTCGCCGGAGTTGCTGACATCATCGCCGGAATCCTATCGCCGAAAAATTGTCTCTGACCGCCTTTGTCATCAGAAACTGTCACCAGCAAGTATGTACTTCCAGCAACTCATCTTTCCTTCTCTGCATTTCAAACATTCACAAAAATCATCCAAACAATTCTTTCCCTCTTGCGAAAACGCGCCCAAAAGCGTGACTCGTAGCTCATATATCCGTCCGCCAACTCTTGTATCCAACACATACCCCCTTCGTGATTCATTTAAATATTACGATCGACACTTTAACCTCTGAAATCCGTCATCCCGGGCTAGTACCACCGGTGCACCAATTCTGCTCCGTTTTCGCACTGCAGCTGCAACTTTCTTGAACCCTCTAAAATCACCACCAGCTATTCCTTGAACCTGAAATTCATACCCTGTAATCATACATACCACAAATACCCATGGAAATCATCTACTTCAGTTTCAGTTGCCTCCTCGCAGCTCCTTAGCATTATGCAGCTCACTGCTTCCATTTCTGCTTCATTCCCAGCTGTTGTCTATCTGCAGCTACACAACAACCTTGTATTTCACCTTACAACATTACTTGCACTATAGCTCTTCATCTTAGCTTCACGTTCTCATCACTTGCACCTGAAATTCTATTACCAAATCAGCTTTAACCTGCAACTCAGTCCCAGCTATGAACTGCAACATAACCTCCATTGCATTCACCAAATGTGACTATACCAGTGCACCTTGGCCTTGATCATCCAACAACAACTCAATCTCCACCACCAGTCCTTGGCAAACCACAAGCAAGACCTTGAATCTCAACTCATTCCAATTAATCTCAATCTCCGACTCGTAGTTGGAGCGACACAGATCACTGCACATTGCCAGCTAGTTTACTGCAGCTTCAGTTATAACTTCCACCACTTAAATCACAGCTTCAATGTCTCTGAAGTTCGAGAAAAACCAAATCTTCAACATATACAGCATCATCTCCTCAACTGCATCTTTCTTTGATAAGCTACCAAATCCAACCAATCACTGCCACCAACTTCAGAAGCAAACCACCATTATTGTTCTCCGCAAGCCCATACCAGCCTCACAGTAATTCCATCAACTTGCCCACAATCTGTGTTGTTCTTCTTTTCTCGCTTCTCCATCTTCATCATCTTTCAGTTCCATTTCCCGCAACTACCAAGGCTCTACTTCCACAGCCCCTGCAGTTAACCTGCAATCAAAGTTACAGCTTTACAACACTCACCAACACTAGCTGCAGCTGCATTGTCTTAGCACCACCTGCATTTACCAACTTATGCAACTTAAGAGTCTCATACACGCAATGGCTCATCAATCCTTCACTGCAACTGCCAACAACACCCGTGCCTTCATCACTATCTGTAGTTCTCAGTTCCATGACCCTTCGCATCTTTACCATTAGTAGCTCCATCTCCTCAAATCCCTTACAGCTCACATTGCTGCTTATCCTTATAAAATAGACCACCATGGTCCATTGTAACAAATTCAGGCGTCTTCCCTGTATGGCAACCATCTCTCCTATGCCCTGACTTTTAGGGCAAACTACTGCCTAAAACTTTGCAACAGTTCACACCCAATTTCGGTCTTTGTTTCCAGTATATAACTCGAGTCATAGATATTTCCAACTGACCCTTGTACTCAGCCATCGAGCCATGGTAAACAGCTGCAAAAGACAACGACATAATCCCTTGTCTGTCTCTTTAGCAGCTCAAGCACTTGTTTCCCTCCTTATCTTAGATTCAATTCTCTCTTAGTCTCCTAAGAATAACCACCAGTACCCATGAAAAACTTGGAAAAAGCAAACTGGTTGCATCTGGAATTTCAGTTGTGAAGAAACTACTTGTTCAGACCTTTACACAAGCACCTTGTGTGCAGTTTGTTGTTGATACACAGATACATTCTCTGTTGGTTTCTAAGACCTTTCTATCTCCTTGCCTGGACAGAATTCACATTTACAACAAACCCATTCATTCAAAGCTATAAACAACGACATCATCACTTATATCTTTCTAGGAGACATTCTTCTTCACTGGCTTCTAAGACAAACCCACTTCTCATTATTCTCTAGGGAATCTGCAAAGCTTGTTAATCTCCTTCATTCATCTTCAACAATTGATGGCATCAACTCACGTCTTTCCTCTGGCAACTTGAGTTGTAAACTCGACCAAATCTCCATACTTTTGAATACCCAAAGTCTGTTCTCATTCATCCCAATGTTCCTAATGTGGCTGACTGTTCATTATCCTTCTCGACTGTGAAACTCTCTCATGGACCTTGATAGCACTGCCCGGACCTGAGCTTGTCGGTGGTAGGAAGTGGTGCAGCTGTATTGGTCGTGATCTGAACTGATAAACTGGATATGTGAAAGAGCAAAATCTCGACCTGTTCTGAGTTATAAAGAAAAATGGGTGGCCCCTAAGTAATCAGAGTCTGGTGCTCCAGCAAATTTATTTCTTGGCATATTACAGCCTTCTATCCACGCACGCTTCGACTTCGCCAAATAATGAATTAAGCTCTTATTCGCCTTCTTTAACGTCACATGACTCCAAAATGCCTGTAAAAGCAAAACAAAGCGTAATATACAAAAATACAATAAAAATAACTAAGAAAAGCATAAGAAATCGATATTCGAAAGATGTATTTTAAGCCCCTATCACTGACGAATGAAGAAACATGTAAAGAACATGTGATGACCTGCGATGGTTATAAATCTGGCGAGAAGGAAAGATATGGTTGTCGCGATGAGATCACAGTACAAATCCGAGATTAAAGGAAGACTTAGCTGTCATCCATTATGTAACTACCCTATAAATAGAGACCCAATATGTCCAGAAAAGGATGATGTATTTTTTAGAGTTGAAAGAGTCTTGGGGAGAGAGAAACTTCAAGAGAATAATTGTATTCTTGATTTCTTCCAATTCTGTATACATTTTTGAGGATTAAATAATAAAGTGTCGTTTTTAATCTTCAATTGTGAGTTTATTATAGCAAGATCTTAACAAGGGTGTAGTGTAGGATTTCCTACAACTATATTTTGGCGCCCAGAACATGGAGAATCAAGCTACAAAATCTCTAATTACAACTTGAAGATTTGAATAAATTGTTAGAATTAAAGAAATGGCTGGAAGAAGAAGAAGAAATACATCAGAACCACCAACAACTGTGAGGAGGAGTAAAAGACTTGCAGGTGGAGAAACAAATGAATTAGGAGAATCTTCAAGGATAAGAACAAGAAGAAATATAACGAATGAAGGAGAAAATCAAATTCCACAACCAAATCAACAAACACCAATACATGATAGAAATGTGGATTATGATAGGATGAGTGTGCATACTTGGAGATCGGATTCAATGGAAGAAGCAGAAAATCAACAATTAAGAGACGGAAGAGGAGAAGAAAGAACTCAAGGAATGGATGAAGGATTAATTCATGGAGAAGGTGAAAATGAAATAGTAGGTGATCTAAGACAAAGAATACAGGAGGAAAGAAGATTAGAGGCGGAAGAATGTGCAAATTTAACAAGACAAAATCATGAGTTGAGAATGGATAATTTGAGGTTACAAAGTAGAAGATAAAGAAGTACTGCTAGATCAAGATCAAGATCATTCAGAGAAGAACCAAGGCGAAACTCTCTTATGAGAAATGTTAGATAAAACATACAAGAAGAAACGCAAAACCAAAATGGAGAACAACATCATGGAGAAGAGAGGGTAATTGATGATCACTATGATCCACGCGGTGAAACTTTGAATGGAAGACGAAGTAATAGAAATCAAAGAGATGAGAATAATCAAGATGATGAAGAAAATCGAGAAGAAGGTAGAAGAATATTACATGGGCGAGAGAATATAAGAAATCAAAGAATCATTGAGAACGAAATTGAGAGACATTATGCTGAACAAGCACGCTTAGCCTGCGAAAGAGAAAGGTTGAGAGCAGAAGTGGAAGAACAATAATTCCAAGAGGCAATACGACAAAATAACCATGAGAATCGAGAAAGGAGACGTACGGAAAATCACCATAATAATAATATTCAGGAAGAGTATGATAGAATACAAAGGAGAATAGAAGGACAACGAAGAGAAATGAAGAAATTCGCAGAGAAGAAAATAGACAGTATAATCAGCTGCGATTGCAGGAAGAAGGTGAAGCAGAAGATCGCAGAAGAAGGAATGTGGATGTAGATGAAGATACACAAAATCTCGCAAGACAAGAAGTACATGAACGCAAGAGAAGGGAAGCTGCATTGAAAAGACCGATGGAACCAAATTCAACGGCGAATGAGCAAATTTTAAGAGAATTAGCAGAGATGGGGGGAATAATAAATAACAGAAGAGAAGGAGGTAGAAGGCAACTTGATGAAGCTATTGAAGAAGATGTGAGAACTCCATTCACTTAAGAAGTACAGTTAAGAGGAATACCTCCAAAGTGCAACTTAACTGCATTAACCAGCATTTTTGATGGAACTACCTGTGACGTACAACATGTTAAGGCTCATGTTAGATGTATGCTACAATGGGAAAACCATGATGCTGTATTATGCAAATATTTTGCATCCATCTGAACCGGCGAGGCGCTAAAATGGTTTGAGGGATTGCCAAAAAATACTATAACTTCTTTTGATCATTTGCAAGCTACATTTCTGGGAGCATATATAAGCAACAATTCATCGCGGCCAGGTATTGAAGATGTGTTTGGGTTAAAGCAGAGGGTTGGCGAAAGTCTGAAACATTTAACCATAAGATGGAAGACAATGTGCAGCGAGATGGCAGGAAGAGTATACGAGAGATATCTTATCTTATCTTTTATCAATGCAATGTTCGCGACCAATCTGATGTACATACAAATTTTCAGAATCAAGAATACAATCACTATGACAGAGATGCGGGAATTACAGGAGGAATACATTGCTTTGGAGGAAAAAAATAATGAGATGGAATCATATCCAATCGCGAATACCAGTTCAATAGCAGCAAATGGGAATTTACTTCCTAAAATGATTAACAATGTGGCGAGCAGCTCGCAAGCACAACAAGAGAAAGTGGAAATTCATAACCAGCAGAAGTTGGTAGCTATTGGCAGTTGAGATCAAGAAGAATATGAAAAGGAAAAGAATTATTACAATCGCGCTGGAAATAGTAAGATTCAAAGGCTTGATCAGCCGCAAGAAACTTATGGTGGACAGAGGCAAAATAACTTTAGAGGGCAAGGTAATCAGAAGATAATATGGGAAGAAATTAAGATGCCACCTCTGAATGCTAGTATAGAAAAAATTTGGGAGGCTATTATCTTAATGGAAAATATACCATCACCATGGAATATGGGCAAGGAGCCATATCCTAATAATAGAAATCAAGAATTCTGTCTGTACCATCATTTTCATAGTCATTCAATAAATGATTGTAGGAATGTAAAGAGGATAATTTTGAGGATGATTGATCAGGGAAAGCTAAATCATTTTTTAATAGGACATCCACAATCCCCGCGCTTACCACCCCCACCAGATAATCACAGAGTGAATACTGTCAAAGGAGCAGAAACATTCGTCATAGAAGTTGGAGCCAAAGAAAAGAATTTGTTCTGTAATTCCATCGTGCATTCGTACAAAACTATTGAGGATTTCCATGACAACATTTTAAGCATAGTCTTCGCGAGAGACACAGATGGAAAGAAGTAATGAATATTGCGAGAGCCTCACCATTAGAAGAATGGAATAAACAGACTACTTCTTTCACTGCACAAGAGGTACCAGAGCCTGGCGAGTTGCATGATAATCCACTGGTAGTAAGGATGGAAATAAACCCAAAGAAAATAGGAGAAGAAGATGAAGAAAATGATGATAAGGATGAAGATTCTATGGCCATTGATAGGGTTCTAATAGATACTGGTAGTTCAGTTGACATCTTATTCTATCATACTTACATAACCATGGGTGGAAAAGATGAGGATTTGATACCATCAACATATAAAATTTATGGATTTAATGGTACTTCCAATAAACACAAAGGGGAAATTGCAATGCGGATTCCATTAAAGGGGATAACTTCCAGGATCTTGTTATGTGTTGTTGACATTGAATCACCTTACAATGCCCTGATTGGTCGACCTTGGCTACATGGGATATTAGGTGTAGCATCTACTTTTCATCAGTGTATTAAATTTCCTAATCCTAATGGTGTTGGAGTCATTAAGGGAGATTGGGGAGAAATCAAAAAATATTATGAGATTGATATAAAATATTGCGAGGAAAGAGATGAGAAGAATAACAATTGAAAGTTCAACATCAAGCAAGGACATAGATGTGAAAGGTTGATGATTGATACAATAGAGCGATGATAGGAAATTGATGATGAGCGTCTCGCGGATAAAGAAAAAGCAACAAAACGTAACAGAAAAGCAGAACTAGAAAGTAGTAAGTAGAAAGGTAAAATGTTGGATTTTAAGAAATTTATGGATGAATTGTTTGAAGAAAATGTTTTGAAAAAATATTTTGAGATAAAATTGAAAAAGTGTACAAGAAAGGAGAAGTTCAAAATAAAGAAATATTATCAGAGTTATAATACTTGCGAGAAATGCGATTAAAATTTCGCAAAGATTAAAAGAATGGGACAAACCTTTATGGCGTACACCTTAGTTCCCGAGTACAGTCTCGCATGAGGCAAATGTAAGACCTAAAGTACGTCATATGAGGGGGAATCTCTTTACTTGACTCAGGGATAAGGTTATACCGCTGCTGGAACATGAGTCATGCAGATGATGTGGTTAAAGAAAACCTATCCAGGAGAGAGACCTTGGATTTTCAGCTTTATAAGGTTATACCCTGGTTGGATGACCGAGGATCTCTTCTAAGAAGTGCAGAATATGACTAAGGCGCCGAGGTACACGATTGATCTAAGGGTTCCCGGGACGGACGAACCTACCCTGGACATCCTTGGTAAGTCTTGGCTATGATGCACTTGGCCTGAAGAAAACCCCAATTAGGGTGTAGTCTTGTAACTATAAGCCATATAGGCATAAAGGATAAGAGGCTGCGAAAACAACTGGTTGCTGGTAAATCTGGATGGGAGGAGCTAGTCTTGTATAGCCGATATGCCCTCCTTGAAGGGGCAACCAGAGGGAAGATAAGGGCGGCACCCTCCATTAGGGAGCTGATAAGTGTCTAAAGACGGCAATGTCATGGGGCTTTATGATCGCAAGAACATTTAGGCCTATCATATTGTCGCGTGACGTAAATTATACAGAGGCAACAAGCCATAAGAGATATGTTTAGATGAGATCAATGGGTTTTTACATGAAATTATAAAGACGTCCTGCGATTTCATCGCAATACGGCAATGTCACGTGACTTTATTCTCGCAAGGGGATTTAGACCTGTCATATTGTCGCAGAAGATTCAAAGAAAAATGGATAAGGCAAGATCAATGGGTTTTTACATGCAAATGGAAGGACGTCCTGCGATTTTGTCGTCAAATAAAAAATGTGGCAAAATAAGACCTTTAACTATGAGGGCATAATAAGACCACAAGATTGAAAGATTGCGATAAGTAATGCAGAAATTATGAGATTTGCGATATTTATTCAACTATTGCTAGCGATATTCATCGCAGAAATTATTGAGGCAATATACATAGATTTTACAACTGATATCTCTACTCAATTTTTTCTTATTGCAGATGAATAATAGAGGAAAGTATGGGAATGCATAGAATAATGAAATTATTATTCATCATCATAAGATAAAATTGCATAGATCTTATTATATGACGCATTTATAGATAGTTAAAGGAGAATAATTATGTTAATTGACTATGTTGCAAAAAAGAATTGTTCACTAATTCATACAGATGGAGTCAAAGAAGTTTATACATCAAAGAAATTCATAAGTTGGAGGAACTCGCAGAAAAGGGGAGAAGCTCGCAGCAATATTACAAGAAAAAGGAGATAAATATACAAAAATTACAAGGAAGATAAAAAGAAGAAAAGGAATTATTTAGATCTATCACTTTCTTCATCAGATTTCTTTTCATCGCCAGATTCTTCTTCACCATCGTTATCATTATTATCTTTATCTTCATAAGACTTATCTTCCTCGCCAGATTTTTCTTCATTACCATTATTATTGTCATCTTCATCTTTGCTAGATTCCTTAGCTTCGCTATCAGAGATAACTAGATTTAGGGTATCAGCTGGAATTTCCTTTGCGAGATCGGGATATGTAGAATGAAGAATATCATGATCATCACATACTAGTTTAATGGCGTTATTACGAACACGGATAAGGGTGTTACTAAAATTCTAAGCATTAATTTTCAATTTTTCCTTCAATCTAGAATACTTTTCATTGCGAGAAGATAGATTTCTAGCGAGTTGGCTTTTCTTCCTTCCAGATCATCAATTCTTTTA
This sequence comes from Papaver bracteatum, assembly GCA_023529315.1. Lineage (NCBI taxonomy): Eukaryota > Viridiplantae > Streptophyta > Magnoliopsida > Ranunculales > Papaveraceae > Papaver > Papaver bracteatum. Next base: position 76,420 of record JAJJWX010002457.1, read on the forward strand.
CGATAGTTCTTTTCGGATGTTGCGAGCAAATGATAAAAAAGTTAATACATATAAGGATGGTTCAATCAGAAAATAAATTAGTGAAATCATAAGAGTGATAACCTTCTCTTTCGGCAATCATATCTCTAATTAAGGCAGAATGATCAGTTTGAAGACTAACATCTACACCTAAATTATTTCTGGCATTATCAAGAACCATCAGCCCAAGAAAATTCATCATCGCTAGTAATAAGAAGACGGGAGTGAATTTGGTTTTCTCTTTCAACAAAATCCTCCTTCTCGCGGATAAGTCTATCCCTTTCAATTTAAACTTCAAGAATGGTTTTATGGAAATTTGATAAAGTTTCAGCTCCTTGTCTAGATATACGATCCTCGTCTTTGGAAATATCATTATTATTAGCCTTTAAAGTTTTGATCTCTACTTTAGAATTGTGGAGAAGCTGTTTGAATCTGTAGGTAATATCTAAAAAAGATCTGTAATCAATTTATAAGAGACAAAACTTAGATTTGAGTTCATCTATGGAAAGAGAATCAATATCAGGAGGGTTATTCAAAGAATTATTAAGAAGATCTAGAAGAGTATCATTATCTATTGGTTCAGGAAAAGAACGAATGGTTAAAGCCTCATCAGTAAGACCATAAGTGTCTGCGAGAATGAGGAATCAAGTAAGAAAGAGTAATGAAAAATAAAAATATGAAAGAAGAGAAGAAAATGTCATACCTAGAAGTTGTTTATTGACACTATCAAGATTAGATGCTTTAAGCGATTGTTGAGAAAGATTTCTTTCCAATTCTTCATTTCTCTTGCGAAGAATAACAAGTTCGGATTCAAACTTCTCATTTTTTTTTTCGCGAAGAGCAATGTTCTTCTTGATGGAAGATGCATATTTTTTGTCCAAGTCAGAGGCAGCAGCAAAGGAAGCTCTTCCAACCTGCGATAGAACTGAATGAGTTAAATATTGATGAAGAAGTAAATACATAAACAAAATGAAAAAGTGGAAATATACCAGGATACCAAGCGAATTTAAAAGGCTGGGAGTTTTCGATCTTGAGATTCCTTGGAAAGAATTATTATCAACTAGAACGGGGGAATCACAAACTTTGGCGAGGGCCTGGGATATCCCATTAAGAGCTTCATCTCCATGATCATTTACAATACTATTAGTAGCATCTCCAAAAAATTTAGATAGTTGAGCCATGGAAGACTCAGAAGTAGAAGAATCCATTATGGTAGGGAAGGCATTATCATCACCAAAATCATCACTTAAATTTTCTGGAATAGGTTGAGGAGATGAAGAATAAGAGGGTTGGGTTTTTCTTTTCTTTAAAGGAGGATCGTCAGATTCCTCACTGCGATGGACAGTAGGCTTCCCTTTGGGAGGAATAGTAGATTTCCTGTGACACCCCGAATTCCGGGCCTGGATTTCGACCCAAATCCAAACCCAAAATCCGAAATGTTACTTTTAATAACAATCCTAGACTTCCACACTTGGCCCAAGTCCAAACAACCAATTCTTTGTCTATTCTTTATTTATGTTCAATTCAGAAATTTTGTCGCAGCGGATACATAAAAATTATTTTGGGAACATCTAACCGTTAACTTGTCATTATTTTTAACTCACATGAACAATAAAGAACTATAGTTTACCATAAAAATTTATTTCATCGTTAAACGTTCCAGATTTAATTCAAAAGAATCGCATATTTAAGGAAGAGTTATAAATTAAAAACAGACATCAATTAACTCCACGAATTTTACCGAACCTATTTCAAATCCAAATATTAATATTATTATATGTTCTGAATCCTAATTGAGTATAATTCCATTCATAAATTTTATAAAAAATTTAGATTACCTTAAAGACATTTTGACCACAGTCAAATAAGTAGTTGACCAGAACTGCGGAAAAGAAAAACAGAGATAGTCCATTTTATAAAATCATATAAAATCACTCACAACTCCAAATAAGGTTGAGTTTACCATTTTGGAATCTAAAAGGAAATCTATTCAAGTTTACAGAAGAAACCAAAGACAAAAACACGCCATAGAATAGTTTAAAAACAGGAAAACTTCAACATAGTTGAATCTGTCAGAAAATATCTGAATTTCTTATAGTAATAAACAATTGTTTTAAAATAATTCCGGCACTCAGAAAATTCTAATATTTTAAAAACTTCATAAGACGTGAGTTTTATGCATACCATAAAATATTCAATCATAAATATCTTGTAAAATAATTATCATTAACAGTCAAACTGACATGACTCAGAAATTTTCATTTATCTAACCAAATAAAATTGTCTTAATAACACATTGTTCCATTAATTATACATTAACCCAATAATCTCCAAAATATAAATACTCAATAAGCACTCAATAAATCATCCAAAAGAGAGTTTGATGATATTTTATTACAAATTTCCAATCATAATATGCAACTACTAGTTAAAACACCAAAACCGATCTCTATGCTTTTCCGCCATTAGCTCCTTGTGGTGTCATAAAATCTGGAATTTTTGTCATAATACGACGTGAGTTGTGACACTCAGTAGGAAAAGAAGCAACAAAACATTTTATGCAATATTTTTCAATTTCTTTTCAAAACAAGTTGCATGGTTAACACCACCACAAACATATGGAAACACCACATCCATATACATTAATAAATTCAATCAATCCGCTCGCCTAAGGGAGCCCCCCCACGCGGGTTTAGGAAACAAAACCGTCCCCAAGGATATCTCGTATCCCAACATTATACAACAATAAATTCAATCAATCCGCTCGCCCAAGGGAGCTCCCACATGGGTTTAGGAAACAAATACCGTTTCCAAGGATATCTCGTATCCCGTCATAAATAATCTTTAAGAATCACATTCTATGGACCGCAACCCAACATTCATAATCATGCTCACAACATCGATTATCATCCATATATTAATGGAAACTTGCAAACATAAATTTAATTAAAAGAAACTTAAATAAAAGAAGAGTTTTAGATTGTGTTGCGCCTACCTCAAATCGCAATCCAAAAACTATAAATAATAGAAGGAAAAGCTTTATCACCGAAGAAATTGTCTTTGATATGAACTAAAAGAATCTCTCGTTATTTCTATTAATTTAGATTTTTGTTTACTCTTTTCTTCTTAGTATGTTTACTCTTTTCTTCTTAGTATGGTTACTCTTTTCTTCTTAGTATAAGATATATACATATATATATACTCACAACCTAAAACAAGTTCCACCTAACCTTAAGTTTAAAAGTTTGGTTAAGATAAGAATCTAATAATTATGTCTTCAAAGTGATAGCTAATTATTTATGTCTACCACTACCACCTTCTTTTAATTTATTTCTCTCTCTAACATAATTCTTCCTTTTTTTATTCTTTATTAAAACAAACAGTACTATAAAGAAAAGTTGTTTCCTAGGATTCCACCAAAAAAACAAAAAAGAATTCAAATTTGAATATAATAAGTTATTAATACTTATTATTCCTTAACTTTCATCATTAATAACCACTAATTCCAAAAAAAAAAACAAAAGATTATTTATCCCACTAAGAATTCTTTAATCTAAATAAAAAGAAAAGAATTAATCAAAACTAATTTCAAAAAAATCAAAAGATTCTTTGTCCCACTAATAATTCTTTAATCTAAAGAAAAAGAAAAGCATTAATAATAACTAATTTCAAAAATCAAAGATTCTTTAATCTAAAAAATTAACAACAACTATTTTCATCAATCAAAAGAAAAAGTAATTAACAACAACTATTCTCATCAATCAAAAGAAAAAGAGAATTAACAACAACTATTTTCATTAATCAAAAAAAATTCTTTTGTTCTTGCTCAATTCATCTATTTTCAATAACAACTAGAATTTTATATTACATGTTTCATAATGATTCATTAATCCGATCATCTTCAAATTTTAGGGAAGCATTTCTAACATATGGATCTATATCATATTCAATTTTTACGAAAACCCAATGGTTCAAATGAGAGTTATTGATTTTATAAGATCATTTCAAACATTTGGACAGATTGCATCATTTTACCAAACAATTCACCGTAAATTCATAAAAATTCTAAATTTAGAAAACTCAACGCATAATTAAAGATAAGACATAGATCTACAACTTTTATCAAGATCAAAAATCGTTTTGATATCATCAAGATGTCCTAAGTACAGTCAAGAACATACAAAGCGAAAATGTACAAAACAATTTAGAAATCAACATCCAAGTATAAACAAACATTTTATGGTGAATATGTGATGAAATATTCTCAAATTTTAACTAGAGATACCTAAGCATGTTATCTATCAATATTAAATGCCGATCATCAATTAGATTCATAGTTTTTAATCAATAAATCACTTAGATCTAATCATACAAATTCAAAATCAAGTATAAAAACAAAACGTAAAGAGAAAGGGAATCTAGCATACTACCTCAATAGCTTAAAAAAAACTCCTCTTAATTCTCCACTGATTTTCCATGGTTTTCCCCCTCTAAAATAAACTCTAACTTCATCTCCTTCTTCTCCCTAGTTTTTAGTTTCTCTCTCTAAAATTTCTAAAGTTTTAGTTATCAAACCTTAATAACATTATTAAGGAAAAACAAACAATGAATTTGGGTGGCTCTATTTCCACCCTAACTTGGAGCCTTTCTTGTTCAATCCACCCATTTAAGGTTAAGTTTAAGGTTAGGGTTAAGTTTAAGGTTAGGGCTTAAGGAACAACAATCTAAACACAAGGTTAACCAATCTAGGTATAACCTTGGCCAAACAAAGTATATAAAAAATTACAGGTTATTACATTCTACCACCCTTAAAAGAAATTTCGTCACGAAATTTAGAAGTTACCTTGGAAAATCTCAGGGTATTTGCTCTGCATCTCGGACTCTAATTCCCACGTTGCTTCCTCGACTTGGCGACGCCGCCACTGCACCTTAACCATAGGGATGGTCTTTGTGCGAAGCACATGTTCCTTAAAGTCCAAAATTCGAACCGGTCTCTCCACGTAAGTAGCATCCTCTTGAATCTCCAAATCTTCCCAAGCAATAATATGTGAAGGGTCGATAACATATGAAGGATCTCTCTCGTACTTCCGTAACATTGACACGTGGAAAGTGTCATGAACATGCCCAATTCGCTGAGGTAACTCCAACTGATAAGCTGCTGCACCAACACGCCGCATAATCTGGAAAGGTCCAATGTAACGTGGTGATAAATTTCCTTTCTTGCCAAAACGCTTAACACCTCTCTTCGGGCTCACTTTGAGTAACACCAAGTCACCCTCAGTAAACTCTAAAGGTCGACGTCTCTTGTCTGCATAGCTCTTTTGACGACTTTGAGCTGTCATTAACCTCTCTTAGGATTAATGAACCTTCTCCGTCGTCTCTCATACCAAATCAGGTCCAAAAATGCTTCGTTCGCCGATCTCGGTCCAACACACTGGAGATCTACAAGGTCTTCCATACAATGCTTCAAAAGGTGCCATACCAATGCTAGTCTGATGGCTATTATTATAAGCAAACTCCACTAATGGCAAATGCTGACTCCAACTTCCTTTGAAATCCAAGGCACAAGCTCGTAGCATATCTTCCACAATCTGAATCACCCGTTCGGTCATCCGTCGTCTGGGATGAAAGGCGATACTAAGAGAGACATCTGTACCCAATGCCTTCTGTAAACTTTTCCAGAGGCGAGAAGTAAAACGAGGATCTCTCGTCGGATACAATTGACACCGGCGTACCGTGCAGCCTTATTATCTCATGGACATACATCTGACTTAACGTAGCTAACGTATCAGTCTTCTTGATTGCTAAGAAGTGCGCTGACTTGGTAAGTCTATCAACGATAACCCATATAGCATCCTTGCCATGTGCAGTTTTGGGTAATCCCATGACAAAATCCATAGTGATGTGTTCCCATTTCCATTCTGATATGGGTAATGGTTGAAGTAACCCTCCTGGTTTCCGATGATCAATCTTCACTTGCTGGCAAGTAAGACATCTCGACACATACAAGGCAACATCTTTCTTCATCCCTTTCCACCAATACTGTCTTTTCATGTCATGGTACATCTTCGATCCTCCCAGGATGAACGGTAAACTTAGAATTGTGAGCTTGTTCTAGTACTTCCATCCTCAATTTTGCTGGCACAAAAAGTTTCCCCATATAACGAAGTACACCATCAGTTTGAGTCCAACCACCTGGTGTTTGACCTTTCTCTATTTGATCAAGAATCGAAATCATCTCTCTATCAGTATGTTGAGCTTCTACGATATGTTGTTGTAACTCTGGAAAAACTACAGTATTGTAAATCATCTCTTCAGGGCTCAAGTCGCATTCCTACATAAGTCTGCACAAATCCCAAGCATGAAGAGTCATACTTGCTACACCGACCCTTAATTTTCGGCTAAGAGCATCTGCTACAACATTTGCCTTTCCCGGGTGGTAATGGAAGGTATACGTGTAATCCTTAAGAAATTCCACCCAACGCCTCTGTCTTAGGTTCAAATCTCGTTGGGTAAAAATATACTGGAAGCTCTTATGGTCACAAAATATGTCTATCTTCTTACCATACAGATAATGTCTCCATAACTTCAGAGCGAACACAATAGCTGCCAACTCGAGGTCATGAGTTGCGTAATTCAACTCATGTGTCTTTAATTGTTTTGAGGCATAAGCTACCACTTTACCTTCTTGCATAAGAACACATCCTAAACCCTTCAACGACGCATCAGAAAAGATCACATAACCAATTCCACTTACTGGTGTCGTCAAAACTGGTGCAGTAGTTAATCTCTCCTTCAGAATGGAGAAAGCCGTCTCACAATCATCATTCCACTCGAAATTGGAATCCTTTCGAGTCAACCTCGTCAATGGTGAAGCAAGCCTTGAGAAATCTTGAATGAATCGTCTATAGTAACCCGCTAAGCCCAGAAAGCTACGAACTTCAAACACATTCTTTGGCCTTTCCCATTTAGTAACTGCTTCAACCTTAGATGGGTCCACCTTTATTCCTTCTCTACAAACTACGTGTCCCAAAAACCGGACTTCAGAAAGCCAAAAGTCACATTTACTCAACTTAGCATACAACTGATGAGATCTCAACAATTTCAACACTAATCTCAGGTGCTCCTCATGATCTTCTCGTGACCGCGAATAAATAAGAATGTCATCTACAAATACCACTACGAATTTATCTAAATACGGTTGAAAAATTCGATGCATAAGATCCATGAATGCTGCTGGAGCATTTGTGAGTCCAAATGGCATCACTACAAACTCAAAATGTCCAAATCGAGTTCGAAAAGCGGTTTTCGGAATATCTTCATCCTTGATTCGCAGTTGATGATAAGCTGATCGCATATCAATCTTCGAGAAAAATTGGGAATCCTTCAACTGATCAAACAAATCCTCAATCATAGGTAAGGGATACTTATTTTTCACTGTAACTTCATTGAGTTTTCTATAATCGATGCATAATCTTAGTGAATTATCCTTCTTCTTCTTCACAAAAAGGACTGGTGCACCCCAAGGTGACGTACTACCTCGAATAAAACCCTTAGCTTCCAACTCGAGTAGTTGTTTGTCCAGTTCTTTCAACTCTATTGGTGGCATTCGATAAGGAGGCATCGAAATTGGCGAAGTACCCGGTGGAACTTCAATGGTGAAGTCCATTTCTCTTCTAGGGGGAAAACCTGGTAATTCTTCAGGGAAAACATCTTCAAACTCTTCTACCACTGGAATACCCATAGTAGAGACGGAATCTTGATGCTCATCTTCTATCATCTCTAAGTGATAAAGAAAACCTCTAGAATGAGTGTGTCGAAAATGTCTTTCCGACAAGATAAGGGGAGCTGCAAAACTACGAGTTCCGGTAAAGTGGACAACTGAACCTTCACCCGAGTGCAGAGTCACACGTTTTTGAAAACAATCAAAAACAGCATGATGAGCGGATAACCAATCCATACCCAGGATTATGTCATAACTAGACATTTTCATCACGAAAAGGTCAATCAAAAACTCATTCCTAGCTATACGTACTATACACTTTCGTGCCACGCGATCAATACGTGCACTACCTCCTACAGCACTATCTACGCCGAGAATTCTATCAAGTAATTCAGTTTCCAAACCCAAGGAAAAGACAAACGAAGAAGCAATAAACGAATGAGTAGCACCAGTATCAAACAATATCTTAGCCCAAGAATTGTAAACTAAGAATGTACCTTCAACAACTGAGTTATCAGGATCTTGTCCAACATGAGCTATATTGAAGGCCTTAGGTTGCTGAGGGGGTTGTCGGGCTTGATATTGTGGAGGATTGTTATGAGTACTGTTCTGTTGGTACCCTTGACGCTGATTATGAGGTGGAAATGGTTGTTGGTTCCTCTGAGAATTAAGTGCAGGACAGTTCCTCTTAAAATGTCCAGGTTGTTTGCAGTGATAACATGAAGGTGCATGAGGCTCCATCTTCGGTCCATTTCCTTTCTTCTGGTATGGAGTGTTGTTATTTTTGTTCTTGTTCTTATCCCCATTATGACGTTCTCGAATTCTATTTGCCTCCTCAATGTCTCTCTCAGCAACCATTGCTCTTTCCACTATCTCATTATAAGAGGTGATCTTTAGAATAGACAACCTACTCTTGATTTAAGGCCTAAGTCCCTCCTGAAACTTAAAAGTCTTAAATTCTTCATTATCAACCAGGTTAGTAGCAAAACGAGAGAGTTCTTCAAACTTGGCTTGGTACTGTGCTACTGTCATGTTCCTCTGGGTCAACTGCATAAATTCGATCATGCGCTGGTTTCGTGCAGTTTGTGGAAAGTACTTATTTAGGAAGGCGAGGCGAAATTCCATCCAAGTAAACAAACCATCATTCCTAGAACGACGAGTCAATTCCCACCAACGAGTGGCCTCACCCTCAAGCTTATAAACAACAAGATCCAGCTTACTCTCATCATTCACGCCTAATAGGGTGAATATTTTCTCAATCTTATCTATCCAATCTTCAGCAACTAATGGATCAGGACTACCCTTGAAGGAATCGGGGTGTTGTTCACTAAATCTTCTAACTAACAAAGCCCGTTGATTAGGTGGTGGGGTAGGGGGAGGTGCATTCTGATTAAGAGTAACTTTTTGCTGCATTGCTTGAGCAACAACATTCAAATCACGAACAACATCACCAAAACCCCCATCTTGTGGGCCGGTTGAACCATTATTACGACGAGACATGTCCTGAATGAGGGACATTAAATCATAAGTATCACAGAGAGAATTCTCTATGCAAAAAAAGGAGTGCAATCTATTATGCATTCTACCAAAATACAATCAACAATTGCTGCAATCAATTCACATACAAGCATATTCACACATTGACTCATTCAGAAACTAGTCTTCCCAAAGGATCAGACTGGCTCTGATACCAAACTGTGACACCCCGAATTCCGGGCCTGGATTTCGACCCAAATCCAAACCCAAAATCTGAAATGTTACTTTTAATAACAATCCTAGACTTCCACACTTGGCCCAAGTCCAAACAACCAATTCTTTGTCTATTCTTTATTTATGTTCAATTCAGAAATTTTGTCGCAGCGGATACATAAAAATTATTTTGGGAACATCTAACCGTTAACTTGTCATTATTTTTAACTCACATGAACAATAAAGAACTATAGTTTACCATAAAAATTTATTTCATCGTTAAACGTTCCAGATTTAATTCAAAAGAATCGCATATTTAAGGAAGAGTTATAAATTAAAAACAGACATCAATTAACTCCACGAATTTTACCGAACCTATTTCAAATCCAAATATTATTATTATTATATGTTCTGAATCCTAATTGAGTATAGTTCCATTCATAAATTTTATAAAAAATTTAGATTACCTTAAAGACCTTTTGACCACAGTCAAATACGTAGTTGACCAGAACTGCGGAAAAGAAAAACAGAGATAGCCCATTTTATAAAATCATATATAATCACTCACAACTCCAAATCAGGTTTAGTTTACCATTTTGGAATCTAAAAGGAAATCTCTTCAAGTTTACAGAAGAAACCAAAGACTAAAACACGCCATAGAATAGTTTAAAAACAGGAAAATTTCAACATAGTTGAATCTATCAGAAAATATCTGAATTTCTTATAGTAATAAAAAATTGTTTTAAAAATAATTCCGGCACTCAGAAAATTCTAATATTTTAAAAACTTAATAAGACGTGAGTTTTATGCATACCATAAAATATTCAATCATAAATATCTTGTAAAATAATTATCATTAACAGTCAAACTGACATGACTCAGAAATTTTCATTTATCTAACCAAATAAAATTGTCTTAATAACACATTGTTCCATTAATTATACATTAACCCAATAATCTCCAAAATATAAATACTCAATAAGCACTCAATAAATCATCCAAAAGAGAGTTTGATGATATTTTATTACAAATTTCCAATCATAATATGCAACTACTAGTTAAAACACCAAAACCGATCTCTATGCTTTCCGCCATTAGCTCCTTGTGGTGTCATAAAATCTGGAATTTTTGTCATAATACGACGTGAGTTGTGACACTCAGTAGGAAAAGAAGCAACAAAACATTTTATGCAATATTTTTCAATTTCTTTTCAAAACAAGTTGCATGGTTAACACCACCACAAACATATGGAAACACCATATCCATATACATTAATAAATTCAATCAATCCGCTCGCCCAAGGGAGCCCCCCCACGTGGGTTTAGGAAACAAAACCGTCCCCAAGGATATCTCGTATCCCAACATTATACAACAATAAATTCAATCAATCCGCTCGCCCAAGGGAGCTCCCACGTGGGTTTAGGAAACAAATACCGTTTCCAAGGATATCTCGTATCCCGTCATAAATAATCTTTAAGAATCACATTCTATGGACCGCAACCCAACATTCATAATCATGCTCACAACATCGATTATCATCCATATATTAATGGAAACTTGCAAACATAAATTTAATTAAAAGAAACTTAAATAAAAGAAGAGTTTTAGATTGTGTTGCGCCTACCTCAAATCGCAATCCAAAAACTATAAATAATAGAAGGAAAAGCTTTATCACCGAAGAAATTGTCTTTGATATGAACTAAAAGAATCTCTCGTTATTTCTATTAATTTAGATTTTTGTTTACTCTTTTCTTCTTAGTATGTTTACTCTTTTCTTCTTAGTATGGTTACTCTTTTCTTCTTAGTATAAGATATATACATATATATATACTCACAACCTAAAACAAGTTCCACCTAACCTTAAGTTTAAAAGTTTGGTTAAGATAAGAATCTAATAATTATGTCTTCAAAGTGATAGCTAATTATTTATGTCTACCACTACCACCTTCTTTTAATTTATTTCTCTCTCTAACATAATTCTTCCTTTTTTTTTTATTCTTTATTAAAACAAACAGTACTATAAAGAAAAGTTGTTTCCTAGGATTCCACCAAAAAAAACAAAAAAGAATTCAAATTTGAATATAATAAGTTATTAATACTTATTATTCCTTAACTTTCATCATTAATAACCACTAATTCCAAAAAAAAAAACAAAAGATTATTTATCCCACTAAGAATTCTTTAATCTAAATAAAAAGAAAAGAATTAATCAAAACTAATTTCAAAAAAATCAAAAGATTCTTTGTCCCACTAATAATTCTTTAATCTAAAGAAAAAGAAAAGCATTAATAATAACTAATTTCAAAAATCAAAGATTCTTTAATCTAAAAAATTAACAACAACTATTTTCATCAATCAAAAGAAAAAGTAATTAACAACAACTATTCTCATCAATCAAAAGAAAAAGAGAATTAACAACAACTATTTTCATTAATCAAAAAAAATTCTTTTGTTCTTGCTCAATTCATCTATTTTCAATAACAACTAGAATTTTATATTACATGTTTCATAATGATTCATTAATCCGATCATCTTCAAATTTTAGGGAAGCATTTCTAACATATGGATCTATATCATATTCAATTTTTACGAATACCCAATGGTTCAAATGAGAGTTATTGATTTTATAAGATCATTTCAAACATTTGGACAGATTGCATCATTTTACCAAACAATTCACCGTAAATTCATAAAAATTCTAAATTTAGAAAACTCAACGCATAATTAAATATAATACATATATCTACAACTTTTATCAAGATCAAAAATCGTTTTGATATCATCAAGATGTCCTAAGTACAGTCAAGAACATACAAAGCGAAAATGTACAAAACAATTTAGAAATCAACATCCAAGTACAAACAAACATTTTATGGTGAATATGTGATGAAATATTCTCAAATTTTAACTAGAGATACCTAAGCATGTTATCTATCAATATTAAATGCCGATCATCAATTAGATTCATAGTTTTTAATCAATAAATCACTTAGATCTAATAATACAAATTCAAAATCAAGTATAAAAAAAAAAACGTAAAGAGAAAGGGAATCTAGCATACTACCTCAATAGCTTAAAAAAAACTCCTCTTAATTCTCCACTGATTTTCCATGGTTTTCCCCCTCTAAAATAAACTCTAACTTCATCTCCTTCTTCTCCCTAGTTTTTAGTTTCTCTCTCTAAAATTTCTAAAGTTTTAGTTATCAAACCTTAATAACATTATTAAGGAAAAACAAACAATGAATTTGGGTGGCTCTATTTACACCCTAACTTGGAGCCTTTCTTGTTCAATCCACCCATTTAAGGTTAAGTTTAAGGTTAGGGCTTAAGGAACAACAATCTAAACACAAGGTTAACCAATCTAGGTATAACCCGACCCGAAACAGTATATAAAAAATTACAGGTTATTACATTTCCCCTTGCGATCAACTGTGGATTTAACCTTGGTTCTCGCAGGATTTATTGGTTCTAATTCTTCGATTTCCTGTGAACACAGATAAACATAAGAAATAGGGGCAACAATATATTGTTAAAACTAATGAAAGGATATTTCTTACTTCATCTGTGAAAGATTTAAGAGCTAAGAAAGTGTTGGGTTTCCTAAAAGCCTGGTAGCTGAGTTTCATCCTGTCAATCTGGAAAAGATTGAAGTAATTATCGAAAATATAAAAACGTGGGGAAGATAGTGAATAATAATTATACAAAAGATTGGAGAGAACATACCTCTTTAGTTCTTTCAGGCCAGTTGAAGACCCAAGGTTGATATTCTGAAAGATTCGCGGGTAATGCGCGAGAACCAGAAATATAAGAACCTTCAAGACATAACGGAAAAATGAACCACTTGTCATCGCTGGAGAGGCGAGGGCCTTGATTAGTATATGTATTCCAATCAATATCTAGCATGAGAACTTTGTCATCAGCGATCTTTTCTTTCTTCTGCAAACGGACACCCCAGCAAGTGCTATCCCTCTTCATATGGATTATCTTGTAATTTTCAAAAACGTTCTCCACGGTATAATTTGCAGAGACAATGGGAACATCTTTAAATTGAGGATTTTGAGGAAGCTTCAGGGTAGCGAGATCCTTTACCAGCCCCGCGAGAATCATATTCAAGCAGTAATCGAATACAATCTCCACCCAATTGATATACCGCTCGCGAGAACTTCTCGTGAGAAATTATTTCATAAAATAATGGAAGTTCTGGGTCATAGAGAGGAATGGGAAGACCAGCTTCAAGTTGACCTAGCGATACTATAATATTCTCGCGAGAGCATTGATAATCAGTGAATAATTTGATGGAAAGATTGGATTTAGGGCCCTGATTTGGAATTATAGACAGAGTAAAACCTTTTCTTTTGAGTTTTTCTTGCATCTCACCAAAAGCAACCAAATTTTTAGCACCAGCGGAAACCATATTTAAGTATGGGAATGAAATAAAAGGTTGGAAAATAAGAAAGAAATCACAGCGATAGCAGATGCGTAATTTGCGGATGAATAGTAAACTTGCAGAGAAATTATGAAGAGAAAGAAGAAGAAAGTAATAAGAGGAAAATAAAAGAATAAAAGGAGTATTTATAGAAGAAGAAATTTCTCGATAAGATGAATGCAATAAATGCAAAGAAGAGACATGAACGGTTAGATTGCAACGGTTAGGAAGGACGTGTCAAATATTTATTGGAAGAAAGAATGCATGAAAACAGCTGGTGAATGATACAGAAACGTGTCAGAATAGAGATCAATGAGAAAAAATAAGTATTTGTAGCATTTAGTTCTCATGATCTTCTCTTCTTCGCAGAAAGGACATGAGAAGAGGCAAGATGTAGGACCAGAATATCACCACAACGATATTCCTGCGATATTAACAACACTTCTGAGAGAACATCGCGAGTACCTCAACAACATCTGATGAGTGTTGCAGAATTGCTTAAGAAATGACGTAATGATTGACGAATGAAGACACATGTAAAGATTATGTGATGACCTGCGATGGTTATAAATTTGGCGAGAAGGAAAGATATGGTTGTCGCGATGAGATCACAGTACAAATCCGAGATTAAAGGAAGACTTAGTTGTCATCCATTATGTAACTACCCTATAAATAGAGACCCAATATGTCCAGAAAAGGATGATGTATTTTTTAGAGTTGAAAGAGTCTTGAGGAGAGAGAAACTTTAAGAGAATAATTATATTCTTTATTTCTTCCAATTTTGTATACATTTTTGAGGATTAAATGATAAAGTATCGTTTTTAATCTTCAATTGTGAGTTGATTATAGCAAGATCTTAACAAGGGTGTAGTGTGGGATTTCCTGCAACTACAAGTATGATTGTCTAGTTGATTCTCTTAAAAGTATATTGGAGTTAGTCCATACAGATTTCTAAGCGAACTATTGGGTGAGGTTGTTATACCCTCGCTTTTTCAATTGGTATCAGAGCAGGCAAACACGTTTAATACCTTATAAGTCTGTGTTTGTAGTGATCTGACTCTATGGATAGAAGTGCTATCTCTATAAACGTACCACCAATCTTTGATGACTCAAATTACTTGTGGTGGAAATTTGCTATGCATGCCTTTCTTCAAGCACATGATTTTCAATCATGGGTTTATGTAGTTGTTTTGGGGGAAAAACTGATTCTTTTAAATTTGGGTATGTTGATGAGAAACGAATTCAAACCCTAAATGAATGCACTGCACGGGAGTACTTTTAGATTCGAGAGATCAATCTGTAAGACTCTGGCCAAAACCAAGAAATGGACGCTCCAGATTCAATTCGGTCACAAAGTGAAGGAGAATGGTTGATCTTAGGGAGGGAAGTGAAGAAGGTGTTTGAGATCAGAATATTAAATTATGAAGGTGTGGCTGCTTAATGACTTGTATCAGTATATGTAACTGGCTTGCAGAATGTAAGATGTCAGTTCTTGGTGTTTTCTGGATACTTGTATTGATAACACTTGTTATTTTTGAAATAGGTTGAAATCCTATTTATACAAGTCATGTTCGAGTACACCATGATCTTGTAGGAAGTGGAGGTGTCTAAGCAGTGGATAAGTGGGGTTGTGTAAAAGTAGTGATCACCACGTTTCCATTAAGAGGGAAAACTGGTCATACTTTCACCCACTACTCTCATTATTGTTAACAGTCCATCCTTTCCTGACACTTTCTTGTAATGGGCGCATTGTACGCCGCACACTGTAAACCGCCAGACCAATACCCCAGTGAGCATCCCCAAGTGAGCATCCCCTAGTTTGTGACATGTTTGATGTCTCGAGTAAATGGGTCAAGTCATGAGACTCGCCGCTAAAAGAAACACATAGTGCTTTTAGGTCAAATAATAAAATTATTTGTGAAATCAATATTTATAAAACATTGCTTATAATCGATGTATATAAAGCAACGCTTTTAAACCAGCAACTGAAAATAAAAGATGTGCAGGAAACATCGTTGTTTTAGAGATCGTTCAAATTAGTCGGGAATTGAACATCTTAACAAAGTAGCATGACCGGCCACCTTTGGGAGATCGTTTGAGAACCCTATGGGTGAGCTACCACTTAGTCAATCGCTCCCTGTGGAGGATGGGTGGCCTATGATCACAGCGTCACCCTGTTGTCCTCCTAAAAATAAATCTAAACCATCTGACTAGGCTAGCGAAGTTGGATGGACGAGATGATTTGCGGCAGTTGGCTACTGCCGTTAATTTAACTTAGGGTTTAGAAGCAATGTGGCCAACCCTATTTTGGATGATCGATTGAAAGCACTAGGAGCTAGTTTGAACAAGTCGATCGGCCATGTGCAAAGGTAGGTTGCCAGTGAGCACGCTGATATCTTCGGGGCCACCTAAAATTGAATCTAAGCCACTCGATTTGGCCAGCGAAGATGGATGGTTGTGAACGATTTGCGACAGTAACGTGTTTCCGCAACGCAACTTAGGGTTTCCAAAACAGCGCGTTTACCCTACTTTTGGCAAGAGATTTAATGCGCTCTTGGTTTGTCGTGGGCAAGTCGATTAACCAAGGATGTAGTTGGGTCGTCGGTGAACACGCCAGTACCCTTTTGATCATTCAAGGAAAGATCTAAATTGTCCAACTAGGCTAGATAATTTGGACGAGTGTGATGAATTTGAGACCGTTATGGTCGGTCTTGGCTCATTTGAGCTCTCTTTTTAACAGCACGATCACCCATGTCTGGCTAACATTTGAGGGTGTTGCAGGTGAACTAAATGGATTCCGATCGACTGGGATGTTAATGGGCCTGCTGGTGGTCATTATGATACTCGCCTAGTTCCTCTAGGAGTAGGCTAGGCTTGTTGAATTGCATGGCCAAATCGTGTGGCCGTGATCATTTTTTAAGACTGACATGGACAGTCTAGATTTTCCTTAAGGAATTTAGGCGCTTCGATCATGCTAAACTTTAATTAAAAAGCGCGTTGATACAAAAATCTCTTTATCAGAGAGTGGTGTAGCATATGAAAGTATTTTCATGCGGGTCTCAATACTGAAACTTCGAGAGATTCGTGCTACTCCGATGCGAGTGAACATTAATCGTCATGTCATGCTAATATTGAGAGTTCTGCTGGGAAACATAGCATAAGAAAATACTAGACAGGTAATGCATTAGTAAATAATGCTGGTGGAAAATAAAATTCATAGAATATTTGGGATTGTTGCTATATGCACCATTCTGAGTGAATAATATATATATATATATATACACACAAATATATTGAATTTCTCAATACATTCGTGAGCGAAGAGGTTTATGCACTCATTACTTTCAAATTGCCTCAGGATGACAGCACATTAGATACAGGGTTTTATGATTTTACCCTCGAACTAAAAACCACCATCAACATTAAGTCCCCTGCTTAGTACGTAATAGTGACATTATTGCGGGGTAAATACTAGATGGTGACAGTCAAGGAAATTTAAGAGATAAGTTTGGCATACATTACCAGGATAGGGGCTGGCTCGTCCCTTGAGCAAAATACATTTTCTTTTAGCGCACGTCTTTTGTCCTAAGGTAGATAAGTATCCATTCGCTTGTTATCCCGCATTTGAAGGCTTTAAACACGGTAAGTAGAGACTTATTTTCTTCTTGGGACCTTACTGATTTGTGGAATATAAAGAGAAGCGTTTGAGCCTTTCTCCCCACACCAATCATCACATAATTGCATTTTCCTTTATTCCAGGTATTGCTCCATATGTCTCATGTAATTTGGTTTTTGATTATTTTTTTATCGATTGTTGATATAATCATGATGCCTCTTCGCAGTATATGATGGGAACTAATGGTAATGATTATGAAAAAGCGGGGGTCTAACAACCTCACCCAATATTTCGATTAGCAATCTATATGGTCTAACTCGAATATACTTTTAAGAGAATCAACTAGACAGTCAGACTCAATCTTAATAAAAAGTATATCAAGGAGTTAATATCTCTATCTCTCAATTTGATCTATACTCAAGCAAATAGAAATATGCGATTCTTTATCAAATACAAGAGATATAAACTTGGATGGTACCAAAGACCAATATCCAAGGATCAATCAATTTCCAATCAACAACCAAAGGTTGGATTTCACAATTGATCGTAAACGGACCAAGTATTTGGACAAGTGTGCTGCACATGGTTATGGTTTAAGTGTTTTGGATTTTTCTACCTTAGGTGATCTCGGGGAAGACACTATTTTATTTTTCAAATGCTTACGGAATTGTTTGATAAACAATGATGCCAGTAGTGGCTTAGGCAGTTTTATTTTTATAGAGTAGGCGTTTCTATTCAAAGAGGAGTTAGGGTCCAGCTTGTAGCTAGGTTGCCAACCAAAATTTCTGTGTAAATTAATAACTATTTGATTTCTAAATATCAAAAAAATATAATGCGTAATAGAAATAATAAAGACACCAAAATTTTTGTTAACGAGTGTAATATCATAGCTCGATTGAACCCACCAAGCGTTGGTATGTCAAGTTTGGTTGTCATATTTTAGTGAACCAAAACTCATTTAAGAGTCGCTTGATTTAAATGTACTAGGATGAGACATTACAAGTATTGCGAAGACTTGAAGAAGTGAAGAAGTACGGAGCTACAACCACAACATCATCCTTCCACTTGAGTTTAGTGATATTTGACTTGAACTGTTTCATTCCCTAACGTATCTTTCAAGTCGTGCATATTTAAAACATAAAACTACGAAGCATGAACACTCTAGATAGACATAGTATTAAAGAATGCAATATGAAGTTTCTTGCTTAACCATTAAAATTTGTATATAAGACATCAACATAATCGTATGAATGCTATTGTGATTATGTATGGGTATGAGGTGAGGATTTCATCCTAGGAAATAATGTTTTTATATGTGTTTTAAGGAAGTAAGTTCATGATATGTGTTATGAACCGAAAATGAAATCACCAGGCGTTATTGGGGTTGTTCCTCATTGCATATTTATGAACGACCAATATGTGTGATTAGTATAACCGCTCATGAATTGTTTGTGTTCTTGGTAAAACTATTCACATGAGGCCTGACTTATGTATTGGTATGACTTTTATTAGTGAAACCGATCTTAAGTAATCACCTGGGGTATGATCGAGTTTGTGTGTGTATGATCTAACACTGGGTAAAGGGGAACCGATCCTAGTAAGAGGTGTAACACATACAAAGGGTAAATGATCCTTGTATGAGGTGCAGCAAGGTTTATAGTAGAAAGGGGAACCGACCCTATGAACATGTGTGGCACGTTTTTAGGCAAAGGGGAACCGATCCTATGGACATGCGCAACACATATAAGTTAGATACCAAATATATGTGGGAACCGATCCTAGTACCTAGTCAACCAAATTTTGGAAAGCTAGTGTGACTATGCACAGTACTCACATGGAGGCAGAATCGAAACTTGTTTTGGTAGAACCGTTTCACCCATGACTTGTGATTGAGTGTTACTTGATCAATCAAATAGTTCTTGAAAGTCAGATGAACCAATTCTAAACTTGTTTGGAAGTGTAGTAAATCGGTTTCAAGTGAGTAAGTATGATAAAGGACTTACAAGAGGAAAGATGTTGACACACTTTGAACACGTGCATTAATGCGTATCTTTTATTGTTCAAAGATATTCCTTAACAACTAAGAAGGAAGTAAATCCCAAGATCGAATTTAAATAAGTTAAGAATCTTTTAATTAAGTTTTTTAATTATATATGGAAAATAAGAATTAGTAATGTGCATTTGCTAGTTAAAGATTTTCCAAGGAGATTTCGATCATAAATTTGGACAGAGCATTCTCAGGAATAATGAAAACCGAATTTGGAAAATATTGAATATCTTGGGAATATTTTTGATTTTGGAAATTCCTTGGTGTCCAAACTTCCTTGTATATAAATACTTTGAGTTTGCATTTATAGCAAATTAATCCTTCGTGACAGTAAACTTCCTCTATTGTACTGTTATTGGTGAAGCCGCCTATTCGGAGAGGAGAGTAACCTAATTAGGAGAAATCTCTTACGGCTGCTCAGTTTAAAGTCTTCTTTGGAATTGAGAAACTCTAGTGCGTACCGTTGGTGGGAAACTAGATAATTGTGGTTTATCATTAGTTTTCATATTGATTTGATTGACTAACGGTGGTTGAACTTTTATTGCACCTAGTTTGTTTATGCTTGAGAATATTCTCTTCTGATATAAGATTCACTCAAACTAGTTCAAGGTTTCGACAGGGATCTTTAGACTGTTGTTAGATCTAAAGACGATCTTGTGATAATCTATTGTTAACAGACTACGTTCTGTGTGTGATTGATCACAAGAGATTCAAGTAGTTGTGTGTAGGTGTTTATTGAAGATCTAAGAAGATTTGAAGACAAAGAAGAGATAGAAGATTTCTGACTTGGTTATATAAATCTTTAGTGTGCATAATACTTGTTTCGGTAATAGAGGATCCAACTATAATCGATTTATCCTTGTGGTATTTTGATAGAATAGTTGTGTAGATTGGAATCAATACATTTCCTTGGGATTAAAGGTATTGATAGCAAAATCTTAACGATTACCTTGTGGTGATTGAACATAAGATAGATCTTGGAACCTGGAAAAGGAGTTTATGTTAAGATAAACAGAAGAGCCTTTGTCCAACTCATATCACTTGGTTGAAGAGAGTTGATACCAAACAGATTTGTTGTTCCTTTACTGTTTGGAATACGAACCAAAGAATTGGTCAAAGTACGTGACTTGTTAACAGGTTGGAGGCGTGGTAATACAGATGGAACTAGGTGAACTATAGGTTTAGTTGCTTGGTCTCAACTATACGAAGTTGGTTTATTTTGTATAGCGGCTTAATCCTGAGAGTATTCAATTCTGGACTAGGTCCCGGGGGTTTTCCTGTATTTGCGGTTTATTCGTTAACAAAATCTTGTTGTGTCATTTACTTTATATTTCCGCATTAAAATTGTTTTATTATAATTAAATTAAATTGCACAAACGTTAATTCCTATTTAATTGATACGCAATCCTATTGAGTTTAGTTAAGTCCGAACCTTTGTATCAAGTAAACATACTTCGTTGTTATATTGTCTCGATCTCGTATCCATAGACGATCACACGAAGTGTGAACCGATTTGTTGTATTGTCTCGACTCAGTCTATAAACAATCACTTTCGGAGAAATGACTTATAAGAAGGAAAAGTTATAGCTTGAGGTATATTTGGGTACCCTCGCCTTTTCAACGAGGAAACCGCAAATGCAGAAAAACCTAGAGACCTAGTCCAGATTGAACACCACATTGTATTAAGCCGCTACAGACACTAGCCTACTACAAACTAACTTCTGTCTGGACTGTAGTTGAACCCTAATCAATATCACACTGATTCAAGGTACAATTGCTCTCCTTATGTATTTGATCCTAGAAAGATACTACACACTTGATTCCCTTAGCTGATCTCACCCACAACCAAGAGTTGCTACGCACTTTAATAAACAAATCAGTATCACACAGAAAAGTCTACGATAATAGATAAATCTGTCTCCCGCAGATAAACCTACGAGTTTTGTTCTGTCTTTTAATAAAATCAAGGTGAACAGGAACCAATTAATAACCCAGACTTATATTCCCGAAGAACAACCTATAATTATTGATCACCTCACAATAATCTAAATTTTATGGTAGCGAAACTAGATATTGCGGAATCACAAACGATGAGACGCAGATGTTTGTGATTTCTTTATATCTTGCCCTATCAGAGATATAATATCAAGACAATTATTCAATTGAACTCAGATGATAGAAAATAGCAAGATAATGTTGCTCAACTACAAGAGAAGTAGTTTCGTCTGGCTTCATAATCCCAATGAAGTATTTAAGTCGTTAACCGACAGGGTCTCGAGAAGAAACCTACGGTTAAAGGAGAATCGACTCTAGCAAACCAGCTAGTATCTTACAGGAGGTGTGGGGATTAATTTTTCCAGTTGCTAGACGTCTCATTTAATTAGTATTCAAATCGGGGTTTGCAATCTCAGTTACCTTGGTAACAAAGTATTCAATACTCACAGTTAGATAAAAAAACTGATTTATCCAAGCTAATATCTTTCAACCATTAGATCGAAACTTAGCTTATAACACACAAATGAAATATATTTCATTTAGGTTTGAGTAACCGTACCTAAACGTGTACATTTGGTTGGTTCACAAATAGTTAACCAATGGTTATCCATATGATCACTTTCATATCAACCATATTCATCTTCTTCAAACTAGTTCAAATGACTCAAAAGAACTAGTTAAAGAGTTGTTCAATTGCTTATATCTTATATATACATAGACACAATTGCAATAAAATCGGTTTGATTCACTCGAATCAATTCATGAACAATATATCCAAGGTTTGCAAAGATTTCATTCCTTATTGATTTATTGTTTAAGTTCATGAGCTACCGATTTGAGAGATATAACCAGCTTGGGTACGCATACGGGTATGCGTACCTTAGCTACCAGATTTGAGTTTACAAAATCAGCAGAAATTTTCGGTTCGAAAACTTTTGTGGGTATGCGTACCTAAGGTGACTGGTTTACTAGTTTGCAAACTTACAAACTCAGCAGAAATTTTCGGTTCGAAAACTTTCGCCAGTACGCGTACCCAACCTATCTCCTTCACCAATACCTCATGCACACATATGCACGCACTTGGTTTCCGGTACATGTATTTATATACTAATGTGCGAACACACTATATATGCTTATATCCATAGATGGTTACGTGATCTCAACTCTACATTTCAATCATTGAAACATTCTTCTATAATGTTATAATAGTCGTTAGACATAAGAATCGACTATCGTCATCAAAGTTATTTTTAAGATTGAAATGTCATCATGACTTTCGTCATGGGTAAAGATGAAAAGTGGTTAAAGCGAAAGCTTACCAACACATATTTCGAGAAAAAGATAGGCGAGTAAACTCGGCTCGAAATAACAAATGTGTATGTATGAAAACTATCATACTTATATGATTGTTGTCTCAAGAGTATGAGATAGATAGACTTTTGAGTGCTAGATAAGTTCAAGTCTCCACATACCTTTTGGTCGGATGAAGTTCCACTGGTTCCTTGAGTAGTTCTCCGTCTACATAAGATAATCACCATGGAGTCTGGAGCTCAACTATACTTAACTATCATAGACCGAGACTTAGAAATAAGTAAACTAGAAATCAAGACGTATAGTTTTGATCACTGATATCGACAAACATGTTTGAGATAGAAACGTATGCGAGTTCGACCAAAAAATGCTCTAACAATCTCCCCCTTTGTAAATTTTAGTGACAAAACTATCAATACATGTGGATTACAAAATATATAAAACTTTGTAGCTTCTCATGCACATGCTTGATCTCCTTGGTGCTTCAACATTACTTGAAAACTTCATATTTTCCTAGTACTCCCATGATTCCATAGATGTTCAGTTCAGTATCATAGTTGTTGAAGATCCGTAGCCATAACTGAAAAGGCGAGGGTACCCCAAATATACCTCAAGCTATAACTTTTCCTTCCTATAAGTCCTTTCCCCGAAAGTGATTGTCTATAGACTGAGTCGAGATAATACAAAAAATCGGGTCACACTTTGTGTGATCTTCTATGGATACGAGATCGAGACAATACAACAAAAAAGTCTGTTTACTTGATACAAAGGTTCGGACTTAACTAAACTCAATAGGATTGTGTATCAAGTAAATAGGAATTAACGTTTGTGCAATTTAATTTTATTATAATAAAAAAATTATAATGCGGAAATATAAAGTAAATGACACAGCAAGATTTTGTTAATGAAGAAACCGCAAATGCAGGAAAACCCCCGGGACCTAGTCCAGAATTGAATACTCTCAGGATTAAGCCGCTATACAAAATAAACCAACTTCGTATAGTTGAGACCAAGCAACTAAACCTATAGTTCACCTAGTTCCGTATGTATTCCCATGCCTCCAACCTATAAACAAGTCACGTACTTTGACCAATTCCTTTGGTTCGTATTCCAAACAGTAAAGGAACAACAAATATGTTTGGTATCAACTCTTGTAGGTACTGAATATCGCAAGATAATAGTTCACGAGTATCGTAATAGATAAAGGAGAAAAGAGTTATAAAAAGATACGATGATAGAAGTAGCGCGGAGAAATATGAAGTTTTGCGAGGATGAAATAATTTTGCGAGGATGAATTGCGATACTTCGCAATTCATATACAGCTGCATAAGTTTTACTATAAATAGGAGTTCAAATGTAAAATTCGAGAGGTTCTTTTAATGAGTGTAAGAAATTATCTTAGGAAAGAGAATAGAAAAAGTTATAACTATTCTAGTTCCATTTTGATAATTCTATGTAATCAACTAAGAGAATTAATAAGAAAGTTATCATTCACCATCAAGAACTTCTTGAGTTTTTACTAATTCTATTGAGGGTGTAGTTGTAGGTTATTCTGCAACTACATAATTGGCGCTAGAAACAGGGATTTGAAGAATTCCTGTACCAGAAAAATGACAAGAAGAAGAAACACATCAGAACCATTAACTGAAGTAAGAAGAAGTGTAAGACTCGTAGGAGGAGAAGAAAATATAATAGGAGAACCTAGTAGGAGAAGGAGTAATCGAAGAAATCAAGCTCAACAAATAATAGATCATGATCGAGTGAGTATACACACTTGGAGAACTGATACACCAGAAGAAGAAGATAGAGAACCACAAATCAGAGAAAATGGGAGGTTGATGGGAGGAACAATTCTTGAAAGAGAAAGGGAGATGTTAGAAACATTGAGACAAGGAATCCAAAAAGAACGAATGATCGAAGCTGAAGAACGTGCCAATTTAACAAGACAAAATCAAGGATTGAGGATGGAAAATGAGATGCTACAAAAAAGGAAATCTCAAAGTGTTGCAAGATCAAATGTTAGAACAGAAAGAGAAGGACAAAATTCACCGATAATCAATAATGAAAATAATATGCAAGAACAAGCGCAGAATCAAGGTGAAAGAAATCAAGAGAATCGTTTCATTTTAATACCAAACCACGAACAAAAATGGAGAATTTACGAACAAGGCCAAATCCTAGAGAAAACAATCAGAATCGAGAGGAAGAACAACAACTTATGGAAGAAACTGAGAGACAACAAGCAGTACATCAAAATAATCACGAGAATGGAGTAAGAAGATATGAAGAGGCTCGTAACAAACAAAATGTTGAGTATGAAAGAATTAAGAGAAGAATTGTAAATAAACAAACAGAAGTGGAGAGGAATGAACCAAACTCTCGAATAAGAGTACAAGCAAATCAAAAAGAAATAAATCACAGAAGGAGGAGGAATGAAGAAGAAGAAATTCCTGATATTCACATGAGAAGAATAGAAAGGGAAGAACAAGAATTCCAAGATGCTCTGCGACTGAACAATTATGATAATTTAGAAAGAACATATTTGCAAAATTATGCAAATGAAAACATTAATGAAGAATATGATAGAATGCGAAGGATCGCAAGGGAGGAAGCGCAAGAACGTAGAAGAAGAGAAGCTGCATTAAAAAGACCAATGGATGAGAATTCTGAGGCAAATGCACGGATCTTTCGAGAATTAGCAGAAATGAGAGGGATGATAAACAATAGAATAGGAGGAGATAGAAGGCAATTAGATGAAGCAATAGAAGAAGCTGCGAGGACTCCATTTGCTAGAGAAGTACAATTGGGAGGAATTCCACCAAAATGCAATTTTCCCACACTTACCAGTATCTTTGATGGGACTTCATGTGCTATTCAGCACATTAAAGCATACATAAGATGCATGTTACAATGGTAGAATCATGATGTTGTGTTATGCAAGTACTTCGCATCGAGTTTAACAGGGGAAGCTTTAAAGTGGTTCGAAGGACTCCCTAAGAACACTATTACGTCATTCAGTCATTTGCAAGCAACTTTCCTTGGAGCATATATCACAAATCACTCTTCACGGCTTGGTATTGAAGATGTATTTGGTTTAAAACAAAGAGTGGGTGAAAGTTTGAAGCATTTGGTAAGACGATGGAAGACTATGTGCAGTGATATGGCAGGGCGCGTGGATGAGAGATACTTGATTTTGTCCTTCATAAATGCGATGTTCGCAACTGAACAATTATATGTTCAAATCTTCAGAAGAAAGAATTCCATAATGATGACAGAATTACGAGAATTGCAAGAAGAATACATTACACTAGAGGAAAAGCAAAACAGTATGGAGTCATATCCAGTAGAAAACACTAGCAATCAAGATGGAGGAGCAAATTTACTTCCCAAAATAATCAATGTAGTAGCAGGTACTTCGCAAACATCCTCACAAACTTCTTCGCAAATTTCAGAAGAGAAGAAAATCAATGATAGACAGCCAAAAATGGTAGCAATGGGTAGTAGAGATCAAGAAGAGTACAATAGAGAGAGGAATTTCTATAATCGAATAGGAAATAACCAAATTCCAAGATTAGATCAGCAACAAGAAAATTATGGGGGACAAAGGCAAAATTATATTGGACAAGGGAACCAGAGACAAAATTATAACAACGGTCAAGGGGGTCAAAGAATGGTAAGGGAAGAGATAAAGTTGCCACCTTTGAATACAAGTGTAGAAAAGATATGGCAAGCGATTATCCTGGTAGAGCATATACCAACTCCATGGAACATGGGAAAGGAACCACCAATGGGTCCAAGAAGTCATGAATTTTGTTCATATCATCATTTTCATGGACATTCTACAAATAATTGCCATAATATCAAGAGGATAATCTTGCGAATGATTGATTAAGGGAAACTAAATCAATTTTTACTTAAGCAGACACAGTCGCAACAATTACCACAGGCTCCAGCCATAACTCGCAGGGAGAACACAGCACAAGAAAAGGGAGAAAAAACCCTACATATAGAAGTGAGATCAAAAGCAAGGAATGTTTTCTGTAATTCCATTGTTCATTCATATAAAACCATAGAGGATTTTCATGATAATGTGTTAAGCAGGGTATATGCGAGGGATGGTGAAGGAAAGGAAGTAATGAACATCGCAAAAATTTCACGACTTGAAGATTGACAGAAACGTGAAATTTCTTTTGAAGCCACTGAAATTCCAGAAGGTTGTGAAGCACATGATAATCCATTGGTAGTAAGATTAGCAATCTACATGAATATGGAAGAAAACGAAGATGATATGGAGGAAGAATCAATTGGTCTTAATAGGATTTTGATTGATACGGGAAGTTCTGTCAATATCCTCTTCTATTCTGCTTACAAAACTATGGGGGGAAAATATGCAGATTTAATACCTTCTACTTACAGAATTTATGGTTTTAATGGAACTGCTAACAAGCCCAAAGGAGAAGCGAGCATGCGAATTCCATTAAGTGGAATGCGAACTGAAATTATGTTCTGCGTTGTTGATGTCGAATCACCATATAATGCTTTGATAGGAAGACCATGGCTTCATGGAATTCTAGGCATAGCTTCCACTCTACATCAGTGCATAAAGTTTCCTCATATGAAGGGTATTGGAATTATCAAGGGTGATTGGGCTGAGGGAAAGAAATGTTACGATACAGAAGTAGAAGTTTGCGAAGGAAAAACTACTGAGAAGGAAAATTGGAGAAAAAGAGCAAAGGCTGTGAAAAGAAGTGAAAATATAATGGCGTAGGATTAAGGCAAAAGAGAATAAAATTACGATGATAATCATACAAGAAATTTACGATGATAATAAGGGGTTGCGATTTGCGAAGAAAGAAGAAGGAAAATAATAAGACAAGAAGGTAATCAGTATGTTTGCTCGTGGAAATGAGGTATGTTACAAAACAAAATTTTTAATTTCGTGATAAATTTTACGAATATTGTTTGCTCGCAGGAAATTGGGAAAAGTTACGAATTTCAAAATTTATATTGCGATTAAACTTTCATTAATTTGCGAATAAAAGACCGCAATCTGTGATCAGCCTCCAAAAAGGAAAGAGAGCCGCAGAAAATTTTATACATGCAAACCTTTGTGGCGTACACCCTAGTTCGCGAAGCTATATTTCGTAAGAGGCAAAGTCCTAAAGTACGTCATTTAAGGGGGTACCTATAAACGTGGCTAAGGGTAACCGGAACACCACCAAGGGCCCTTAGTACATGGTAAAAATTTAGGGGTACAACCCAATAATGGGGTACCTATCCGGGTTAGACACCTTGGATTCTCACCTAATCTAGAGACATTACGCAATATAAAATGCGGTGTAAGAGGATTTAGGTTGGGCGACTAAGGCATACTGTCTTTCCCAAGAAGTGCAGAAAACGATCAAGGCGCCGAGGTACACGGTTGAGTCAAGAGTGCCGGGTGAGGTTGAACCACATCTGCCATTTTTGACAAGTCTTGGAAAATGATGCACTTGGCTCAAAGATACCCCATAGGGTGCAACCTCGTAACTATAAGCCCTATAGGAAAAAAGGATAAGAGGTTGCGATCAAAAGCTGGTTGTTGGCAGAACCGGATGGGAAGATCTAACCTTGTATGGTCGATGTACGCTTCCTTGAAGGGGCAACCAGGGGGAAGATAAAGGGCAGCACCCTCCATTAGGGAGCTGATATGTGCTATAAGACGCAAATGTCACGAGGCTTCTTGTTTGCGAAAACATAAAGGCTTGTCATATTTGTGCAACAAATGAAGTTCTGCGAGAATTCTAAAAAAAAAAAAAAAAAAAAAAAAAGAGAAGGAAAATATACAAAAAGAACTACAAAAGAATGAGACAAAGAAGTTAAGATGAGATCAATGGGTTATTACATGAAAGTGTAAAAACGTCCTGCGATTTCATCGCAAGACGATAATGTCACGAGGTTGAATGTTCGCAAGAATGTTCAGGCTTGTCATATTATCGCAAATACAAAAATTTACTACAAAAGAGGTGGAAAAATAAGACCTTTACTTAGGAAGGCATGATAAGACCACAGAAATTAATGAAATTCGTTACATCAAAATCATTGAAGAAATTATACAAGTATATACGTTATGAAGATCTGAAGAGAAGACAGCTCTGTCAATATCATTGAAGAATTTTTACAAGAAGTCCTATCAAAGAAGACAACATCATTGAAGAATTTTAACGAAGACTTAACAAAAGATGCGATTTTGATAGCAATCAAATATAGATAAGTTCATATTCGTAAAAATTTACGAGAATTACATACTTCTTATACTTCTCCATATATTGAATATTTCTCCAAAAGTTGAATACTTCTTATAATTCTTCAAGAATATCTCATATTTATTATACTTCTTCAATGGATATTTAATTTTACGAAGGTTAAGTACTTATTATACTTCTTCATACGGTGAGTAATAATTCTTATACTTCTTCATATATTGGGCAATTCTTCATGAATTGAATACTGCTAATACTTCTTCAAAGATATTTTATACTTCTTATACTTCTTAAGGGTATTTCATATTTCATATACTTCATACTTCTTATACTTCAAGGGGAGATTTATTATTTACTTCGCAACATTCCGCAAAAGGAAAAAGGCTTATATTTCTTATACTTCAAAGGGAGTACTTTTTATTATAATACGAAATTTCGTAAGATAAATTGAGAAGGATATTCTAATACTTCCAGCGATAGTTGATCATTTGAAGAGCAATAATAAGGGGAAGGGGAATACTAAGCTAAGTCTTTAAGATATATTATTTCTCTCCACATGATCAAGTTATGCGAATAAGGGAAACAATCAATCAAAGAAAGGTTAATTCAAATTAAGCTTTGAAAAAGAAATTGTTGGATTGATTAAAAGTGCAATCAAGAAGAAGGTGTTGTATTAAAAAGAAACAGAACAGACATACAAAAAAGAGTGAAGTTACAGAACAGATATACAAAAAAGAGTGAAGTTATTTTTCAGGCGATCTATTCCCATCAAAATGATCTTCTTCTTCAACTTCAATATCATCTTCAACTTCACTATCAGAAATTTCCAGATATGGAGTATCTTCAGGAATTTCTTCGGAAAGAAGCGTATGGTACTTCTTGAGAGGAATTTCATTATCTTCGCAAATCTTGCGAGTCATCTTAGCTCGAAAACGCTTGACATATAAACTATGGTTATGCTGGGAAATTAGAAGATGAGATCTCAAATCAGAAATTTTCTTATTACGGTTAGCAAGGGTAGTTTCCAGATCGTCATTCATCTTCGCATAATTTTCTGCAGCAAGGAGAGAAATTAGGGAATTGGTTAGTAAATTACGAAGGAAAAATAATCAAAATAATTACCATCGCAGAGAATTTACCTTCTAATTGCTTCTTATCATTACGAATAGAAGAATTTTAAAGCTTTAATTGATTATTCTCCTCAAGAAGAGAAGAATTATCAATTGCGATGCTCGCAGATTGTGAGTTATCTTCGTGACGGGATGTTAATTCTGCGTTATCAATACTTAAATCCTCTACTTTCTGACGGAGATTTGAATTTTCAACCTCTAACTTCTTACAACGATTCAAAGTTTTCTTCTCAGCAATAGAATGACGTCTTTCCCAATCAGAAGCAGCTGCACAACTAACTCTTCCAACCTAAACAAGAAAAAAGGGGTTAGAAATCAACAAAATAAGGGAAATAAACAAGGAATAGAGAAGAAACTTACCATGCTACCTAAAGCATATAATGAAGCAGGAGAGACGAATCTTGAAATGCCTTTGAGGGAGTTATTATCAATTACAGTAGGAACTTTACAAGCCTTCGCAATAAGTTTGCGAGCTTTCGCTGTAGGAGAATCTCCTAATCCACGAGAAGAATGGAGGAAAGCCTTAGATATGCTAACCATTGCTGAGGCAAAAGTTTCTGGGATACTGCAATCTTCATTTTCACCTTCATCAACATCATTATCATCATCTCCTTCGTCAGAAAGGGTATCGGAATTAGAACTAAAGTTCTTCTCAGGAAATTTATCATCTTCATCACCAAGATCTTCCTCAATATTCTCATTAGAAGAGATTACATTGGAATGAGACTTGGTTGAGGGTTTCTTCTTTTTCCTCCTCTCGTAAACAACATCTTGAAGTTTCCTTTTCCCTTTACGAAGAGCATCATCTTGACTACCAGAATCTTGGGTAACCTTCGCAGAACGAAGAGTTTGTTGTCTTGCAGTAAACCTTTTATAAGAAGTAGAACTCTTATTTTCACTCGCAGCAATCTCAGGAAGAAGTGGAACCTGCAAATTCAAATAAGGATAAGAAACAGAGGCAACAATATATTGTTTAGAAAAATACAAGAGTGTTTCTTACCTCATTTGAAATTAAAACTTACCAAAAAGATAAGGAGATGGAAGTACATACATTTCTATAAAACCAAGGTTGATAATGGCGGTTACGAAGGTTCGCAGGAAGTTCTACTATCCCATAAATATAAGAACCCGATAATATTAAAGGGTACTTATACCAATCTTCATCATTAGAACGACGAGGTGTCTTATTATTTCCTGAGGAATAATCAATATCGTGCATGAGAAGATCATCTGCTGCGATATTAGCTTTACGATGAAGACGAACACCCCAACGATTATCTTCTTTCCTCGCAGGAATTAGTGTGTAATTTTTGAAGAAACCCTCAATTGTGTAATTCGCAGCAACAATTTCCATATTTTCAAATCCAGGCTTCCTAAGATCAAATGAATACAAAGATTTCCCAAAAGCGGCACGATTTGCGAATTCAACTAAGAGGCGAATACAATCACCATTCAATTGGTAAATGGCACAAGAAAAATTTGGGTGGGAGATAATTTCATAGAATAGAGGAAAGTTAACATCATAAAGAGGGAGAGGAAGACCTGCGAGGATTTGACCTCGTGAGATTAAAATTTTCTGATCATCCCAAACATAGTTGGTAAAGAGCTTCACACAGAGAGAAGATTTATTATCATAACCTTCAATCTCAGAGAGAATGAGGTCCCTATCAGCAAGTTCCGCATTAATATGTTCAATAGTTTTCTTCTTTGGTGCCATTGAATATAAGATGGAAAATAGAAAGAAAGAAAAAAGATAAAAGAGATTGCAGAGGCAGAAGTGGTGAAGAAGATGAATAAGATAAGAGAATAAAAAGCAAAAACAAAGGATAATATTTATAAATAGAGAGAGTTTGATGAAGATAGAAACTCATTAATACGAGTAAGCGTGAACGGTTGAAAAGAACGGTTACGAAGAAACGTGTCAAAAAGGTAAGGAAAAGTAAAAAAGACGTGTTGCGAACTTGATGGGTGGTAATAACTACACTAAATTTACGAGAATAGGGATTCTCATGACATTTCTTCTTCGTAGAATTGACATGAGAAGAGGCAAGATGTAGGTACTGAATATCGCAAGATAATAGTTCACGAGTATCGTAATAGATAAAGGAGAAAAGAGTTATAAAAAGATACGATGATAGAAGTAGCGCGGAGAAATATGAAGTTTTGCGAGGATGAAATAATTTTGCGAGGATGAATTGCGATACTTCGCAATTCATATACAGCTGCATAAGTTTTACTATAAATAGGAGTTCAAATGTAAAATTCGAGAGGTTCTTTTAATGAGTGTAAGAAATTATCTTAGGAAAGAGAATAAAAAAAGTTGTAACTATTCTAGTTCCATTTTGATAATTCTATGTAATCAACTAAGAGAATTAATAAGAAAGTTATCATTTACCATCAAGAACTTCTTGAGTTTTTACTAATTCTATTGAGGGTGTAGTTGTAGGTTATTCTGCAACTACAACTCTCTTCAACTAAGTGATATGAGTTGCGCAAAGGTTCCCTTGTTTATCTTAACATAAACTCCTTTGCCAGGTTCCAAGATCTATCTTACATTTAATCACCCAAAGGTAATCAATAAGATTAAGCCAACAACACTCTTCAATCAAGTGATATGTGTTGATGCCGATCTTTCTCAATTAATCAAATCAATCTACCACAAGGATAAACCGATTATTAATTGGATCCTCTTTTTCATAAACAAGTATTGTTCACACCAAAGATTATAAAAACAACAAGTAAGAAATCTTTAATATCTTCTTTCTCTTCAAATCTTCTTAGATCTTCAATAAACACCTGCACACAATCAATTGAATCTCTTGTGATCAATCACACACAGAATGGAGTCTGTTAACAATGGATTATCACAAGATCGTCTTTAGATCTAACAACAGTCTAAAGATCCCTGTCGAAACCTTTAACTAGTTTGAGTGAATCTTATATCAGAAGAGAAGATTCTCAAGCATAAGCAAACTAGGTGCAATCAAGATTCAACCACCGTTAGTCAATCAAATCAATTCGAAAACTAAAGATAAACCGCAATATCTAGTTTCCCACCAACGGGTCGTGCTAGAGCTTCTCAATCCCAAAGAAGACTTTAAATTGAGCGGTCGTAAGATATTTCACCTAAATAGATTACTCTCCTCTCCGATAGGCGGCTTCACTAGTAACTGAGACAAAAGAGTAAGTCTAGGTTATGCAGGATTAGTTTGCTAGAAATGCAAACTCAAAGTATTTATAGACAAGGAAGTTTGGACACCAAGGAATTTCCAAAACCGAAAAAAATTCTCAAGATATTTTCATTACTCCACCAAATTCAGTTTTCATAATTCTTGTGAATGCACTGTCCAAAAGTAATGATCGAAATCTCCTTGGAAAATATTTAATTAGCAAATGCACATTACTAATTCTTATTTTCCATATATAATTAAAAACCCTTAATTAAAAATATTTTTAACTTATTTAAATTCGATCTTGGGATTTACTTCCTTCTTAGCCGTTAAGGAATATATTTGAACAAAATAGAATAAGCATTAATGCACCGTGTTCAAAGAGTGTCGACATCTTACTCTTGCAAGTCTTTATCATGCTTGCTCACTTGAAACCGATTTACCACACTTCCAAACAAGTTTAGAATTGGTTCATCTGTCTTTCAAGAACTATGTGATTGATCAAGTACCACTCAATCAAAACTCATGGGTTTATGGTTCTACCAAAACAAGTTTCGGTTCTACCTCCATGTGAGTACTGTGCATAGTTACACTATCTTACCAATGATATGGCTGAGTAGGTACTAGGATCAGTTTCCCACATATATTTGGTATCTAACTTGTATGCACTGCACATGTCCATAGGATCGGTTCCCCTTTCTTCCATAAACCTTGCTGCACCTCATACAAGGATCGGTTCCCCTTGTGATGCACTGCACCTCTTACTAGGATCAGTTCCCCTCTTCCCAGTAATAAGTTAAGACATACACAACCCGATCATACCCTTGGTGATTACTTAAGATTGGTTTTACTAATAAAAGTCATACCAATACATAAGTCAGGCCTCATGTGAATAATTCTACCAAGAACACAAACAAGTCGTGAGCGGTTATACTAATCACATATATTGGTCGTTCATAAGATATGCAATGAAGAACATCCCCAATAACGCATGGCGATTTCCTTTTCGGTTAACAACACATATCATGAACTTACTTCTTTAGAACACATGTAAACATTGTTCCCTGGGATGAAATCCTCACCTCATACCCATACATAACCACAATAGAATTTATACGCTTATGTCGATGTCTTATATTAAAAGTTTAATGGTTAAGTAAGTAACTTCATATTGTATTCCTTAATACTATGTCTATCTAGAGTGTTCATGCTTCGCAGTTTTATGTTTTTAATAAGCACGACTTGAAAGATACGTTAGGGAATGAAAAAGTACTCACATGGAGGTAGAACCGAAACTTGACTCTAGTACATTTAAATCAAGCGACTCTTAAATGAGTTTTACTTCACTAAAATATGACAACCAAACTTGGCATACCAACGCTTGGTGAGTTCAACCGAGCAATGATCTAACAATCTCCCCCTTTGTCAATTTTAGTGACAAAACTCTTACAATCATGATAAACAAATTACAATAATTCGTTACACATACGCTTGATTCCCGAATCCACATCACATAACCTGCATTCTTTCTATCCAAAAAAAATGCAGTAGCTACACTATAATAACAAAGCTTATAGTCCCCCTAAAGGTGAGCTAGGTAGATATTCAATCTTCACATCTTTGTTATCCAATTCATATGATATGTTACTCCCCCTTACTCTATGATTTTCCTCATTCGTTAGATAAACGTTCAAGCACCATTGTCCTCTTCCCTAGTGACACCAATCAATCATAAATTGATACCAGCATCACTTGTTTACTCCATATATTTCTCCCACTTTTTTTCACAAAAATGACAAAGCAAAGAACAAATAATGGACAACGCCAAAAGGATCTTACAAATCTCAAAAATAGACTTGCAACCTGTTGACTCAAGCACGAGGGTTTTATACACCATTTTTGATAACCAATATCAAAACCAAAACTACAAGTAATTACGTTTTGATATGTTATCAAGGAAATAATTGCCCGAAGCAATTTTCCCAACTAGTTTAACAAACCAAAAATCAACTAAGCAACTTAGTTCCTTTGCTAAACCGATCGTATAAATACAACCGCTTCATTCGATAAGACCAAAACAAAGATAAACTCCATTTTTCTCATCAGGTTCTAATTATCCATATAACTTAGACCTTTAGTTTTCAAACAAGCCAAATACTAGGTTAGTTAACTAGCATTTCCTTGTTTAGGTTTTCGGCTTGACTTGAATAACCGAAACCTCCATTTTGATAAGTCTAACTAAGATCATAATTAACTTAGCTTAGCTTATCCGAAATCGAATTGGACTAAACAACTCGTCTCGTCAATATATTCATTCGTTAAGCCATAAATAGTTCATTCAAACCAATAAATCAACTTGCATAATTATTCACCTCAATCGGATACAATAGAAACAACATATATAAACCACAGTTTTACTATTGCACCGAAATTTTGTAAGCTTAAACAATTCATACTATACAATAAAGCAAAGTAACAATTGTTTTACTTAACTGGAAGCAATTGAATTAACATAGACATTAAAGTACCGCAATTGCACCAAATTTTGTAAGTCTAAACTATTGATATCACACAAACAAAGCAAGATAACAAAAGTTTTACTTAACAGGAAACAATTGAATAACACACACATCCATACATTCATAATGGAATAAACACATCAATTGTACCAACAATTTCTTTTAAGCAAAAGCAATATATATATATATATATATATATATATATATATTAAATACAAATAAGTTTTTCTTAAAACAGGAAAACATTTAACTAACAAGATTGTTACCTCAATTTCACATCCAGCTTCTCCAAATATGATTCCATCGCTTTCTTCTTCCGGGAGAATTGATATCGAAATACCATCATGTTGTCATTCTCATGCCAAAAAAAAAAGAATAATAACAACCAACCTTTACCAGAGAAAGGTTGAAAATCGGTTTTAACAATTGCAAGCAAAAGTTGAAAACCGTCGAAACACATATGCTTTTATGCTAAACCAAAACCGATTCAACATATTGTGACTTTTTCACATATTGTTTCTGCAGGAATCCCTCATGATCCTTTGATAAAGCCTACCAACTTGGGCTAGAACTTAATCCCGCTAAATCAAAAAGTCACCCAAACCATAAGGGTTCACAACATATTATGAGATCGAATATCAAGGCATAAAACCGAAATCAAACATCCCATAAACATACATAGCATATAAAATAAATCATTAAAGTACCGGCTATGTAAATCAAAAACTATCACATGAAAAATTATAAATCATGTAGGATCAGAATATTGCAACAAAGATACACTTGCGAAATCTTCACCAACAACACATTGCGAATGTCGCATGATGATTTAAGAGATGACGTAGCAGAAAACGACAGTGTAAACATAAGAAAATTGTGAAGATTTAGCGAGATTTAGGACGTTTATGAAAATATACATTTGTAAGCTTTCGAGAGTAACGCAAGCCATATCCTAAAATAAAGGATAAACTAGCTGTCATCCACTATGTAATTCCCTATATAAAGAGTCGAACGGGCTTAAGGGATGGGAGAGATCTTTTTCGAGTATTGAGTAAGTCATTAGGAGAGAGAAAGTCCAGAGCAATTGTTAATTTCTTAGTTTCATTTCTTTCCTTTCTTGTAAAATTTGTGATATTAATCAATGAAGATTGTGATTGCTCATCTAAAAATGATTTGATTGTACGAATTCTTGTGAGGGGTGTAGTGTAGGATTTCCTGCAACTACATATTGGCGCTAGAAACAGAGAGGGGGGAAATTGTGAAGATCATCGTAAAGATCGCTCAAATCAATAAAATGATGAAAGAAAACAACAAAATAGTTGAAGAAGAGACAATCAAGATCAATGAAAATAAAAGAAGGTTGGAATGTAGCGTAATCACAAAAACATTATAGGAAGGATACACAAACGAGACTTCGAAGGAAAGAAAATTATGACGGTAGAGAAAATATCACCCTTAAGAGATTGGGAAAAGAAAAAAATTACATTCATAGCAGCAGAGATACCAAAATAAAATTTGAGCCACACATCTCCATTGGTAATCACGATAACGGTTGCACAAAAAGAAAAGGAGAAATCAGCAAAATCTATGGAAGAATGGGCGGTGAATAGAACTTTAGTGGATACAAGAAGTTCAGTGGACATACTGTTTTATCATGCATACAAAGGAATTGGATACAAAGATGAAGAAATGTCTCATTCAACATATCATATTCATGGTTTCAGCAAATCTACGACTAAACCAAAAGGGGAAATAGTAGTGAGAATTTCGCTGGGAGAAATCGAAACACAAGTGACGCTATGTGTGGTGGATATGGAATCTCCATATAACATGCTGTTAGGAAGGCCATGGATACACGCAATTAAAGCAGTAGCATCAACATTACATCAATGCATCAAATTTCCAATACCAAGTGGAATTGGTGAAATAAGAGGAAATATTGATAGTGCGAAATCGTGTTATCAAATTGAAGTGAAACATTATGAAGAGCGTCCAAAGAAGAGAAAACTTCGTAGAAAGATGGTGAAAGAGGCAAAGAAATAAGAAGAGTTTAAGATTTACATGATTAGAGCAAAAGAAGGGAAAGGAATACCCAGCGAAATTCCGGAAGAAGGAAACGAACTTGCGAAAGTAATAACAGAACCAACACCCATGGAAGAATCTACGGCCAGTTACACCGCAGTAGAACCAACAAAGGAAGTGAATATTGGAACTAAAGAAGAACCCAAAATACTAAGAATTGGGACCAAGATGAAGGAAGATGAAGAAGAAAGAACTATTAATCTTTTGCGAGAGTATAAAGATATTTTCACATGGAACATGAATGAGATGGCTGGAATAGATCCGTATGTGGCGTGTCATAAGTTGGAAATTGACAAAAGTGCAAGAAAATTTAAACAAAGAATAATAAAAATCACAACGACGGATCATTCCCAAATAGGAGAAGAGCTGCAAGAGATGCTTGATGCAGGAATTATAAGACAAGCCAAATATCCGGAGTGGATAGCAAACATGGTTGTAGTCCCAAAGAAGAATAAAGGGATAAAAATTTGTATAGACTTTACTGATCTAAACAAAGCTTGTCCGAAAGATAGTTTTTTATTATCAGATATTCCACAAATGGTTGAGTCAGCGGCGGGAAATGATAAAATATCTTATTTAAATGGGTATAAAGGTTATAATCAAATTCTTCTTGCTTAAGAAGATCAAGAACATACTACTTTTTTCGCTCCAAGAGGATTATATTGTTATACAAAAATGCCATTTGGTCTGCGAAATGCTGGAGCAACATATCAAAGAATGGTGGAGAAAGTGTTCGCAAAATGGATACACAAAACGTTAGAAGTGTATGTAGATGAGATGTTAGTAAAAAGTAAAGAAGCTAAAGATCATGTACAAGATCTGAAGGAAAGTTTTGAATAGATGCGGCAATTTAATATCAAGGTGAATCCTGAAAAATGCATTTTCGGAGTTGCATCAGGAATTTTTTTCGGTTACATTGTATCAAAGGAAGGAATACAAGTTGATCCAGATAAAGTGCAAGCAGTTCGCGACATGCCAACACCAGCAACGGTGAAGGATGTAAATAAGTTAAACGGACTCTTAGTTTCACTGGGAAGATTCATTTCGCGATCATCAGATAAATGTAAACATTTCTTCAACATACTCAAAAAGGGTACAAAATTCAGTTGGACAGATGAATGTGAGAAAGCTTTTCAAGGAATAAAATAACATCTGATGAATATATCTATTTTACAAAAGGCGGAACCAGGAGAAGAGTTATTGATTTACCTTGAGACAACTTCGCATGCATTAAGTGTTATGCTATTGCGAATGGACATAGGAGTTGAAAAATATGGGAGTTATAATTAATTCCAGTTTACCTACTTTTATCCATGTGGGGGGGAGAAGCATTTGTACTCAGCTACAAAGTTTATTTTGTACACTGCAGGGGGTTCTATTTTTCTCTTAATGGGAGTTCTTGGTATGGGTTTATATGCTTCTAACGAATCAACATTGAATTTCGAAACATTAGCGAATCAATCATATTGAGTCCTCCTCTTTCCGGACAACACATACAAAGAGACCTGCCAACAGTCAAGTAATTAGTGAACTTCTAAAATCTATTTATAATTAGTTCCTTTCCTTCCTATCTCCCAGCTATTTATTTTGTTTAGTTATTTACTAGAGCAATTATGATCTGGAATTGTGATGCTGGGGTCTTGGGTAGAAACAGGTGATATTTTAGTAGGTAAATTAACGCCTCAGGTGATATTTTATTACGGGCTATACTCGGCATTCAAGTATCCACTACAAAGGAAACTTGACTAAAATTACCTATAGGTAGCAGAGGTCGAGTTATTGATGTGAGATGGATCCAGAAAAAGGGGGGTTCTAGTTATAATCCAGAAATGATTCGTGTATATATTTCAAAGAAATGTGAAATAAAAGTAGGGGATAAAGTTGCTGGAAGGCATGGGAATAAAGGTAATTTATTACATCAGCAAAACATTCAATGCCGTAGAAAGAAATTACTCAAAGATTGAGAAGCTAATTCTAGCATTGGTATATGCAATATTTAAGCTTCGCATATATTTTCAGGCACATAAAGTCAAAGTATTGACAAAGGTACCAATTGAATCGGTAATGAAGAACTCAAAGAGATCAGGCAGAGTTGAGAGATAGAATGCGCAAGTAGGACATTTCGAAATTAAATATAAAGTATTATCTTCACCAAAGTCACAAGTTGTCGCAAAGTTTTTAGCAGAATTTCCTTTAGAAGATGATGAAGCTCTGGAAGAGATGATGGATATAGAAGAAGAGTGTGGAGATCCAAAAGAGTTGTTAACATAACCAAATAGATAGGAAATATTGGTGGATGGATCCTCGAATGGGGATGGTAATGGAATTGGAATTGTCTTAATTTCGCCGGAGGGAAAAAAGATGGCTTTTTCACTTAGATTGGAGTTTGCATCTACTAATAATGAAACAGAATATGAAGCTTTGATGCATGCCCTAAAATTCGCAATAGAAATTAAATTAGAAAATGCTATAATTACCAGTGATTCAAAGCTGGTTATTCGCCAAATAAAAGGAGAATACACAACAAATGAACCATCTTTGAAGAAATATAAGAAACTTGTCGAAGAATTGTCAGCGAAAATCCCAAAAATAAGATGGAGGCATATATCAAGGAAGGATAATAGACTCGCAGATGATTATGCTTTTATTTCAAGTATGATGACAGATCCAACTGCGAGATGCATAAAAATCCAGACACTTATATCACCATCAATCAATAAAGAAGAGAAAGAAGAGGTAGATATAATGATAATAGAATATGATGAAGAAAAACCAAGAAACAATATCGCAGATTGGAGAACAGAACTTTATGCATATTTAGCAAGAGGGGAAACACCAAGAAAAATATTGGAGGCACACAAATTAAAGATTAGTGCAACAAATTATGAACTAAGAGATGGAGTATTGTATCGAAAATCATTTAATGGACCATCACATAGATGTTTGACACGAGAAGAAGGAGAAAAAGTGTTTAAAATGTTACACAGTGGAGACGCTGGCAGTCACAGTGGGGGAAGATATTTGGCATACAGAACAAAAATGCAAGGTTATTATTGTCCATATATGCATGAATATGCGAAGAAAATATCAAGACATTGCGAAGATTTTCAGCGGCATGGAAAAAAAATACATGCACCTGGGGCACCATTATCATCTTTAACAAGTGTATGGACTTTTGGAAAGTGAGGCTTAGATATTGTGGGACTATTTGTACCAGGATATGGAGAAAAAAAAGATACCTAATTGTCGCAACAGACTCTTTCACAAAATGGGCAGAAGTAAAGGAAGAATACACATTCGCGGCAAAGACATCTTTACATTCATATTTGAAAATATCATTTGCAGACTTGGAATTCCAGCACAGTTAGTATCTGCAATGGGAAATAATTTGAAGGGCAGAATATAGAAATGTTACTCAATGCATTCAAGATAAAATATAGAAAATCCACCCCTCTATATCCACAGGCTAATGGGCAAGCTGAAGCAACAAATAAAACAATCGCATACATATTGATGAAAAAGTTAGAAGGACATCATAAAGCATGGTGCGAACATGTACATAATGCAGTATGGGCTTACAACACAACTAGGTGAGAATCTACAGGAATGTCACCTTTTTGTTTGACATATGGAGTTGAGGCAGTGTTACCAACAGAAGTTGCTATTCCCACAAAAAATATAGAGGCTTGGGAGAAGAATTTTAGTGCTGACATGATTCTAAACAAACTTGATGAGCTAGAAGAGAAGAGAGAAAGAGCTTTACAGCATATGGAGAATTATCAGCGAAGGTTATCCCGAGAATACAATAAGCGTGTCAAGGTACGTGAATTTTAACTAGGTGATTTAATTCTTCGCGAGATGCCAATTTACCAGCGAGAAGGTGGTGGGAAACTAGAGAAAAAATGGGATGGCCCCTACATTATGAAAGAGATAATTGGAACGGGGGCATACAAATTGATGGATCCAGAGGGTAGAGATGTTGGTCAAAGACTTGATAGACCATGGAATAGATTATATTTAAAGAGATATTACCCATGAATGACTTTGAGAAATCTTAGATAATGAAGTAATGTATGATGCAACAAAATTAATATAAACAATAAATTTTATGGAAAAGCTGCTGCGAGATTATTCATGATCAAAACAAAATGAGAATATGAGAAAATATCGCAAGACAAAATCATAAATTAATGACATATTAGAATGGGACGAACCTTTATGACGTACACCCTAGTTTGCAGATAAAATTTCGCAAGAGGCAAATGTAAGACCTAAAGTGCGTCATAGAAGGGGGTATCTGTTGCATGGCTCGGGGATAAGGTCATACCGCTTCAGGAACCTGAGTCATGGAGATTTGGGGTCAATGAAAGCCCATCCAGGAGAGGTACCTTGGATTTTCAACTTGAGCATATGACTCAAGTTGGGTGACTAAGGTAATAAGGACTCTCCTAAGGAGTGTAGAGTATGATCAAGGCGCCGAAGTACACGGTTGAGCCAAGAGTGCCCGGGGCGTGTGAAACTACCCTGGCCATTGTTGGAAAGTCTTGACTATGATGCACTCGGCCCGAAGAAAACCCCACTTAGGGTGCAGTCTCGTAACCATAAGCCATATAGGCAAAAGGGATAAGAGGCTGCAAAAAAAACTGGTTGTTGTCAAGACTGGATGGGAGGAGCTAGTCTTGTATGGCAGAAGTACATCTCCTTGAAGGGGCAACCAGGGGGAAGATAAGGGAGGCACCCTCCATTAGGGAGCTGATAAGTGTCTTAAGACGCGAATTTCATGAGGATTTTTACTCACGGGAGTATCAAGGCTTGTCATATTTATGCGACAATCCTGAAGAGGCCATAATACAAACGAGAAGATAAGGCGAGATCAATGGGTCATTACACGCAAGTGTAAAGACGTCCTGCGATTTCGTCGCAAGACGACAATGTTATGAGTCTTTAATTTCGCAAGAGAATTTAGGCCTGTCATATTGTCGCAGCAAAAAAAAAAAAAAAAAAAAGAGGGGTTAAGGCAAGATCAATGGGTTTCTGCATGAAAATGCAGAGACGTCCTGCGATTTTGTCTCAATGACAAAAGATGGAAAAATAAGACCTTTAACTAGGAAGGAAAAATAAGATCACTGTAGTACCAGAATATCGCCAGAGCAATATTCTGGCGAGATTAACAACATTTCTGCGAGCGTCACAGCGAGTTCTCCAACAACACTTTGCGAGTGTCACAAAATAATGACATAACAGTTGACTATTGAAGAAACACAAAAAGAACATGGTTGACTGGCGATAGTTACAATGCTTGCGAGAAGGAATAATATAGCTACTGCGATAATATCGCGAGAGATATCCGAAATTAGAGGACAGCTTAGCTGTCACAGAAATATGTAATTTCCTATAAATAGAGATCCAATAGATTCAGGAAAGGATGATGTATTTTTTGAGAGTTGAGAGAGTCTTGAGGAGAGATACAATTTTAGGAGAGAGAGAAATATTTTGCAGAGAGATTTTTAGAGAGAGAAAATGTATTTTTCTTTATCATCTTCTTCCCCAAAACTAGATTT
Organism: Papaver bracteatum; assembly: GCA_023529315.1. Classification (NCBI taxonomy): domain Eukaryota; kingdom Viridiplantae; phylum Streptophyta; class Magnoliopsida; order Ranunculales; family Papaveraceae; genus Papaver; species Papaver bracteatum. Next base: position 119,949 of record JAJJWX010002457.1, read on the forward strand.
AGAACTCCATTAATGGAGATTATCAATGTAAATCAAATGTAAATTTTAACAATCATAGTGGAGAATCATGGATGTAGATCAAATTGATCGAACCATGTAAAAATCCGTGTGTCTATTTACAATTTTTAGAATTTTAATCATACTTTTAATATCAAATTAGTTTAGATCAAGAGATTATTATCAAGATATTACAAGGGGTGTGTTGTGGGAAATCCTGCAACTATATTTTGGCGCTAGAAACACTACCTGCTTGTTGGATTGAAGAATATCTAAAGAAATTAGCAATTGATTGATGATGAATTCAATTGGATTTATGAGATGCAGGGGAAAATATGTATACAGAGAAAGAACAATGAAGAACAGCCAACACAATTTAAGAGAAATGTTTACAGAGAAAGAGAAGCAGAAAATATTGGGAAGCAGGAGCAGATTCGAAGAAATATTTATAGGAATGAAATAAAATGAATCGACATCAATTAATTGTTTAAACAGGACAAATTCTTTCTTATCTCTTTAATCATATTTTAATAATCTGGATCTGGGAGATTTTGAATTTTTTAACTATCATACTTTGTTTTTCACAAAAATTGTTGTTTAGTTGATATTTTGAATTCAAAGAGTTTTGATCATAAATTTACATCCATAAACCTTGAATTTAATCATAATTTTGATCGTATAAACAACTAATGTGAACATGATTTTTGTGATTGAAGTCAAAGATGAAGGAATCAAAAGATCCAGTGAAATTTCTCTTTTGCGATAAGATGCATCCACCAACTTATCAACATACAACGTCAGCGAATAAATGGATTAAATCAATACCAACATTTTAATAGAAAATTTAGATTCCAACGGAGGAGAAAGCACAAAGGATAAAGACAACACATTGGAAAAAAGGAAGCAGACTAATGATTTATTCACCAAGTACTTCATCAACAATCGCGAAGAAATCAAAAGAAGTTACACCAACAAATAATTCTACATGACAAAATCTCTTCTCTTTTCTAATTTCATATTTAAAAAAAAAAAAAAAATCGTACTTTCTAGGTTATGCGATTTCCAAAATAGAATAAAATTGATGATTATCATTGTTTTCAATTTTTCGAAGTTGATATAAAAACTTGCATTACTCATGGTGATTACTCGCAGGGAATGAACTCTTGCAAGAAAGAAAGATAAAATAACATGGCTAGAAAAGAGAATAGAAAGGGCCAAAGAGAAAGCTTATACAAAGGACAACTAAAAAAGAATAAATCACGAGAATCTCGCAACTCTTTCACAAGTTGAAGACAATACAGTTGGTCAAACCAGAAGCATACAAGTTTAAGGTCGCAGGGTCAATCCTTCCTAACTGCGATATTTTCGCATATTTTTGATGAAATGCCAAGGACAAATAAAAGAACAAGAAATAAGTGTTATGCGAGGATGTCGCAAAGAAATACTAGAACATATGGTTCAGGTTTCAAAGAACAAACAAGAGGTCACGGGTTCAAATTCGCAGAGACACATATTTTTCATTTTCTTCTCATTTTCATTGGCGAATAAAAGCATAAGGAAATAAGTTCTGCGATTACCTTCGCAGAGAAGTTCTTGAACAGTTGTTCCAGAGAACAGTATGTGAGTTTGTGGTCATAGGTTTGAATTTTCCTGCGAGCATAATTTTCTTCTTTTTACAGAGGGTGAGAAAATGAATAATATCACAGCATTGTTTCATTATTTCGCAAGCAAGAGGCAGCACAGTTGGTGATCTGCGAAGTTAATGAATTCATGGTCGCGGGATCAATTCTTGATTCTCACAAGTTTATTTTTGTTATGTGAAGCTCGCCAGTCAACCTTTGATTATTTCGCAGAGAAATCTCGCCAACAAGATAACTAGCACAGTTGGTTGGGAGGCATGAATGCAAGCAGCAGATCGCGGGATCGAGTCTCACCGCAACAATATTTTTTCACGATTTTTCTAAAGTTGCCTGACGAGAGGATAATAATAGTAAGATGACGATAGTATAACCTTCTATCGCAAATAGAAGCTAGCACAAATGGTCAATAGCGAAGCTAAGAAGTTCAGTATCGCAGGTTCGAGTCCCTCGCCAAGCATACTTTTTCTTTTTACTCATTTTTGAACTTCAAGGAGCGAAGAAATGGAGTAATATATCAGAACTAGGACTTTCTATCACAAGCAACAAGTAGCACAAACGGTCAGAGAAGGAGTATGCAAACTAGAAGACTTAGGTTCGAATCTCCCTCCTCGCAGAATTTTTTTTGCGATACAAAGAAAAGAGTTGATGATTATCTCGCCAAGAATGAAGAAAGTTGACGCGAATTTCGCAAATTAATTTCGCTAGAGAGGGTTAAAACAATTGGTATTGTACAAGAGGCAGATCAAGAATTCATTTCTCATTTCTTCTCATTTCACAAGCAAATCAAATGCTTCTCGAGAGACGTCAGCAACAGAAAATCGCAAGAAAGCTAAGTACGACTTCCTTGAATATTTTACTTATAGAAAATGAAATTTTTTGATTTATTTTACAAAAAACGATACTATCGCAATATTTCAAAGAGAATTTCTAAGATTTTTAATATTTCAAAAGATTTCAAAAAAAATTGATTTAATTTACCAAAAGCGATATAATCGCAAGATTTCTAAAATTTCAAAGATTTCAAAGATTTTTTGATTTGATTGACAAACAGCGATACAATCGCAAGACTTCAAAAATTTCAAAAGATTACAAAAAATGAAATCATCTCAAAAGATTTACAGATCTCCAAAATTTTCAAAGATTTCCAAGATTACAGAAAACAAAATTATCACAAAAAAATTTAAAATTTAAGATTTACAAAGAGCGATACAATCGCAAGATTTCACAGATTTCTCTAGAATATTTCTTTTACAGAAAAATATTTTTGATTTAACAACGCGATACAATCGCAAGATTTCAAAGAATATTTCTAAGATTTCAAAAGATTTTAAAGAATATTTACTTCAAATATTATTATGAGAAATGAAATAAGAAATTGACAGAAATGAAAGAATGAAGAAACGTGAGCATCATCGCAAGAAAGGTGAATAAAATTTCGCAGAGACATAAGAATGGGACGAACCTTTATGGCGTGCACCCTAGTTCGCGAATAAAATTTCGCAAGAGGCAAATGTTAGACCTAATAGTGTGTCATATAAGGGGGTATCTCTTGACATGATTCAGCGATAAGGTTATACCGCTGCTGGAACCCGAGTCATGCAGATGTTGGGGTTAAAGAAAACCTATCCGGGAGAGAGATCTTGGATTTCCAACTATATAAGGTTATACCCTGGTTGGACGACCGAGAATCTCTTCCAAGAAGTTCAAAGTATGACCAAGGCGCCGAGGTACACGGTTGAGCCAAGAGTGCCCGGGGCGTATGAAACTCCCTTGCCATTCTTGGTAAGTCTTGGATATGATGCACTTGGCCTGAAGAAAACCCCACTTAGGGTGCAGTCTTGTAACTATAAGCCATATAGGCATAAAGGACAAGAGGCTGCGAAAACAACTGGTTGTTGGTAAATCCGGATGGGAGGAGCTAGTCTTGTATGGCCGATGTGCCCTCCTTGAAGGGGAAACCAGGGGGGGAGATAAGGGCGGCACCCTCCATTAGGGAGCTGATAAGTGTCTTAAGACGGCAATGTCATGGGGCTTTATGATCACAAGAACATTTAGGCATGTCATATTGTCGCGTGACGTAAATTATACAGAGGCAACAAGCCACAAGAGAAAAAGTTAAGATGAGATCAATGGGTTTTTACATGAAAGTGTAAAGACGTCATGCGATTTCATCGCAAGACGGCAATGTCATGAGGCTTTGATCTCGCGAGGGAACTTAGACTTGTCATATTGTCGCAATACAATCAAGGAATAATGATAAGGCAAGATCAATGGGTCAATACATGCAAATGTAAAGACGTCCTGCGATTTTGTCGCCAAAAGAAAAATTGGCAAAATAAGACCTTTAACTAGGAAGGCAAAATAAGACCAATAGAATAATCTCAAACTTAACTATTTTCTTTTAAGAATGCAGGAAAGATTTGCTCATCGCAAGAGAGATATCAAGTACTATTTAGAATCTCTTAGAAATACTATAAAGAATTTCTCAAAAATATTATTCAGAATTTCTCAAGAGGATTATCTACAATCTCGCAGCACTATTCATCATTTCGCAGAACTATTCATCAGCTCGCAGTACTATTCACAACACTATTTACGACACTATTCGCAACACTATTTCAGGAGCACTATTCATAATTCCGCAAGATTATTAAGAAACTCGCAGACACATTCAGAAACTCGCATATATATTTAGAATCTTGTAAACACATTCAGAAAATTGTGAACTCATCCAGCACCTCGTAGACTCTTCCAGAATTTCGCAGGAAATGTGATTATGTTCTTTATCTTCTCGGCAAGAATCATTTCCAAAATGGACAGGGATTTTGACCAAAAATGAAGTAATAATTTCGCATGAACATAGGCAATATTTATGACTTTCATTAAAGGACGAATACTTTTTATATTTCTTCAAGGATACTTCATACTTCGCGTACTTCAAGAGTTAATACTTCTTATTTACTTAGCAAAGATATGGAACTTCACAAAAGAATAAAGGCAAGTACATACTTTTCAAGTCTAGTATTCTTTCGCTCGTTCCTTTATCAACAAAAATCAAAGACTACTACAACAACAGATTTTTTCTTAAAGATTACTTTTCAAGCAATATTCAAGAAAAAAGAGGCAAGATGTAGTACCAGAATATCGCCAGAGCAATATTCTGGCGAGATTAACAATATTTCTGCGAGCGTCACATCGAGTTCTCCAACAACACTTTGCGAGTGTCACAAAATAATGACAGAACAGTTGACTATTGAAGAAACACAAAAAGAACATGGTTGACTGGCGATAGTTACAATGCTTGCGAGAAGGAATAATATAGCTATTGCGATAATATCGCGAGAGATATCCGAAATTAGAGGACAGCTTAGCTGTCACAGAAATATGTAATTTCCTATAAATAGAGATCCAATAGATTCAGGAAAGGATGATGTATTTTTTGAGAGTTGAGAGAGTCTTGAGGAGAGATACAATTTTAGGAGAGAGAGAAATATTTTGCAGAGAGATTTTTAGAGAGAGAAAATGTATTTTTCTTTATCATCTTCTTCCCCAAAACTAGATTTAGAACTCCATTAAAGGAGATTATCAATGTAAATCAAATGTAAATTTTAACAATCATAGTGAAGAATCATGGATGTAGATCAAATTGATCGAACCATGTAAAAATCCGTGTGTCTATTTACAATTTTTAGAATTTTAATCATACTTTTAATATCAAATTAGTTTAGATCAAGAGATTATTATCAAGATATTACAAGGGGTGTGGGAAATCCTGCAACTACAATCACATAACAAAACAATTTTTTTATAAATACTAACTATTCTTTATGCAGATCATTCATCGCAAGAAAGATAATGAGAGGCAAGTATGGGAATTAATAAACAAGAGGCATTATCTTTCTCGCCGCAAAGTATTTAAAGAGTAAATTCAAAGTTGATTGAGGTGCATTATTCGCAAAAAGTAAAGAGCATGATACAACTCAAGAAGACAGAATTAAATAAGAAACTCAATCCTCAATGTTGACTTCACCAGAAGGAATTGAAGGGTGTTCTTCGTTATTTTTCTCACTCTCAACAACATTTTCTTCAAGGACTTGATTAATTCTAGCTTCATCTCCACCTTGATGTTTGCCAGTGATAGTTTCTTTAAGAGGGATTTCTTTTTCATTTTCGTCTTGGTCATCACCAGCAGATGCTTCTTTAGTAGGATGTTCTTCTAATTCATCTTCTTCTTGAGAAATAGTTTCTATGTCACTTTCATAATCAAAATCAACAGCACGAGGAACTTCATCATCATCTACTTCTAAAGGTGCAATTGATACAGGAGGAAGAGAATTGGACAACAAAATTTCATTCAGAAGAACTTCATCTTTAAGGTGGACTTGGCGAAGGAATGATCTTTGGTGATTCCTATCTTGTATACCTTGAAATAGGCAAGATAATCAAGTCTCCTTTCCGCTCGATCGCGAGAAAGAGCAAAGTGAGAAGCGAAAAGTGCATTTTCCTTGCGAATATTAAAATTATTCAAATCCAAATCAGAAAAGGGAGAACGAAGATTTCTTTCAGATTCCGCGAAGTGAAAAAATACAAAAAATTTATTAAAATAAAGAATTAGCAAGCAACTTGTTATAAACAGATTTAGCAAAGAAAGAATGGCTGAGGAAGTCAAAATGACTACATTCCTTTTGCGAAATTATGTTTTGAATTAGTGTCAAGCAAGTACTCTCCCAATGATTCATTGCGTCATCAAATTTATCTCCAACCAAACCCTTCAGGAGTGACTTTAATTTCTTTTCTTTAGAGATGAGAAAAGTGTTCTGCTTCGCAAGTGAAGAGTAAGATTCTTCTAATTTGGAATATTGTTCTTTGAGTTGGCTTGCCTTTATACTTAAAGCTATCCTACCTTGGATGAGTTTATTTTTCTCAGCAATAGATGATTCGGTTACCTCCTTAAGTTCATTTTTCAGTGAACATAGAGATTGTTCTTGGTTATCACACACCTTTTGAAGAATGTTTAGTTGTTGCGAAGAGGTCGCCACCTTATTTAAGAGAGTTAGCTTTTCTTGAGATAAAGTTTTGTTTTCATCTGGTAGAGTTTCCACCTCTAAATTAGCTTAAGTCAAAGAATAAGAGAGGCGAGATATTTCACTATTTAATGAGTTTTGCTTCTGAACCAATTGAGTATTTTCTTTGGTAAGATTATTTATTTGATCAACAGAATATGTGTGAAGGTTATCTAATCGATTATACTGATCCATCCAAATATCTCTATCAACACGAGCTTCTTCAGCGGCAGATTCAAATTTATATCTCTATTATTCGTTTCTAGTTTAAAACTTAGCGTATGAATAAAAGACTTTAAGGGAATTGCATGAGAAAAAGACATAATTACTTATAAGATAAATCAAAGGCGAAGATCAGAAAATCATACCTTTCAGTTCATTATTCTTCTTGCGAAGAAGTTCACAATCCAGCGAGATGTTTTGGAATTTTTTATTTTCCAGGCGAAGAGCATCACATTCCAAGGTCATCGTTTGAAGATTTTTGTTCAAAATTTCCACTTCTTTCTCCAATACTGTTTGCGAAACTATTCTCTCAGAGCTAACATACTTATTTAAAATTTCGCAAGCATCCAATGTTATAGGGTTAGTGGAAGATTTCTTAACACCATCCAAAGCACCAGATAAAGTTTGGAACACAATATCTATCACATCTAAAGCATCTTTGGAAAAGGAAGAGAATTCAGATAAAGAAATGGTGATATTAGAAGATTGAGGAACTGAATCATTTTTCGTAATAACTGTGTCATTTGAAGGTGAAGTTTGGGGAAAATTAGTAGTTGGGATTAAGGAAGAGTCGATTTGAGAAGCATTAACAACAGGAGAAGAAGGGGCTTCATTCGTAGAAGAGTTAATAAGATGAGTTTCGTTTGTAAGAAAACCAGTTGAAGGGGAAACGTCTGAGGAAACATTTTCGCGAATAAGAAGTAAATGTTCAGATTGCGAAGGTACCGCAGGAGGTTTTAAAGGGATTAGTGAAGAAAATGGGACAGAAGTTTCAACAATCTTAAGATGGAGAGATTTTTTAGAGGGTTTGTTGGCATCTTTATCACCCTGCGAATAACAATCTACATAAGAAACAGAGGCAACAATATTGTTATTAAAAAAATAATGTTTCTTACTACCTTATTATTCGTAGACTTTCTTTTTCTCGCAACAACTTTGGGACGCGATTTTTTGGGTGAACTAGGGTTTTGAGTTGTTGATTCAACATTAACAGTGTCTTTGCTGAAACAGAAAAAGTATGGGAATTACACAAAACACAAAATAAACAAGATGATTCTAGTAAGATAAGATCAGTTTCAGCAAAATCAAAAGAAGAAAATGAAGAAGACTAACCTTGTTGATTCCATGGGAGAAAAAAGAAGCAATAACAGGAAGATAGGGAGGATGGAGAAAGTTGCAGACTATGAAGAGTTACAGAGAATATGAAAGATGAAGAAGAAGTAAAAGAAGAAAATTATTTCTTCATCAGACCCCCCTTTAAATAGACGAAAGAAGATGACCAGTTTAACCGGTAAATAAGGGAGTTATGACACGTGTAGACGGTTACGTTAAATTTAAGGAATCTGGCCAATAGAGAGGGATATTGGAAAAATGGGAAGCTGCGGCATTTGGAAGTACAATTTCTCATGACATTCTCTCCTTCACAAAGAATACATTAGAAGTGGCAAGATGTAGGATCAGAATATCGCAACAAAGATACACTTGTGAAATCTTCACCAACAACATATTGCGAATGTCGCAGGATGATTTAAGAGATGACGTAGCAGAAAAAGACAGCGTAAACACGAGAATATTGTGAATATTTAGCGAGATTTAGGACTTTTGCGAAAATATACATTTGTAAGCTTGCGAGAGTAACGCAAGCCAGATCCTAAAATAAAGGATAAACTAGCTGTCATCCACTATGTAATTCCCTATATAAAGAGCCGAACGGGATTAAGGGAGGGGAGAGATCTTTTTTCGAGTATTGAGTAAGTCATTAGGAGATAGAAAGTCCAGAGCAATTGTTAATTTCTTAGTTTCATTTCTTTCCTTTCTTGTAAAATTTGTGAGATTAATCAATGAAGATTGTGATTATTCATCTAAAATTGATTTGATTGTATGAATTCTTGTGAGGGGTGAAGTGTAGGATTTCCTGCAACTACAAATTAAATAACTTTATTCATAATAGTTTTATTCAATAGACTCATACAATCAGTGAAAATAATAAAAAATTGATGTCTATTTTTCTGATACAACTCAATCCTTCATATCAATGCCAAATGAAGGTAGGTTTCTATTTTCGTTCTTCGGCTTGTGAATTTCTTCAAGTAGAAAACCTTGTTGCTTAACCAGAACCTCTTGCAGGTGAGAAATTTTCGTTAAGGAATCTGCAAGAGCATGTAGTTCAGTCTTCGATTGAACACAAAAGAGTGTCAATGCCTCAATACACTGATCTTTCTTCAGAGTATTCTCTCTTTCCTTCTTGCTAAGCCAATCTCCCTTTTTGATTTTACCCCTAATCTCAAGAGAACCCCCTGACTTATTTTTAAGATGATTATTCTGATTTATCATCTTTTCATGCAAAGATGTTTGATCCAGACTCATGGTTCGGACAAGGAAAGATCTCAAAACGAAAAGGATCTCTTTATATTTCTAATATTTCCGAAAATATAATATATTTACATATGCGAATATATCAAATACTTTCAATTACTATATTTTATTTCCATGATCTACACATAAAATGCCTTGATTTCTTCTTCCTCACTCGAATATGGCACACATGGTGAGGAACGAATTCTAATACCGATTAGGTGGTATTAGTATGAGATTTTCTCTCATTATGGAACTTTGAACACCCCGAGTGTTCTTGATCTAGAATCATATGAGAAATTCTCCTTTTGTTACCTCGAACCAGCGAAGTATCTTGACTTTGGTTGTCTGCACAACTCTTAGCAGTTTTGTTCTTGAATAGGTAAATCATTAATGGATGAGGAAGAAATAAGATTGACAACTAATGAAAAATTAGATGTTTCCTCTTATTCAGAATCTTATGAATCATAGGTCTCATCATGAGTCACATCCAATGCCTTACTTCGAGTGTACTTCTTATGATTGGGACAGTCTTTATAAATATGACCAAACCCTTTACACTTGAAGCATTGTGGCTGATATTCATCATCTTCTTCATGTTCTTTTTTGACATGAACTCGATCATGTGGTCGAGAAGATTGGTGAGTATCCTTTATGAATCTCTTATTTCTTGACACTTAAGAGATCTTGAAACTATCTAGTAATCAAAGATAACGATTCTTCGATTTCATCATTAGAGTTTCCTGCAATCTGTTCATATGAATCATCCAACTGTCTATTCCTTTCCATTGGAGCTTTAGGAATTTTTTCAGCTTTAAAAGCAATTCCTTTATTTTGAATAAACTGTGATTCATGATCAAAGATCTTTAACTTTCCAACGAGTGTACTTTGTGAGAGAGTTGAGAGATCATTTGCCTCCATGATTGCATGCTTCTTAGAATCATATCTTGGTGGAAATGATCTGAGAATTTTGTATATTATATCCTTTTCAGAAATAGTATTTCCTAGCGAGAGAGAGGCATTAATTATCTCACAGAGTTTAAGATGAAACTCTTCAAAAGTGCCGTTGTCATCCATTCGAAAGTTTTCCTAATCAGATGTAAGAGTTTGAAGTCTAGCTTCCTTTTCTGAAGTGTTTCTTTCGAACTCGATTTAGAGATTATCCCAAGCTTCTTTCTAAGTTTGACATGTTGAAACATGATGTTGTAAATCACGGATCACAACATGTATTATAGCATTCAAACCATCTGAATTCTTCTTAGCTAGTTCCTTTTCTTCGTTCGAAAAATCTACTAGGCGTTTAAGTTCAGTATCTGTATTTTCTATCTTTGGAAGAATATAACCATCGACGACTAATATCCAAGTATTAAAGTCTCGTGATTGAAGAAAAGATCGCATAGCATATTTCCACCATAGATATTTTGTTCCGTCAAATATTGGTGGTAGGTTAATTGAAGTCAATTCGTGAGAACTCGAGTTCATTCTTATAGGATGGATCGCACCAAACACAGATTGTTAGATCTTTTCGTGTTTCCCTGATCGGATACCAATTGAAAAGGCGAGGGTACCCCAAATATACCTCAAGCTATAACTTTTCCTTCCTATAAGTCCTTTCCCAGAAAGTGATTGTCTATAGACTGAGTCGAGAAGATACAACAAATCGGTTCACACTTTGTGTGATCGTCTATGGATACGAGATCGAGATTACTTTATACAAAGGTTCGGACTTAACCAAACTCAATAGGATTCACGTATCAAGTAAATAGGAATTAACGTTTATGCAATTTACTTTAATTATAATAAAACAATTATAATACGGAAATATAAAGTAAATGACACAGCAAGATTTTGTTAACGAGGAAACCGCAAATGCAGAAAAACCACGGGACCTAGTCCAGAATTGAATACTCTCAAGATTAAGCCACTATAAAAATAAGACAACTTCGTATAGTTGAGACCAAGAAACTAAACCTATAGTTCACCTAGTTCCGTCTGTATTCCCACGCCTCCAACCTGTAAACAAGTCACGTAATTGGACCAATTCCTTTGGTTCGTATTCCAAACATTAAAGGAACAACAAATCTGTTTGGTATCAACTCTCTTCAACCAAGTGATATGAGTTGCGCAAAGGTTCCCTTGTTTATCTTAACATAAACTCCTTTGCCAGGTTCCAAGATCTATCTTACCTTTAATCACCCAAAGGTAATCACTAAGATTAAGCCAACAACACTCTTCAATCAAGTGATATGTGTTGATGCCGATCTTTCCCAATTAATCAATCCAATCTACCACAAGGGTAAACCGATTATTAATTTGATCCTCTTTTTCCCAAACAAGTATTGTGCACACCAAAGATTATAAAAACACCAAGTAAGAAATCTTTAATATCTTATTTGTCTTCAAATCTTCTTATATCTTCAATAAACACCTGCACACAATCACTTGAATCTCTTGTGTTCAACCACACACAGAACGGAGTCCGTTAACAAATGATTATCACAAGATCATCTTTAGATCTAACAATAGTCTAAAGATCCCTATCGAAACCTTAAACTAGTTTGAGTGAATCTTATATCAGAAGAGAAGATTCTCAAGCATAAACAAACTAGGTGCAATCAAGATTCAACAACCGTTAGTTAATCAAATCAATACAAAAACTAAAGATAAACCGAAATTTCTAGTTTCCCACCAACGGGTCGCGCTAGAGCTTCTCAATCCCAAAAAAGACTTTAAATTGAGCGGCCGTAAGATATTTCACCTAATTAGATTACTCTCCTCTCCGATAGGCGGATTCACCAGTAACAAAGACAAAATAGTAAGTCTAAGTTACGCATGATTAGTTTGCTAGAAATTCAAACTCAAAGTATTCATAGACAACGAAGTTTGGACACCAAGGAATTTCCAAAACCGAAAATATTCTCAAGATATTTTCATTACTCCACCAAATTCAGTTTTCATAATTCCTGTGAATGCACTGTCCAAAAGTAATGATCAAAATCTCCTTGGAAAATCTTTAATTAGCAAATGCACATTACTAATTCTTATTTTCCATATATAATTAAAAACCCTTAATTAAAAAGATTCTTAACTTATTTAAATTCGATCTTGGGATTTACTTCCTTCTTAGCCGTTAAGGAATATATTTGAACAAAATAGAATAAGCATTAATGCACCGTATTCAAAGAGTGTCGACATCTTATGTAGTTGCAGGAATTCCCACACTACACCCTACTTAAGAATCTATCAATATTTATGACATAATTTGAAGATTAAGAACACTTTTTCATTAATATGACCTTAAGGAATTACAGAAATCAAGAACACAGAACACTTAACAAGGATTTTTCTCTCTCCTAAAAACTTTCCTCACCCTCCAAAAATTCATCCCCTCTCTGGAACTATTCACCTCCTTTGTATAGGTATTTACATAGTGGATTACAGCTCATGACAGCTCATTTTACAGCTAAGATTCCCTTCAATTTCGGATCTGAGTTCTTGCGATAAATCGCAGCTGGCACCGCCTTTATCTTTCGCAGGTTTTATTGATATATCGCAAACATGTCACACTTTCTTCATGTTTCTGTCGTTTTCAGTCATTACGTCATTGTTTAAGTCATCTTCGGATGTGTCGCAGAATATCACTGATGTGCCGCAGAGTAATTCGTTTATTATCGATACATCGCAGAACAGTTTTTTATTTCGCAGGAATATTGTTGTGACAATATTCTTCCCCTACATCTTGCCTCTTCTCATATCTTTTCTGCGAAGAAGACAAAGATCATGATAAATTAAGCTTCTTAATTTGCCGTAAATCCTTATCTTTTACCCGACAAAGTTCCCTACTTTACGCTTTTACTATTGACACGCGTCGATCTTTACCGTTTTACCCGGTTACCCATCCTTCATCTATAAATACCATTCCACTCGAGTGTATTTCTTTCTTCTTTCTTCTTTCACCTTCTCTTTTTTCTTTAAAATCTTTTTTGTCTGCAACTTTTTCTTTCCTGGTATTCTTCTTGCTGCTTCTTTAATGGAGACTCAAAGGTATGTTCTTACTTTCCATCTTTTTTGTTATGTTTTCTTTATTGACCTCTTTTCTTCATAATCCCCATATTCTATCATCTTTTTCAGTAACACCACTTCTCAAACCAAAATTACTATCAAGAACCCTAACCCTAAGGGTTCTCAGAAAAGGCGCGTTGGGAAGACGAAGAGATCTAAGAATGATAAGGTAGTAAGAAACACTTATTCTTTTGAAATAACAATATTGTTGCCTCTGTTTCTTACCTACATTATTATTCGCAGAACGAAGAGAATGTTCCCAAACCTCTTAAGCGTTCGCGTCAAGTTAAATCTCTTTCAGATGAAGTGGATATTCTCGAATTTTTACCTGCAAAACCTATCCCATCGCAAGATAAATCTTCTTCTTCTCCTTGCGTGAATCTCAATACCCATATTATTTCTTCATCAACCTCTAATAAAGTTATCAATACTAGCATTCCTATCTCTGATAATCCCGACATTTTGGAAGCTGCGATAGATGAATCTATGATAGTTGGAAATAAATCTGCGACAAATGAAGCTGCGGTGAATGTAACCAACGTAAATGAAACAACAGTTAACGAGGCTGCGGCAAATGAAGTCGTAAATAATGAAACTATGGTAAACAAAGCTGAAATAAAGGAGGTTGCGGTGGATGATGATGCGGTGAATGAAACTATAACTGCGACCAATCAAATTCCTTCTTCCACTCTTACTATTGCCAAATCCTCTTCTTCTACTTCTCTTCCTTCTTCCCAAGAAATAGCAACAGGGGTTGAAGCTGCTTTTCAAGTATTATCTGAAGTTTTGAACGATGCTATGAAATGTTCTTCAGATCCTGCGAGACATGATATTTATATGATTCTAAGCAAGCATCTTGGGTCTTGCGGTTCTTCATCTTCGTTAACTGCTTTAGAAGATGAGGTTGAAATTTTGAAGAAGAATCTTCAAGCCAAAACTTTGGAGTGTGAATTTCTCGATCATAAGCTTCATAATTTGAATTAGATTTGTGAAATTCTTCGCAGCAGAAATGATGATCTAAAAGGTATAACTTTCTTGTCTTTACTTTTGCCTCTGTAAATCCTTGCTTTTTATGTACTCAATTTTCCCTTATTTATTTGTTGATGTATATTTAGCTTCAAAACATAACCAATTAATGAAGATATTTGAGTGGGAAACAATCGCTGAGGAAGCCCGCACTGGGAAAGAATCTTGGAAGAATCAATTTGATAATTTGAATATTCTTCATACATATTCACTTGACGAGATAAATAACCTTAAGAATGAGAACAACCAACTAAATCATGAACGTGATTGTCTAAATAACGAAGCCTCCCAACTTTTATATTCGCTGAATCAAATTAATTTGAGGGTGGAATCTTTATCGGATGAAAACAGAGTTTTATCTCAAGAGAAACGTAGTTTTGTAGATACAACAAAGGCTTATTCGCAACAACTAGACAATCTTCAAAAATTGTGTAAGGACCAAGAGCAGTCCCTTCGCATACTGAAAGATGAACTTAAAAAGAAAAATCGAATCATCACATTGAACAAGAGAAGCTTATTAAAGGCAGATTAGCTCTAAGTGTAAAAGTCAACAATCTCAAAGATGATTATTCTCGAGTGAAGGAAGAAAATGTTTATCTTCGCAATTATGAAAAAAGCATAAAATCACGTTTAAAAGGTAAGATTGGGGATAGTTTTGATGATGCCATGGACCGATGGAAGAGTTGCTTCTTTACTATAATTCACACTTTATCTTCTCAAAAGGAAGGTAGTCATTTTGACTGCCTCATCTATTAATTACTTCATTGTATTTTCTCATCTTATTTTTCGCAAAAAATTCTCTCTAACATGCAATTTTTCTTTCGCAGAATCTGAGAAGAATCTTCAAGCTTCAATTTCGGATCTATCTATGAGATTAGCCAAACTTCGCAAAAAGAACACCGTGCTTTCCAACTCTCATAACAGGGCATTAAGAATATTTGACTATCTTGAATACTTTAAAGATATAGAGATCAGAAATCGGGAAAAGAATTGCCTCCGCAAAGCTCATTTAGGCGTTGAGGTTTTCATAAATAATGTTCTACTCTCTCATTCTCTACCTCCTATAAAGATCAAACATTTAGAGATAGATGATAATGAAGTTCCCCACCCTATAGATGAAGATCTGAATTATCCAAGTAATGAAGAATATTTTTCTGAAGACGAACAAAATCCACCTGAGAACGAAGGAAACCCTCTTAATGAAACAGAAGAACAAGATCCTCCTCATGAAGAAAAAAATCCTCCTCATGAAATAATCACTGGTGATGAAGAAACTCATACTGAAAAAGATGATACTGGTGAAGATAATAGTGGTGAACAAGAATGATAATATTCCTGCGAGATGTTTCTGATTCTGCGAATCATTGTAATTTCCGAATTCTTCTTCTTCCTGCACTTTTTGCGAAACATTGAAGTTCTTTGTAACTCAATCACCTGCTCTAATTTATATATTTTTATTAATTCTGAATCCAATCTTCATAAACTTGATTATCTTCCTTCTTTTTTATTATTTTGATTCTTCTCAAGGGAGATAATGAAATGTTATTTTATAATCCCCATATTCGCCCCTCATAATCTTCCTTGTGAAGTATTTTATTTGTTACCCTTGTAAGAAATCCCATGCTTGCCTTTTGTTACCAATTTGTAGTATTATCGCAAATATTTCTGCGAAAAAATTGTTATATGCTTCGCAGATATAACTTTTGTTGTGGTCTTATTTCGCCTTCCTAGTTAAAGGTCTTATTATGCCACTTTTATGCGACAAGATTGCAGGACATTCTTACCTTTATACGTAATAATCCGTTGATCTTGCCTTATCATTATTTTATTTTCTGTGACAATATGATAAATCTAAGCCATCTTGTGAGAGATTAATTATCTCTTTGCTTTTTAAGATTTATGACATTGTCGTCTTTGCGATGAAATCGCAGGACGTCTTTGCGATTTATATCCTCTTATTATTGATTTCATTTATCTCATCTTTTGATCTTATCGCAAAAACCCATTGACCTCATCTTAACATTTCTCTTTAGGCTTTTTGGCCAGTCATGCGTCAATATGACGGGCCTAAATATTCTTGCGAATATAAAGTCCCATGACATTGATGTCTCTGTCACGCGACAATATGACGGGCCTAAACATTCTTGCGAATATAAAGTCCCATGACATTGCCGTCTTTTTTGATACACATCTCCCTAATGGAGGGTATCGCCCTTATCTCTCCCCCCGGTTGCCCCTTCAAGGATTATACATCGGCCATACAAGACTAGCACTTTCCCATCCGGTTCTGCCAACAACCAGCTTGTTTTTGTGAGCCTTGTCCTTTATTCCTTATATGGCTTATAGTTACAAGACTGCACCCTAAGTGGGGTTTTCTTCGGGCCGAACGCATCGTAAGCCAAGACTTGCCATAGATGGCCAGGGTAGGTTCATCCATCCCAGGCACCCAAAGATCAACCGTGTACCTCGACGCCTTGATCATATGTTGCATTCCTTAGGAGAAACTCTCGGGCTCCCAACCAGGGTATAACCTTATATAATTGGGAATCCAAGTTATCTCTCCTGGATGGATTTTCTATAATCCCAATCTCCATGACTAGGTTCTAGCAGTGGTATAGCCTTTCCCATAGCCATGCAAAGAGATACCCATTTTATAACGCACTTTAAGGACATTGCCTCTTACGGAATAGAATCCGCGAACTAAGGTGTACGCCATAAAAGTTCGTCCCGTTCTTATGATAATTGAAAGTAAAGAGATACCCCCCTTATGGCGCACTTTAAGGACATTGCCTCTTACGGAATAGAATCCGCGAACTAGGGTGTACGCCATAAAAGTTCGTCCCGTTCTTTATATGTTTTTAGGCAGTTAGTGCCCGTTTTATTTGCATTTAATTTTTTAATTATCTCGCAAATTATTGCGGAAAATAATTTTTATATTCAGCCAGCTTTGTTCTTGTAGAATATCTCTTTTATTCTCTCGCAACTTCTTGCGTGTGATCCATTCATTATAGTCTTTCAAATCTTTACTGATAATATTTTCTTAGATATTGTCTATTCCATGGTCTGCCAAGTATTTGATCCATGTCTCTTCCTTCGGGATCCATTAGTTTATATGCTCCAGTTCCAATTATTTCTTTGATTATATATGGCCCATCCCATTTTTTCGCTAATTTTCCTCCATTCTCTCGCTGATATTCTGGTGTTTCTCGCAGAACTAGATCTCCAACTTGGAATTCACGTTTCTTTACTCGTTTATTATATTCACGAGCTAATCTGCGATGGTAGTTCTCCATATGTTGTAATTCCTTTTCCCTCTTCTCTTCTACCTCATCAAGTTTGTCTAGAATCATACCTGCACTAAGATTTTTTTCCCAAGCTTCTCTTTTAGTTGTAGGAATAGCGACTTCTGTTGGTAATACTGCCTCAACCCCATATGTTAAACAAAAAGTTGATACTCCAGTTGCTTCTCTTCGTGTTGTATTATAAGCCCAAACTGCATTATGGACTTGTTGACACCACGTTCTATGATGCCCTTCTAATTTCTTTTTGAGAATATCTGCAATTGTTTTGTTAGTTGCTTCAGCTTGACCATTTGCCTGCGGATATAGAGGAGTTGATTTTCCATACTTTATCTTGAATGCATTAAGTAACATCTCTATATTTTGTCCTTCAAATTGCTTTCCATTATCTGACACTAATTGCGCTGGAATTCCAAATCTGCAGATGATATTCTCAAATATAAATGTGAAAATGTCCTTACCACGAATATGTTGTACTGCCTTAACTTCTGCCCATTTTGTGAAGTAATCTGTTGCGACAATTAAGTATCTCTTTTGCCCTGTTCCTGGAACAAATGGTCCCACAATATCTAAACCCCACTTTCCAAATGGCCAAACATTTTTTGAAGATGTTAACGTTTCACCTGGTGCATGTATTCTTTTTGCAAATCGCTGACATTCCTCGCAACTTCTTGATAAATTCTTTGCATCTTCATGCATATATGGCCAATAATAACCTTGCATTTTCGTTCTGTATGCTAAAGATCTACCGCTGCTATGATTACCAGCATCCCCACTATGTAGCATTTTTAATATTTGTTTTCCTTCTTCTAGTGTCAAACATCTGAGGGAAGGCCCATTTAAATATTTTCGATACAATACCCCATCTCTTAACTCATAATTTGTTGCTCTACTTTTTAATTTATGTACCTCCAATCTGTTCCTTGGTAACTCCCCCCTTGCTAGATATGCGTGAATTTCCGCACGCCAATCTGCGTTAATTCGGCTTGATTCTTCGCCATTATTTTCTACTACCATTGCCTCAGCTTCCTCTTCTTTTTCTTTAACAATTTATGGTGTTATTAATGTTTGTATTTTTATATTTCTCGCAGTCGGATCTACCATCATACTTGATATGAACGCAAAAGCATCTGCAAGTCTATTATCTCTTCTTGAAATATGCCTCCATTTGAGTCTTGGTATTTTCGCAGATAATTCTTCTACAAGTTTCTTATATTTTCTCAAAGATAAATCATTAGTTGCATATTCCCCTTCAATTTGGCGAATAACTAAATGTGAATCACTGGTAATTCTTGCATTCTCTACCTTCATTTCTATCGCAAATCTTAAGGCATGTACTACAGCCTCATATTCTGTCTCATTATTGGTAGATTCGAATTCCAATCGAAATGCGAATGCCATTTTTGCACCTATACGGTGAAATAAAAACGACTCCAACTCCATTTCCTTCTCCATTAGATGATCCATCCACTAATATCTCCCATCTATTTGGTTCTGTTAAAAGATCTCTAGGATCCCCATATTCTTCTTCTATATCCATCATATCTTCTACAACTTCATCATCCTCCAAAGGAAACTCCGCGAGAAACTCTGCGACAATTTAAGATTTTGGCGAAGATACAATTTCATATTGGATCTCAAAGTGCCCCACTTGTGCATTCCATCTTTCAACTCGCTCGATCTTTTTGAATTTTTCATTCTCGACTCGATTGGTACTTTTGTTAGTACTTTGATTTTATGCGCTTGGAAATATATGCGAAGTTTAGAAGCTGCATAAACTAATGCCAAAATTAATTTTTCAATCTTCGAATAATTTTTCTCCGCAGCATTAAACGTTTTCTTTGATGTAGTAAATAGGTTTTTCAACTCTGCGTCATTTCGCAAAAGTACCGCACTTAAAGCATGTGGAGTTGTCGCAAGATATACTGACAATTTTTCTCCTGGTTCACCTATACGTAATATGGATATATTCATCAAATATTCCTTAACTCCTTGAAAAGCTTTCTCACATTCATATGTCCATTTAAATTTTGTTCCCTTCTTTAATATGTTGAAGAAATGCTTGCACTTATCTGATGACCGCGAAATGAATCTTCCTAGTGAGGCTAAAAGCCCATTCAATTTTTGCACATATTTTCTTATTCTTTGGAGTTGGCATATCCCGAACTGCTTGCACCTTTTCAGGGTCAACTTGTACTCCTTCTTTTGATACGATATATCCCAAGAATTTCCCAGATGATACTCCGAAAGTACATTTCTCAGGAATTACTTTAATATTAAAAAGCCGCATTTGGTCAAAAATTTCCCTCAAATCTTGCACATGATTTTTAGATTCTTTACTTTTTACCAACATATCATCCACATATACCTCTAAAGTTTTATGTATCCATTTTGCGAATACTTTTTCCACCATTCTTTGGTATGTTGCCCCTGCATTTCATAACCCAAAAGGCATCTTTGTGTAGCAATATAATCCTCTGGAAGCAAAGAATGCAGTATGTTCTTGATCTCCTTCTGCCAGCGAAATTTGATTATAACCCTTATATCCATCCAACGAAGATATTCGATCATTTCCTGCGGCAGATTCCACCATCTGCGGGATATCTGGTAAGGGAAAACTATCTTTGGGACAAGCTTTATTTAAATCATTAAAATCGATGCAAATTCTTATCCCTTTGTTTTTCTTGGGAACTACTACCATATTGGCGATCCATTCTGGATACTTCGCTTGCCTTATAATTCCTGCATCAAGCATCTTTTGTAACTCTTCCTCTATCTTGACATGATAAGTAGTTGCAATCTTTCTTATTCTTTGTTTGATTGGTCTCATATTTTTGTTAATCTCCAATCTATGGCACGCAACAGATGGATCTATTCCTGGCATCTCATCCATATTCCACATAAAAAATATCTTTGTATTCTCGCAGAAGATTTACAGTTTGCTCTTCTTCCTCCACATCCATCTTAGTTCCAATTTTCAGCATTTTTGGGTCTTCTTCACTTCCAACATTAACTTCTTTTGTTGGTTCTGCTGCGGTATAACTAGCTTCATTCTCTCCCATTGGTGTTGGTGTCTTTATTATCTCCACTGGTTCATCATCTTCTTGCGATACATCGCTGAATATTCCTTTTCCTTCTTTTGATTTTATCATGTGTTATAAGGCGATTTCATATCTATCACACTCAAGGTGACCTGCGTTTCTATTTCCCCCAGTGGAATTCGTACTACAATTTCACCTTTAGGTTTTGTTAAAGATTTTCCAAATCCGTGAATATGATATGTTGGACTAAACATTTCTTCATCTTTGTATCCCATTTTCTTGAATGTGTGGTAAAACATTATATCCACAGAACTTCCTGTGTCCACCAGAGTCCTATTCACAGCCCATTCTTCTGTAGATCTTACTGATTTCTCTTTTCTTGTTGGTGCAACAGACATTGTGATCACCAATGGAGATGTATGACTTAAATTCTCTTTCGGAACTTCTGCTGTTGTAAATGTAATCTTCTGTTTTTCACAATCTTTTAGCGGTGATGCTTTATCTACCGTCATGATCTTCTTTCCTTCAAAATATCGTTTGTGTATCCTTCCTTTAATATCTTCATGGAATTTGTCTATCATCATCTTTGTTATTACATCACACTCCAATTTCTTTTGATTATCTTTGATTTCAATCATCTTCTCTTCCACCAAAAGTATTCTTCCAATTCTTGAATGATTTCTTTCTTTTACCTAGCTTTTACTATGATTTTCAACTCTTCAATCCCTGTTTCTAGCGCCAAAATGTAGTTGCAGGAATTCCCACACTACACCCTACTTAAGAATCTATCAATATTTATGACATAATTTGAAGATTAAGAACACTTTTTCATTAATATGACCTTAAGGAATTACAGAAATCAAGAACACAGAACACTTAACAAAGATTTTCTCTCTCCTAAAAACTTTCCTCACCCTCCAAAAATTCATCCCCTCTCTGGAACTATTCACCTCCTTTATATAGGTATTTACATAGTGGATTACAGCTCATGACAGCTCATTTACAGCTAATATTCCCTTCAATTTCGGATCTGAGTTCTTGCAATAAATCGCAGCTGGCACCGCCTTTATCTTTCGCAGGTTTTATTGATATACCGCAAACATGTCACACTTTCTTCGTGTTTCTATCGTTTTCAGTCATTACGTCATTGTTTAAGTCATCTTCGGATGTGTCATGAGAATATCACCGATGTCTTGAGTAATTCGTTTATTATCGATACATCGCAGAACAGTTGTTTATTTCGCAGGAATATTGTTGTGACAATATTCTGCCCCTACATCTTACTCTTGCAAGTCTTTACCATGCTTGCTCACTTGAAACTGATTCACCACACTTCCAAACAAGTTTAGAATTGGTTCATCTTACTTTCAAGAACTATGTGATTGATCAAGTACCACCCAATCACAACTCATGGGTTTACGGTTCTACCAAAAAAAGTTTCGGTTCTACCTCCATGTGAGTACTGTGCATAGTTACACTAGCTTACCAAAGATACGGCTGACTAGGTACTACGATCGGTTCCCCACATATATTTGGTATCTAACTTGTATGCACTGCACATGTCCATAGGATCGGTTCCCCTTTCTTCCATAAACCTTGCTGCACCTCATACAAGGATCGGTTCCCCTTTTGATGCACTTCACCTCTTACTAGGATCGGTTCCCCTCTTCCCAGTAATAAGTTAAGACATACACAACCTGATCATACCCAGGTGATTACTTAAGATCGGTTTCACTAATAAAAGTCATACCAATACATAAGTCAGGCCTCATGTGAATAGTTCTACCAAGAACACAAACAAGTCGTGAGCGGTTATACTAATCACACATATTGGTCGTTCATAGGATATGCAATGAAGAACATCACCAATAATGCCTGGCGATTTCCTTTTCGGTTCACAACACATATCATCAACTTACTTCCTTAGAACACATGTAAACATTGTTCCCTATGATGAAATCCTCACCTCATACCCATACATAATCACAATAGAATTCATACGATTATGTCGATGTCTTATATACAAAGTTTAATGGTTAAGCAAGAAACTTCATATTGTATTCTTTAATACTATGTCTATCTAGAGTGTTCATTCTTCGTAGTTTTATGTTTTTAATATGCACGACTTGAAAGATACGTTAGGGAATGAAACAGTTCAAGTCAAATATCACTAACCTCAAGTGGAAGGATTATGTTGTCGTTGTAGCTCCGTTCTTCTTCACTTCTTCAATTATTCGCAATACTTGTAATGTCTCATCCTAATACTTTCAAGCTAACATATACGAAGTTGACTCCAATACATTTAAATCAAGCAACTCTTAAATGAGTTTTTCTTCACTAAAATATGACAACCAAACTTGGCATACCAACGCTTGGTGGGTTCAACCGAGCAATGCTCTAAAAATAACAATGAGAAAACAAAAACTCTTGATCATTCTTATACAGTGTCATAGTATTATTACACAGCATCAAAGTTCTTATATCAAAACCTTGACAACAATACTATGGTGATATGTATCACTCCCCCTTAGTCAATACTTTCAACCTAGCTTTTACTATGATTTTCAACTCTTCAATCCCTGTTTCTAGCGCCAAAATGTAGTTGCAGGAATTCCCACACTACACCCTACTTAAGAATCTATCAATATTTATGACATAATTTGAAGATTAAGAACACTTTTTCATTAATATGACCTTAAGGAATTACAGAAATCAAGAACACAGAACACTTAACAAAGATTTTCTCTCTCCTAAAAACTTTCCTCACCCTCCAAAAATTCATCCCCTCTCTGGAACTATTCACCTCCTTTATATAGGTATTTACATAGTGGATCTGACTCATGACAGCTCATTTCTGACTAATATTCCCTTCAATTTCGGATCGAGTTCTTGCAATAAATCGCATTTGCACCGCCTTTATCTTTCGCAGGTTTTATTGATATACCATAAACATGTCACACTTTCTTCGTGTTTCTGTCGTTTTCAGTCATTACGTCATTGTTTAAGTCATCTTCGGATGTGTCGCAGAATATCACTGATGTGCCGCAGAGTAATTCGTTTATTATCGATACATCGCAGAACAGTTGTTTATTTCGCAGGAATATTGTTGTGACAATATTCTGCCCCTACATCTTACTCTTGCAAGTCTTTACCATGCTTGCTCACTTGAAACTGATTCACCACACTTCCAAACAAGTTTAGAATTGGTTCATCTTACTTTCAAGAACTATGTGATTGATCAAGTACCACCCAATCACAACTCATGGGTTTACGGTTCTACCAAAAAAAGTTTCGGTTCTACCTCCATGTGAGTACTGTGCATAGTTACACTAGCTTACCAAAGATACGGCTGACTAGGTACTACGATCGGTTCCCCACATATATTTGGTATCTAACTTGTATGCACTGCACATGTCCATAGGATCGGTTCCCCTTTCTTCCATAAACCTTGCTGCACCTCATACAAGGATCGGTTCCTATTCTGATGCACTTCACCTCTTACTAGGATCGGTTCCCCTCTTCCCAGTAATAAGTTCAGACATACACAACCTGATCATACCCCAGGTGATTACTTAAGATCGGTTTCACTAATAAAAGTCATACCAATACATAAGTCAGGCCTCATGTGAATAGTTCTACCAAGAACACAAACAAGTCGTGAGCGGTTATACTAATCACACATATTGGTCGTTCATAGGATATGCAATGAAGAACATCACCAATAATGCTGGCGATTTCCTTTTCGGTTCACAACACATATCATCAACTTACTTCCTTAGAACACATGTAAACATTGTTCCCTATGATGAAATCCTCACCTCATACCCATACATAATCACAATAGAATTCATACGATTATGTCGATGTCTTATATACAAAGTTTAATGGTTAAGCAAGAAACTTCATATTGTATTCTTTAATACTATGTCTATCTAGAGTGTTCATTCTTCGTAGTTTTATGTTTTTAATATGCACGACTTGAAAGATACGTTAGGGAATGAAACAGTTCAAGTCAAATATCACTAACCTCAAGTGGAAGGATTATGTTGTCGTTGTAGCTCCGTTCTTCTTCACTTCTTCAATTATTCGCAATACTTGTAATGTCTCATCCTAATACTTTCAAGCTAACATATACGAAGTTGACTCCAATACATTTAAATCAAGCAACTCTTAAATGAGTTTTTCTTCACTAAAATATGACAACCAAACTTGGCATACCAACGCTTGGTGGGTTCAACCGAGCAATGCTCTAAAAATAACAATGAGAAAACAAAAACTCTTGATCATTCTTATACAGTGTCATAGTATTATTACACAGCATCAAAGTTCTTATATCAAAACCTTGACAACAATACTATGGTGATATGTATCACTCCCCCTTAGTCAATACTTTCAACCTAGCTTTTACTATGATTTTCAACTCTTCAATCCCTGTTTCTAGCGCCAAAATGTAGTTGCAGGAATTCCCACACTACACCCTACTTAAGAATCTATCAATATTTATGACATAATTTGAAGATTAAGAACACTTTTTCATTAATATGACCTTAAGGAATTACAGAAATCAAGAACACAGAACACTTAACAAAGATTTTTCTCTCTCCTAAAAACTTTCCTCACCCTCCAAAAATTCATCCCCTCTCTGGAACTATTCACCTCCTTTATATAGGTATTTACATAGTGGATTACAGCTCATGACAGCTCATTTACAGCTAATATTCCCTTCAATTTCGGATCTGAGTTCTTGCAATAAATCGCAGCTGGCACCGCCTTTATCTTTCGCAGTTTTATTGATATACCGCAAACATGTCACACTTTCTTCGTGTTTTTTGTCGTTTTCAGTCATTACGTCATTGTTTAAGTCATCTTCGGATGTGTCGCGAGAATATCACTGATGTGCCGCAGAGTAATTCGTTTATTATCGATACATCGCAGAACAGTTGTTTATTTCGCAGGAATATTGTTGTGACAATATTCTGCCCCTACATCTTACTCTTGCAAGTCTTTACCATGCTTGCTCACTTGAAACTGATTCACCACACTTCCAAACAAGTTTAGAATTGGTTCATCTTACTTTCAAGAACTATGTGATTGATCAAGTACCACCCAATCACAACTCATGGGTTTACGGTTCTACCAAAAAAAGTTTCGGTTCTACCTCCATGTGAGTACTGTGCATAGTTACACTAGCTTACCAAAGATACGGCTGACTAGGTACTACGATCGGTTCCCCACATATATTTGGTATCTAACTTGTATGCACTGCACATGTCCATAGGATCGGTTCCCCTTTCTTCCATAAACCTTGCTGCACCTCATACAAGGATCGGTTCCCCTTTTGATGCACTTCACCTCTTACTAGGATCGGTTCCCCTCTTCCCAGTAATAAGTTAAGACATACACAACCTGATCATACCCCAGGTGATTACTTAAGATCGGTTTCACTAATAAAAGTCATACCAATACATAAGTCAGGCCTCATGTGAATAGTTCTACCAAGAACACAAACAAGTCGTGAGCGGTTATACTAATCACACATATTGGTCGTTCATAGGATATGCAATGAAGAACATCACCAATAATGCCTGGCGATTTCCTTTTCGGTTCACAACACATATCATCAACTTACTTCCTTAGAACACATGTAAACATTGTTCCCTATGATGAAATCCTCACCTCATACCCATACATAATCACAATAGAATTCATACGATTATGTCGATGTCTTATATACAAAGTTTAATGGTTAAGCAAGAAACTTCATATTGTATTCTTTAATACTATGTCTATCTAGAGTGTTCATTCTTCGTAGTTTTATGTTTTTAATATGCACGACTTGAAAGATACGTTAGGGAATGAAACAGTTCAAGTCAAATATCACTAACCTCAAGTGGAAGGATTATGTTGTCGTTGTAGCTCCGTTCTTCTTCACTTCTTCAATTATTCGCAATACTTGTAATGTCTCATCCTAATACTTTCAAGCTAACATATACGAAGTTGACTCCAATACATTTAAATCAAGCAACTCTTAAATGAGTTTTTCTTCACTAAAATATGACAACCAAACTTGGCATACCAACGCTTGGTGGGTTCAACCGAGCAATGCTCTAAAAATAACAATGAGAAAACAAAAACTCTTGATCATTCTTATACAGTGTCATAGTATTATTACACAGCATCAAAGTTCTTATATCAAAACCTTGACAACAATACTATGGTGATATGTATCACTCCCCCTTAGTCAATACTTTCGTCTCAACACGAACCCCCCCCCCCCCCTTACATAATGATCCGAAAACCATATGTATTTGTAGTGTGAACTACATATTAATTCTCCCCCTTTTTGTCAATAAAATTGGCAAAGGTATGAAAACGGAATCCTAATGAAATTTTCACGGAGACGCTTAAGACCAAAGAAAATTACATATCAACCTTGTTTAGATGCAATCATAAAGTCGAAGCTAAATGCATTCATCAAGGAGTTTATAAATATATAAGATAACCCCTAAAAATTCCACAGCCGCACTCCCCACAAAGATATGGAAATTAAGCGCAAGTTCAAAAGAACTCTCCCCCATTTGATGTCATTCCCGAAAGAAGAACAAGAGCAACCTTACTTTTATGAAAAAAGAAGGATTTATTTGGACACCAAAAACCACAATAATGATTTTGTATCCAAAATTCTCAATCAAACTAATCACAAGAGAACCCATGATTAATTTAACCTTAATAGACAACCAAAATAATCATAAATGAATCTATGATTACTCTAGTTGGGAATGCTCACACAAGAAGACTTATGGAGCTGCACAGTATATACATAAAATATGGATCAAGGAAGATCAATATTGCGGCATAGACAAGGATTCATTCTATTTTCCATCACTATTTGCACAATGACATACAATAGACATAATCCTTGTAAACAAAAATCCATCATATCTTCCATCAATTATTTGCATAACGACATAATAGGTTCAATTTTTGTTTGTCAAAAGTTCATCGATCTTGTATCAATACTTGCATATCGACATATAAAAGAGATAACTTGTCACATCGTATGGGACAATAATAGTTCACGGACGCAAATACACATATCCCATAACATATTGCAATATATAAAACCATAAAGATTAATACTGCAAAAATCATCTTCCAAACAATTTTAGAGATTAAATAGATAAATCTAAAAAATAAAAAATAAAAATGAAAATATTGGACATAGATATGTGTAATCACAATAATGGCTATCCTAAACTCTAGTTATTCTTCCTAAAACACAAGAATAAAATTCTCATAAGAAGACTTCCTAGAAAATAACATCAGTTTTCTTTGATTATTTCATACCTTTGAAAAGGTCCATCAAAATAGGAGTCACTGATATCCTTGATTTTCTTGACCGTAGAGACACCATGTTCATGAGTTAGAACATTCGTTTTTCGGTCAATGATGCGAGAAAGATGCCTGGTTTTGACACAATCAAGGATGACTTTCTTCTGGTTCCTGATCAAGATGTTTTGATTATCAAGGATTCTTGCTTGTCCATCAACGAGTTGATTTATCTGCAATTGAAGGTTAGCAAGCTCGTTCTTAACTTCATTATGAACTAGAATTAAATTCTTGGTAGATTCTCCTATCCAACAATTAATCTCTTTTCTTTTAAGCATCTTTTTCAGAAACATATATTGAACAGAATCACATCCTTTATAGTCTTCTTCCATCTCAATTTTCACTTATTTTTGAGATTCAACAGGGATTTCCATAAACAAACTTTTCAAGGAATAGGAAAAAACCACATACAAATAATATATATGTTATCAACTAAGGGAAAAACATCCTTGAAAGAAGCCTTGGAAGATTTGAACGTTCATGGACCCGGAGAAGATACCAGAAGATCAAGAAGGACCCAAGAGAAAATACATATTGTTTCATAAAATGTCTCTTTTAAGCAAGGCTCAATATCTGACAAGATCTAGCAAAAGAGTTATATTAGATACAGAGAGAATAACTAAAAAACTTATCATGTAAAACAGTCATCAAACCTACAGAATGGATGGTAAACCACAGAAGACTTGAGCATCTCTCTTTCCAACATCCTTGCACCTATCAAGTTAGACACAAGGATGAGAGTACTTATAGTTAGGTATCAGGATGAGATATGATCTCATCATAGGTGTTGAGATACGATTTAGGGATGCCATCTGATAGTCTAATTTTTGGATTTTTTACCTCTCTTTGACTGTTTTCAAATCCATTCCTTACAGCCCTTTTTGAGAGTCCATTAAATAAAAAAAATTTATGACTAAGTCTAGGACCTCTAGAAATTGGTTCTAGAGGATGAACTGAGATAGGTCTCCACCGTCTAGACTTAGATCTACCAGTCTTATTCTCATATACACTGGGAACCTGTGTTTTTGTGGTATAATATGCACCATGAGAAAAAACACGATTCCTGTAAAGTTTTTGAAATAAATGATCATTAAAAAACCTTTTATGAGAATTCTGGTCTTCTGTAGGAGTGAAATCCATTATTGACTCCGTCAGATGATTAACTCGATTGACGGTGAATACAAGAATATTTCGAAGATTAGAGATCTGTTTCTTCCTAGGATAACAATGTTTAGCAATATGATTTCTTTTCCCACAAAATGAACAAGCTCGTGGAATAGAATTGTTGAAAACTATTTTTTTTAAACCCATATCCCGTTTAGAAGCATGCCTTTTATGTAAACATTTTTTAGCAGGGACTTCCTTTGGTGAGTTATTCTTCGTGTCAGGTAACTGGTTTGGCACCTAATAATTTCTCATTTTAACAACGTTTTCCTTTATCAAGGAGATAGACTGTCTTTGGGCTAGGTGAAGAGATGTAACAATATTCTCTATTTCAACGTGAAGGTTATTCAGATTAGATAAATGTGTCGCAATTAAACGTTTTTCTCTAATAGTCCCTTCTTTGACAATATTCTCAAGGATACTAATCTTCTCTTGTTGAAGAATATTCTCCTGAGTGAGTTTTCTAATATTGTTAGAGAATGACTCAATGATTTTATAGAGTTCACGTTCTCGACCAAGAGACTTTTCAAATTCATCCAAGAGTTGAGCATGATTATAGAAATCAATCGTCTCAGCTGGACTTTCTTTGTTTCTGGTGACATTCCTTTCAACTTCTGCATCTTGTCAATTGTCTCGTTTCTTTCTCGGGATTCGGAAGAATCAGCTAAGGATTTAACCTTTGAGGAAAAACCAAGACACTTGACATAGTTAAAAGTATTGGAAGACATCGACTATGAGTAGATAGGAGATACTACTTTGTCCACAGAATCAGATTGCTACAAACACAAACTTTTGAGGTCTTACACGTGTTTGCCTGCTCTGATACCAATTGAAAAAGCGGGGGTCTAACAACTGATAGGTGTCTAAAAAACCTAATTTAATATCTAGTATTTATGCTTTCTTTGCGAGTTTTCTTGTAAATTATGTATCTTATGTTTCGTTTTTGAGTATTTAGGTACTTTGGAGTCATTTGGATCAAAAGAAGAGGAAACATAGCAAAAGCGTTAGAGGCGATTATTTCTCATATTTGCTTTTATATCTTCATCCTTGTCTGAAAATTTTGTCGACTTTAGTGATGCGAATTATGTCTGAAAAGCACGAAAACTTTAGTGATGATTCTCATTGATGAGTATAAGTGAATTTGAGAAATAAGGGACAGCTGAAGCAGGTGGAAGAGCATTTGGAGCAAAAAGGGCAGAAAAGTCATTTCACAAGCAAACACTATTTGGAGCGCATCCAAGGCTAAGGGGCAATTTTCTTTGGAGGAGTACTAAAGGACAATATGATGCGGTTAAAGGGTAGCCACTTGTTATGGGGTACTCATTGGGTTATCCCCTAACCTATGTACTGGGGTGTCAATAACCACCCCAATCATTTCTAACCTAAATCGAGAAGACTATCTCAATCATTCTCTCATTCACCCGAAAACGGAAATTGAGAGTTAAAATTAGCGACCGATGCTGCCATTACCAAGATCAAATTGGTGCTTGAGATCGAGAAGTGTTTTCGGGGTGATTAATGAGGGTTTGATTTCACCGAGAAGAAGGTGCGGTTTGTGTTGGTTGGATTCGAACTTGGGTTTTGAAATCAACGAGATGAAGAGATGTTAGGAGATTAGGGGTTCGAAATTGTATTAGGGTTCTAGTTGTTTCAGAGACAGAATGAGTTGGATTGAAATTGTGTTGGAGGTGTTTGAGGTTCAACTGGTCTTTGTTTGATTACAAAGTTGTTGGAGGTCTAAGGCTGAGTCAGTGGTGATTCTGTTGGCTAGGTACTGAGCTGCCATCGATTCAGGGTTTGGATGCTCTTGGATTTATAATAATGGAGAAGGGTTATGCAAGATGGGTTCCATGTGACTGGGTTGTGCTGTGTTACTAAGTGATGGCAGTTCATAGTGTGGAAATGGGTTCTGCCAGAGATGATGCTAAGATGAAAGTGGTCAGAGGTTGGTGGTGTTTGAACTTATGAAGAAGAACTGCAGCTGTCAATTAAAGCAACTGGGATTGCAGGGGAAGTAAAATGTTGCAGCTGTAATGCAGAATGAAATTGGTGTAGCAGCTCAGGTAGAAATGGGTACAATGGCATTTGACAGGTGAAGCTGTAGAATGGGGCTTTGAGCAGGTGGTGTTTGATGTTTGTCGTGGGTACTGAGAAGGATTACAAGGACAGGTGAATTGGCAACCCAAATGGTCGAAGATGCAATGAAATGAGGATATGGTGATATGACATTGAAGGTGGTGGTTTTGCAGTAGTGAACAAGAGATTGCAGCTACAGTTGGAGCCAAGATGGATGTGGGTTGTAATTGGTGATGAAGGATGAAGGCTAGATGTTTTATTTGCGGGTGATATTGCAGTGTGCAACTGGTACAGTGAATGGGATTTGCAGCTGAGTTTGTGTTGATTCTATGAAGCTTAACAAAAAAATGGTTTTGAGGCAACAGAGAGAAGGTTAAGTTTGTGAATTGGAGGTCTTGCTGTTTGAGCTACAGATATGGTGGAAGTACTGGTGATTGGCAACTGGTGTGGTTTCGAAAGGTCAGCTGTGATGCTAATGGCAGAGCCAAGGGAAGATGGCTGGAATTGGTTGCGAGCAGGGGAGCAATATGATTACTAGTGATGGGAGTCAGAGTTCAGTGCTCAGTGATGCAACTGAGGTAGCTGGTGAGTTATGGAAAAAAGTGGAGTTACTGTTGGAATGGAATTTGTAGTGCTTGCATCTGAGCGTCGATAAAGGAGAAGGCAATAAGAAGTGATGGCCGTGAACGCAAAGGCTTGTTGCAGGTGCAGGTGGAGTGTTATTCCAGTGGTGGCAGTGGAGTGATGCTGCAATGAGCTGATAGTCATGTGGACAGCTACAACACAGGAGCATTGCATGGAAGTTAGAATGATGTTGTTGCTGCTAAGGCTGAAGGCTAAGAAATTGCAGTGGCAGTGGAGCTGGGTGTTGTTGGGCTATAGCTGGTGAAGCTACATGTGGTGGATTCCAAATTGGTGACTGAGCATGGGATTGATGAAACAACAAAGACAATGGTGTTAGGGTGTTGTTGTGAACTAAACTACAGAAGAAGTTGGTGTTCTAGTGCTGCTACTCGAGAGATGTATATAGTCGGGAGTCGCAGATATCTTTGTGAAGTTGGTGATCTGGTGCTGTTGAAGTGCAGATTCTGGTGGATGCGATGAACTAAACAAGGAAGTTGCAGTTGGGGATGATTGAATTATGGATTGGGTTTTGTATTTGCAAGAAACTGAGCTGTAACTGGGAAGTATGGCAGTGGCATTGGCCTGAAACCAATGTTTGCAGAGAAATAGTGCGAAACGGAGTGAAAATGGCGAGCCGGTGAGCATAGTTCCGGTAGTCGGATTTCAGAGGTTAAAGTGTCGATCGCAATATTTCAGTGAATCGCGAGGGGGGTATGAGTCGGATCCAAGAATTGATGGCCGGACATATGAGCTACGGGTCACGCTTTTGGGTACGTTTTCGCAAGAATAGAAAATTGGATTTAGATGGGTTATGCAAATGTTTGAAATGCAGGAAAGCAAAGCTGAGCTGCTGGGAGTATGCACTAGCTAGTGACAGTTTCTGAGGAGAAAATAGATCGGAAAAAGTTTTCCGGTGACCGGATTCCGGTGATGACGTCAGCATTCCGGCGACCAGTTTTGGACCCAAAATTTCCAGAGACATATTTCTCACACCTTGGCTTGGTGGACTAGTAGATGGACGTGGACTTGAAGATTTTGAAGACTTTGACCTATTTTTGGAAAGCAAAGGGCTATAAAAAGAGAGTTTCTACAACAAAGAAAAAAAAGTTTTTTATTCTATTCTTGGAGCTTTTGCAGAGAACAACTTCTAGGGTTTGCTCTCTTTTATGTTTCATAGTCTTCCTTTGAATATTTTTATGATGAACTCCATGAATATAAGTAGCTAAATACAATAATTGGTTATGGGATAAAAAGTTGATTTCTTCAAGCATGTTATTTGATTCTATGAATTAGTTTTGTCTCGATTTTATCGTTTATGATTCATTGTTTTATTATCATATGATTTGAATGCTAGTTTGGTTGAGTCCGGAATCAATTGGATTTGTTTTCATCTCTAAAGCTATATTAGGGTTTTCAATACGTAAAAGTTGTTATCTCTGATTTTTAGTAACATCTTGTGGTTAATACTTGTAGTGATACATCTTTTTAATCGCATATGAATCATAACCTTTGTTAAAACGAATTAGTGCTTTTACACGTTTGTTTGCATCGATTAGTCTTATTTCATAGAACTTATTGCTCTTAGGGAGTTAAATCTAATTGTGCTTTTACACTTCAGGTTGCTTTTTAAGAAGATTTCACGATAGCATCTTTCAATGTTGTTTGTGATAAAATCAGGAAATAAACGAGATACTCTTGCGATCAAGATATCTTAGGGCTTTTGATAATTGAGAGATTAAATACCAATTCTAATCATAGATGAAAAATACATGTTTGTGAATGATACTATCCCTTAACCAATAGCTTCTCCTTATTGATTATTCCAATTATTTACTTTGCTTTATTTAGTTTTATTACTTTGATAAAAACAAAAACACCCCTTGGGTTATTTGGTTACATAAGAATCTGAAAATTGCATAACAACAATCGCCTCTCTGTGGATACGAACTCTTTCTTATCGAATACTATATTCATAATTAGTAAAGTGAGGAAGTGAATTATATTTGTGTCGTCTGACAAGCGATCAACAACCTAACCCAATATTTTGATCAACAATATATATGGACAAACTCGAATATACTTTTAAGAGAACCAACTAGACAATCGGACTCAATCTTAATAAAAAGTATATCAAGGAGTTAATATCTCTATCTCTCGATTTGATCTATACTCAAGAAAATAGAAATCTGCGAGTCTTTATCAAATACAAGAGATATAAACTTGGATGGTACCAAAGACCAATATCCAAGGATCAATAAATTTCCAATCAACAACCAAAGGTTGGATTTCACAATTGATCGATACAATGCACAACCTGTGATATTTCAATTATATAATAAAATATAATGCGGAATAGAAATAACACAGACACCAGAAATTTTGTTAACGAGGAAACCGCAAATGCAGAAAAACCCCAGGACCTAGTTCATATTAAACACCACACTGTATTAAGCCGCTACAGACACTAGCCTACTACAAACTAGCTTCGGTCTGAACTGTAGTTGAACCTTAATCAATATCACACTGATTCAAGGTACAGTTGCGCTCCTTATGTATCTGATCCCAGCAGGATATTACACACTTGATTCCCTTAGATGATCTCACCCACAACCAAGAGTTGCTACGACCCAAAGTCGAAGACTTTAATAAACAAATCTGTATCACACAGAAAAATCTACGATAATAGATAAATCTGTCTCCCACAGATAAACCTATGAGTTTTGTTCCGTATTTTGATAAAATCAATCAATAACCCAGACTTATATTCCCGAAGAACATCCTAGAATTATTGATCATCTCACAATAATCTAAATCGTATGGTAGCGAAACTAGATATTGCGGAATCAAAAACGATGAGACGAAGATGTTTGTGATTTCTTTTTATCTTGCCCTATCGGAGATATAAACTCAAGCCAATTATTCCATTGAACTCGTACGATAGAAAATGGAAAGATCAGATCGCTCAACTAAAAGAGAAGTAGTTTCGTCTGGCTTCACAATCCCAATGAAGTCTTTAAGTCGTTAACCGATAGGGTCTCGAGAAGAAACCTACGGTTAAAGGATAATCAACTCTAGAAAACCAACTAGTATCACACATGAGGTATGGGGATTAGTTTTTCCAGTTGCTAGACGTCTCCTTTATATAGTTTTCAAATCAGGGTTTGCAATCTAAGTTACCTTGGTAACAAAGCATTCAATATTCACCATTAGATGAAAAACCGGATTTATCCAAGCTAATATCTTTCAACCATCAGATCGAAACTTAACTTGTCACACACAAATGAAATGTATTTCATTTAGGTTTGAGTAACTGTACCTAAACGTGTACATTTGGTTGGTTCACAAATAGTTAACCAATGGTGAGCCATATGAGCACTTTCATATCAACCATATTTATCTTCTTCACAACTAGCTCAAATGACTCAAAAGAACTAGTTGAAGAGTTATTCAATTTCTTAGATATTTATACATAGATACAATTGAAACAAAATCGGTTTGATTCACTCGAATCAATTCATGAACAATATAGCCACAGTTTGAAAAGATTGTATTCTTTATTGATTTATTTTTTAAGTTCATGAGCTACCGATTTGAGAGATATAACCAGCTTGGGTACGTGTACGGGTATGCGTAACTTAGCTACCGGATTAGAGTTTACAAACTCAGTAGAAATTTTCGGTTTGAAAACATCCGTGGGTACACGTACGAGTATGCGTACCTAAGGTGGCTGGTTTACTAGTTTACAGACTTACGAACTCAGCAGAAAATTTCGGTTCGAAAACTTCCGCCAGTACGGGTACCCAACATGTCTCCTTCACCAATATCGCATGCACACATATGCACACACTTGGTTTCCGGTACATGGATTTATACACTAATGTGCGAACACACTATATATGCTTATATCCATAGATGGTTATGTAATCTCAACTCTACATTTTAATCATTGAAACATTTTTCTATAATGTTATAATAGTCGTTAGGCATAAGAATCGACTATCGTCATCAAAGCTATTTTCAAGATTAAAACGTCAGCATGAATTTTGTCACGGGTAAAGATGAAAAGTGGTTAAAGCGAAATCTTACCAACATATATTTCGAGAAAAAGATAGGCGAGTAAACTCGACTCGAATTAGCAATTGTGTATGTATGAAAACTATCATATTTATACGACTGTTATCTCACGAGTAGGAGATAGATTGAATTTTTAGTGCTAGATAAGTTCAAGTCTCCGCATACCTTTTGGTCGGATGAAGTTCCACTGGTTCCTTGGGTAGTTCTTCGTCTTCGTAAGATAATCGTCATGGAGTCTGGAGCTCAACTATACTTAACTATCCTAGACCGAGACTTAGTCATAAGTAAACTAGAAATCAAGACCTATAGTTTTGATCACTAATATTGACAAACATGCTTTAGATAGCAACACATGCAAGTTCGACCGAGCAATGCTCTAACAGATTATTCTTCAACTTCTCCAGAGAAAAGATTTGAAGTCGACAAACCCAGGGCTAACGCATTCGAGGAGGTGATGGCCAAAATAGATTCTCTGTTTCTCCAAGCTGGTCGTGTTGTACAGGGTATGTCTCTTGTGAACTTACGCATCATCCGAGAGGGTTTTCAAGCTTTTCTGGCTTCAGTTAGTATGAAGGAGGAGTCAGAACTATGAAAACATGTGGGACCGGCTTTGTGCAAGCCCTAGGAATGACTCTGTTCGGTCACCAAGTCATGCACATGTTACCATGGTGTCCATGTCTCCGTACTGAGGGTTTCAGTATTTTCTGACGTGCGTTCGAGCAACATTGTGACTTTTCAGAAGAGTTTCGTCTTGATTGAAATTCTTGATTTTTGTTGGAATGAGCATGTATGCTCAATTAATCAATATTTTGTAAATGCTAAAATAAGAGTATTTTAACATCCAAAATTTCCATGAGCGGTTAGCCGGTCATGTGACCATGTTGGCTTTTAAATTTTTATGATTTGAGCAATATTTGAGAAGTTATGAAGAAATTATGATTTTGCTCAAACCAAGGAGTTTCATGAATTTGAGAAAAATAATAATTATAAAAGACTAGGAATTGCAGGGTGTGGGACCGGCTACGGCTAGGGCATGGCCGTCCGGCTATGTTTCCCAGTCCCACACTCCTTTCCCTATTTTATAATATTATTTTTCATGAACCCGCGATGTTATGGAGAAACCAAGGATTTTTGTTGAAATAGAGGAGTTTCATGAGTTTAGGGAATAATAATTATAAAAAGCTAGGGATTGTGAGGCGTGGGGCCGGTCATGGCTTGGGTATGGCCGGTCGTCTATGTTGCCCGGTCCCGCACACCTTTCCCTATTTTATAATATTATTTCATGAATCCATGAAGTTACGGAGAATCCATGAATTTTGTTTGTAGTTGCAGGAAATCCTACAACACACCCCTTATCATATCTTGATATCAATTTCTAGATTTACATATAAAAATAGTAGTAAAAGTGCTAAAATTATAAACGGACACCAAGATTTTTTACATGGTTCGATCAATTTGATCTACATCCATGATTCTTCACTATGATTGTTTAAATTTACATTTGATTTACATTGATAATCTCCATTAATGGAGTTCTAGATCTAGTTTTGGGGAAAAAGATGATAAAGAAAAATACATTTTCTCTCTAAAAATCTCTCTCTGCAAAATATATCTCTCTCTCTTACTAAAATTGTCTCTCTCCTTTTCTCTTTCCTTCTTTCCTCTTTATATAGGTGTTTACATAATGGATGACAGCTCACACTTCCCCTATTTTAGGATCCCTTTCCACACTCTCGCAAGCTTTCTCCATATTCTCTCGAGCTCCTGCCTTGTTCTCTCGATATTTCTCTACAACCGCAAAATCTTCACATCTTTCTCGTGTTTTATGCTGTCGTTGTCTATTACATCATTAATTTGCGACATTTGCAATGTCTTGTTGAAGAGCTCGCAAAAATATCGTTATAAA
This sequence comes from Papaver bracteatum, assembly GCA_023529315.1. Taxonomy (NCBI): domain Eukaryota; kingdom Viridiplantae; phylum Streptophyta; class Magnoliopsida; order Ranunculales; family Papaveraceae; genus Papaver; species Papaver bracteatum. The sequence goes on from JAJJWX010002457.1 coordinate 157,887, forward strand.
TTTCACAAGAGTATTGCTGTGGCGATATTATGATCCTACATCTTGCCTCTTTTTTCTTGAATATTGCTTAAAAAGCAATCTTTAAGAAAAAATCTGTTGTTGTAGTAGTCTTTGATCTTTGCTGATGACGGAACGAACGAAAGAATATTGGACTTGAAAAGTACGTAATTGCCTCTATTCTTTTGTAAAGTTCCAGATATTTGCGAAGTAAATAAGAAGTTTCAACTCTTGAAGTATACGAATTATGAAATATCCTTGGAAGAAATATAAGAAGTACTCAATCCTAAAAATATAAGAAGTATTCGTCCTTGAATGAAAGTCATAAGTATTGCCTCTATTCATGCGAAATTATTACTTCACTTTTGGTGTAAATTATTTTCCATTTTGGAAATGATTCTTGCTGAGAAGATAAAGAACATAAAATGTTTGCTTGGTAATCCATAGTTGTCTCTGTTCTTTATCTATGAAGGTAGAATCCTTTAGAAAATGTTAAATGAACGAATTGTTTCTTTATTCGTATCATTCCTCTGCCCCATGTGATACCTATTTAAGAAAATAATCACATCTCCTGCGAAATTCTGAATGTGTCTGCGAGATTCTGAATAATCTGCGAAATTCTGAATAATCTGCGAATTTATGAATAACCCTGCGAAATTATGAATAGTGCTCCTGAAATAGTGTCACGAATAGTGCTGCGAAATTATGAATAGTGTTGCGAAAATGCAAATAATCCTTCTGAGAGATTCTGAATAATACTTCTGATAAATTATGAATAATACTTCTGAGAGATTCTGAATAGTATTTCCGAGAGATTCTAAATAGTACTTGCTATCTCTCTTGCGATGAACAAATCTTTCCTGCATTCTTAAAAAAAAATAGTTAATGTTTGAGATTATTCTATTGGTCTTATTTGCATTCCTAGTTAAAGGTCTTATTTTGCCAATTTTTGTATTTGCGACAAAATCGCAGGACGTCCTTACGTTTGCATGTAAAAGACCCATTGATCTTGCCTTATCCTCATTTTGTCAATTTCTCTGCGACAATATGACAAGCCTAAGCTCCCTTGCGAGAACAAAGCCTCATGACATTGCCGTCTTTTACACTTTCATGTAAAAAACCATTGATCTCATCTTAACTTTTTCTCATGGCTTGTTGCCTCTGTATAATATTTTTTACGCGACAATATGACAGGCCTAAATGTTCTTACGAACGTAAAGCCCCATGACATTGCCGTCTTTAGACACTTATGATCTCCCTAATGGAGGGTGCCGCCCTTATCTTCCCCCTGGTTTCCCCTTCAAGGAGGGCACATCGGCCATACAAGATTAGCTCCTCCCATCCGGTTTTACCAACAACCAGTTGTTTTCACAGCCTTTTATCCTTTATGCCTATATGGCTTATAGTTACGAGACTGCACCCTAAGTGGGGTTTTCTTCGGGCCAAGTGCATCATAGACAAGACTTGCCAAGAATGGCCAGGGTAGTTTCGTACGCCCCGGGCACCCTTGGCTCAACCGTGTACCTCGGCGCCTTAGTCATACTCTGCACTCCTTAGAAGAGACCCTCGGTCGCCCAACCAGGGCATAACCTTATATAGTTGGAAATCCAAGGTACCTCCCCCGGATAGGTTTTCTTTAAACCCAACATCTCTATTAATCAGGTTCCAGCAGCGGTATAACCTTATCCCTGAGCCATGCAAAGAGATACCCCCTTATATGACGCACTTTAGGTATTACATTTGCCTCTTGTGAAATTTTATTCGCGAACTAGGGTTTACGCCATAAAGGTTCGTCCCATTCTTATGTCTCTGAGAAATTTTATTCGCATTTCTTGCGATATTTTCGCGTTTCTTCATTCTTTTATTTATTCTTTCATTTTTGTCATTTTAGTTATTCATTCTTTCATTCTAACAATCTCGTATCATTTGAAGCAAAGTAAATATTCAAGAAAAATTCTAATACATTGTAATTCTGAAATCTTTGTAGTTGTGAAAGTTTTGTAATTCTGCGATTGTATCGCATTTTGTAAACCAAATCAAAAAAAATTGAAATCTGAGAAATCTTTGTGATAATTTCGCTTTTTGTGATCTTTGAAATTTTTTGAGATCTTTAAAATTTTTGCGATGATTTCACCTTTTGTAATCTTTTAAAATCTTTGAAATCTTGCGATTGTATCATTTTTTGTTAATTAATTCAAAAATCTTTTATTTGCGGTAAGTAAAATGTTTTAGGAAAGGGTACTTAGCTCTTATGTGAGTTGTCTGAACGTCTCGCAGCAAAAAGAAGGGTGAGAGATGAGACTTGAACCCTTGACATGCCTCTTGTGTTTTCTCGCAACAAACCAACTGTGCTAGCCCTCTCTTGCGAATTAATCAAAGATCTTGCGAAGTAATCAAAGTTTAACTGTTCAAGAGACAATTATGTAGAAATTTCGCATAACAAAAATAAACTTGCGAGAAGCAAGAATTGATCCCGCGACCTGCTGCTTTTATTCATGCCTCCCAACCAACTGTGCTAGTTCTCTTGCTTGCGAAATTTATCTGCGAGATTATCATGAACTCTCTTCTGTGTAATATATACCCGTGAAATTATCAAGGATTTTGCGAAAAAATATGCATGTGTTGGGACTTGAACTCGTGACCATGAACTCATTAACTTCGCAGATCACCAACTGTGGTGCCTCTTACTTGCGAGATAATGAAACAATGCTGAGAGATTATCTATTTTTTCACCCTCTGTAAAAAGAAGAAAATTATGCTCGCAAGCAAATTCGAACCTGTGACTACAATCACCCATACTGTTCTCTGGACCATCTGTTCAAGAACCTCTCTACGAAATTAACGCAAAACTTGTTTCCTTATTATTTTATTCGCCAATGAAAATGAGAAGAAAATGAAAAATATGAGTCTCTGCGAATTCGAACCCGTGACCTCTTGTCTGTTCTTTGAAACTTGAACCATCTGTTCTAGTATTTCTTTGCGATATCTTCGCATAACACTTATTACTTGTTCTTTTATTTGTCCTTGGTATTTCATCAAAAATCTGGGAAAATATCGCAGTTAGGAAGAATCGATCCCGCGACCTTAGACTTGTACGCTTCTGGTTTGACCAACTGTACTGTATTCAACTTGTCAAAGAGTGGCGAGATTCACATGACTTATTCTTTTTAGTTGTCCTTTGTGTAAGCTTTCTCTTTGTTCCTTTCTGTTTTCTTTTCTAGCCATGCAATTTTTATCTTTCTTTCTTGCGAGAGTTCATTCTCTACGAGCAATCACCATGAGTAATGCAAGTTTTATATCAACTTCATAAAATTGAAAATAAGGATAATCATCAATTTTATTTAATTTTTAAAATCGCATAACCTAAAAAGTACGAAATTTTTTGATGCTCCAAAATTCGAGAAATTCGCACAATCTAAAAAAATTGAAATTCGCATGGCCTAAAAAATTTTTTTTTCATAAGTTTTCTGTAATTTTTTTTTTTTTAAAGACGTAATTTTTGAATATAAAATTAGAAAAGAGAAGAGATTTTGTCCTGTAGAATTATTTGTTGGTGTAACTTCATTTGATTTCTTCACGATTGTTGATGAAGTAATTGGTGAATAAATCATTAATCTTCTTCCTTTATCCACTGTGATGTCTTTGTCCTTTGTGCTTTCTCCTCCATTGGAATCTTAATTTTCTGTTAAAATGTTGGTATTGGTTTAATCCATTTATTCGCTGATGTTGTGTATTGATAAGTTGGTGGATGCATCTTATCGCAAAAGATAAATTTCACTGGAACTTTTGATTCCTTCATCTTTGACTTCAATCAAAAAAATTATGTTCACATTAGTTTTTTATACGATCAAAATTTGCAAGGTTTATGGATGTAAATTTATGATCAAACTCTTGTTAATTCAAAATATCAACTAAACAACAATTTTTGTGAAAAAAAAAGATTAATAGTTTAAAACTCCAAATCTTCCAGGTCTATATTATGAACATATAATTTAATAAGATAAGAGAGAATTTGTCCTGTTTTGAACAATTAATTGATGCAGATTCATTAGATTTTTTCCTTGCTGCATTTTCTTGGTCTATAAGCTTTGATGCGGCACTAATATCTGTGAATGCTTCTAAATCTCTGATGTTCTGAACTCTTGATGTTTGTCGTTGTTCTCTCATTGGAATTTCTGTTTTCGCCTGGGTAGATTATAGATCCAGTTGAACTCATCATCGACCGTAGCTAATTTCTTTGAATCTTCTTGGAATCAGCAACAAGAAGTCCCTATTTCTAGCGCCAAAATGTAGTTGCAGGAAATCCTACAGCACACCCCTTATCATATCTTGATATCAATTTCTAGATCTACATATAAAAATGGTAGTAAAAGTGCTAAAATTATAAACAGACACCAAGATTTTTTACATGGTTCGATCAATTTGATCTACATCCATGATTCTTCACTATGATTGTTTAAATTTACATTTGATTTACATTGATAATCTCCATTAATGGAGTTCTAGATCTAGTTTTGGGGAAGAAGATGATAAATAAAAATACATTTTGTCTCTAAAAATCTCTCTCTGAAAAGTATCTCTCTCTCTCTTACTAAAATTATCTCTCTCCTTTTCTCTTTCCTGCTTTCCTCTTTATATAGGTGTTTACATAATGAATGACAGCTCACACTTCCCCTATTTTAGGATCCCTTTCCACACTCTCGCAAGCTTTCTTCATATTCTCTCGAGCTCCTGCCTTGTTCTCTCGAGATTTCTCTACAACCGCAAAATCTTCACATCTTTCTCGTGTTTTATGCTGTCGTTGTCTATTACATCATTAATTTATGACATTTGCAATGTGTTGTTGAAGAGCTCGCATAAATGTCGTTATAAATTTCACAAGAGTATTGTTGTGGCGATATTCTGATCCTACATTGTTGAAACCAAGGAGTTTCTTGAAATCGGGGAATGATTATTATAATAGGCTAAGGATTGTAAACAGACTAAGGCATGCCCAGTCGTCCATATTTACCGGTCCCGCACACCTTTCCTTATTTTATAATACTATTATTTTTTATGAATCCATGAAGTTATGGAGAATTCATGAATTTCGCAAAAACAAGGAAAGTTGCTAAAATCAAGGAGTTTTTTCATGAGTTCATGAAAATAAAAAAAATAGGGCAAAATAATGAAATAAGCATGTAGATCGGCCACGACTAGGGAATGGTCGGCCGGCCATCCAGTGGGCCCGATCCCTGGGCGCTCCTTATTATTTTATTAATATTTGTTGTTTTCTCGTGTTTTGTGTAGGATTCCTCATCTATTCGCGTTTTTGGTTGCTCGTTCGTTCATCCGGGTGCTCGGTCGTGCATCATTTTCGAGTACACTTATGCCATTTTTCGTGGGGCTTACTCAGGGATGGTCCAGATGCCCGATTATGAGTATTTGTTGTTGATCCATGAAATTCAGTATGGAATAATTCATGAAATTGAATAAATAAAAATAAGTAGTTATTTATTATAAATTCATAGGATCAGCTGTGGATTCGACCATGAATTCAGAATAATAAAATAGGCATTACCATTCCATGGGATCGTGGATTCGACCATAGAATCGAAGTAATAAAATTATCTTTTACCATTCATGAGATTAGCAGTGAATTTGATAATGAAATCGGAGTATTGAGATAATATAAATTGTTATTGCCATTCCATGAGATCAAGTCGTAGATTCGATCATGAAATTGGAACAATCGTTATTTCCATTCCATGTGATCAGGCCGTGGATTCGACTATGGAATAGGAGCAATTGTTATTGCCATTCCATGGGATCAGGCCGTGGATTCGACCATGGAATATGAGCAATTGTTATTTCCATTCCATGGGATCATGCCGTGGATTCGACCATGGAATATGAGCAATTTTTATTTCCATTCCATGGGATCAGGCCATGGATTCGACCATGGAATATGAGAAATAATAGATTAATCTGGGAATTCAGTGGTGAATGTCACGGCAGAATTAATCTATGTGCATAGTCAGGAGACGGCTAATATCCTGAAAGTGCTCTCAGATATTTCAGAGAACGTCCGAGTCTATACATTGTAGCTCTACATAATCAGGATCAATGAATGTCACTATCCTGAAGGCGATGTTGCTCTCAATCTTATGGAGAACCGCCCAATCATTCTTCTATGTAGAGGGGTTTGCTCTCATGTGGTCAGGGAACCGTGAGTATCACCGACGTCCTGAAGTCGTTAAGCCCTCTCAGCAAACAATTATGTAGGAGGACCGCTCAATTCTATTATTCTACATAGAGTGCACAATAAAATGCCAGGGATCGAACGCTCCTCTAGTGGAGGCTTTTCGAAAGACATGTTCATCATGGCTTCGTAAAATATGAATCGTCACTTACTTGAAGTCATCCCAGAAACATGCAGTATCATGATTTTATGGATTTGACCCTTGTTGAAAATCCACCATCAACATTAAGTCCCCTGCTTAGTGAGGAACAATCATGTTCCACAATAAGCATTAAATGGTGATTTTCAGTTGACGAGATCGTGGTTGAACTCAATCTACAAAGGTAGTTTCAGAATCCTCGACTTGCTTTAATGGTGTCATGTACGAGCAAATGTTCAGGTGAGGACCCTGATGGTGTGATAGAGTGCGATTCCGTGAGCGTGGAGAAATGGAGCATCGCTGATTTGGTCGGTCAAAAGTCCATTTTTGGTTGATTTTGGATTTACGGGCCTGAGCCCAAAAAGGAAATCCATGCTTTATTAGGTTTTGGAAATAAAATTGATATAAAAGGGAAAAAGCCCTAAATTTGTTTTTAAAGTTCAGTTTTCCATGAGTTGTTCAAAATAACATTCCATGTGTGCATGTATGCGTAAGTTTCATGAAAATTTGTTTTAGAAAATATATGCACGTTCGTTCGTTAGTTTAAGAAACGAGCAATAATCCCTAATATGAAAGAGATACATGAATTCTTGAGTAGACATGGTCTAGTTACAGTTGATAAAATTTTGTTTATGAAGTTTCATGAAAACCAAAATTTATTTTCAAAGCATGGACTTTCACAAATACTTTTAGGAACATAGGTTCGTTCATAGTAAAAGTAATAAATAATGATCCTTAGAGTTAGAGGAATTTTTGGAAAGACCTGCACCTCATGATAAAATTTATTTGGAATATATGGACCTTTACAAAAGTATAAAAGGCCCTCGTTTCATAGATGAGTGCTCGTTTAAGCAAAACAATTAATTTTTTTTTATATAAATAACTCATGTTGATTTTTTTTTTAATTTGTGAGATTTCACAAAATGGAATAAACTCTCATTTCAAAGACGGATGCTCGTGAGAGGGAGAATATATATATATATTCATAATTGTGAGTTTTCATAATTGTAGAATGGACGTCTGTCCAAATTTTGAAAAAAAGTTCACACAGTAAAGAGTTACGTGGGTTGTTCACGATTTTATGAAAGATTTTGCCAAATGATTTTAAAAAATTGTTAAAAGCAAACAATAATGTTTTCGTGAATTTTGTGATTTCATAGTGTATGCACATACGGTTAAAATCAATGAATGTTCACATGAAGGGTTATGTGAATTATTCATAATTTCTTGAAAAGTCAGGTGTCAGACTTTTAAGTAATGGGTGTTGCTCGTCTTTGCAGGTTTGAAGGAGCGAGAAAGATTTTCAAAATTTTACGTTTTTTTTTTTGCTGAATCACATTTTTTATTGATTGAAAAGCAAGTCACAAAACAAAAAACAGGACTGAATCAAGGCTATTACAACATATCAAATTGTAAAATGCAGACTCAAGAAAATGAAAGCTAGCAGAAGTCTAGATTTTGAAAAATAGCATGACTTGGCTCTCATAAGGAAGCCCATATCTGCTTACAGTCATTCTATAACCACCTTCATGAACTTGCTGAAAGATTCTGCTCTTAAATATATTAAGATTAGGCTTGATTTCACCAAACAACCTGGCATTTCTATGAAACCACAACTCTTTCATAATAGCACAAGCAGCTGGCATCCACATCTGTTTTACCATTTTACTTTTGTGTTTTGCCACCTGACAAACATCTGCAAATGATTTAGGCAGAGGAAATCCAAAAATCTGAGTCAACCAACTCCAAACAGTAATACTGAACTTACAACCCCAGAGAGTATGAGTCATAGTATCCTGCTCTTCACAACAAATGCATCAGATTGAAACCATTTCAAACCCACTTTTCATCATTAAGGAATCATCTACAAAAACTTCTTGTTGTAGCTTCCATACATTGCTGGCAATACTAGGATGCAGAAAAGGTTTCCAAATGTATTTAGTCCATGCCAAAACTGGTTCATGAGCTCTAATTTTTTCAACTACAAGATGAATGGAGAAGTTACCATTTTTGTCAGCCTTCCATAATCTAATATCAACACCACTCTGAATAGTAGGCAATTGAAAACTGGATATAATCTATTACAGCTCAACTGGAATTTGCCATTGACCTTCAGATACAAGTGCATTTACTTTTAGACCAATATTGTGCTTAACATATTCAGTATAACCAATGGTATGTATCAAAGGATTTTTCCCCAACCAAATATCAAACCAAACTGAAATTTGAGAGCCATCTTCAATTTTCCATCTGATATCATCTTTTAGAGCCTTCCATGCCCATTTCAGTCCTTTCCAAATTGTTGATTGTCTCCAATTAAGAGTCCATTGACCATATTTATCTTTAAATTTTGCAGATATGAAGATTGCCCCATTCTTCATTTGATTTAGAATCTTCCACATGAGTTTCATTAACAAAGATTGGTTGAAAATTTTCAGTCTTTTTATACCCAAACCACCTTCCTCATAAGGAGTACAAACTTTTTTCCATGAGAAAGTTTTGAATTTCCTTGTATCTCCATCACCAGTCCATAAGAAATTTCTTATGATTTTTTCACATATCTTAATTACAGATGAAGGCCATCTATAAACTGACATGTTGTAAATAGATAAGCTACAAAGAACAGATTTAACAAGAACCAATCTATCATTAAAAGATAGTAAGTTACCTTTCCAAGATGCCAATTTACCTTGAAGCACTTCAACTATATGCCAAACCATTGCAGATGTAACCTTTCCAGGAGCAAGATATACTCCCAAATATTTGTCAGGGAATTTGGCCACTTCCATGTGTAGCATATCACTAATCATTTGACTTCTGATGTGTGAAGTACCATCTACAAAGAGCTTACTTTTATGTTTGTTAATGATCTGACCAGAAGCAGCTTGATACTCATCTAGAAGTTTAAATAGGTTCTTGAGATTCTTCTTACCTCCATTACAGAAAATGAAAACATCATCTGCAAAAAACAGATGAGTGGGGTATAATCCATTCTTGATAACCATTGGTTGCATCTCACCCCTTTCCACCAAAGAAGAAATATTTATACTTAAGACATCTTCTATTAAAACAAAAAGAAGAGGAGAGAGTGGATTTCCTTGTCTTAAACCTCTCCCAACTGAAAAAAAATCCACATGGGCCACCATTAACTAATACAGAAATCCTTGCTGATTTGAATAGAATGATTAACCACTCACACCAAGATTCAGAAAAACCATATTTCAAAAGAACTTGAGTAAGAAAATCCCAACTCACTGAGTCATAAGCTTGAGAAATATCAAGCTTAATTCCTATATTTCCTCCTCTTATTTTAAAGTTCATCTCATTAATCAACTCAGAAGCTAGCAAAACTTGCTCATGGATATTTCTCCCTTTGACATAGGATGCTTACTGAGGTGATACTAACTTTTCCATTAGCCTACTCATCCTCTTGGTGATTATCTTAGAAAAGATTTTGAAAACCACATTAATTAAACCAATTGGCCTAAACAGATTAGCAGTTTTAGCTCCTTGAGTCTTAGGAAGTAAGAATAAGAAACTAGAATTCAGCCCTTTTGGAATAAATCTTCTCCTCCAATAGAATTTGATGGCTACAACCAAGTCAAACTTAATAATATTCCAACAGCTTCTAAAGAATAAACCAGAAAAACCATCAGGACTAGGAGCACTCTCTGGATCCATGTCAAAAATAACATCTTTAATCTCCTCCTCTTTTAGAATCAAATCTAATCTATGCTGATCTTCTGTAGTAATGAGTTTTGGTATAACATCCAACAAATTTGTTGATGCATTCACAGGCTTTAATCTCCTCCTTTTCGAAATTTTACGTTTTTATCACTAAGTCCGTGAAACCGTAAATAGGTAAGAGTTGAGAGTTACCATTTTTGTAAACGCTGATGTGAGCATCCTAATTATTTTTGTTGTGCTTTAATTCCACTGATTCAATGAAATCTGCATATACGGATGATATACTAAAGTAGGAACGTTGTATAGACGTCACAACAACTTTGCAATAATGTCTGGTTCCCATAATGATACTTCCAAATATGATACTTCCAGAGATGATATTTCTACAGATGCAGCTTCAAGAAATGGTGCTTCTAGGTCCTCGGAGTGATGGTGAGAGATCCTTCACACTGAGTTGTACTCCCAAAAATAGCAATAAGTCTTCGGAGTGGAGAATCCAGAAATAAGGATCATAGAATGATATCGCTCACTGTAAAGTCCCCAATTGTCTCTTTGGTGAGTTGTTAGCGCTCCTTATATCATGACTTTTTCTTGTCCGTGCAATTAGGATCATGAAACCAATATTTGTTACTTTGTTTCAGAACTTTTTCTCCATCGAGCCTTGACGGTCTTCAATTCATTGTTGCTGAACAAATAATTTCTGAATCGAGCGCCATAGAAGAATTCAATGTAAGTACCTCTTCGTATAATCGTTCATGGCACTCCTTGAATGAAATACCACTATTTTTTATTGATGTATTCAGGAGGAGATTTCCATGGAATGAGGGATTACATACGATTCCCATTCTTCTTCGGAGGATGGTGAAGAAGAAAACCCCGGATTTCGAAACCGAGTGAAAGCAATGATGTTTCCATTGGTGATGTTGGCAATTCCGGTCCTTTGAGCACTTTAGGGACTACTCCAGTAAGTACCCATCGTATATTTTCTTCATAGAAGCATGAAATTGCTGATTTGTTGATGAACGAATGAAGATTCTCATGAATAAGTGAAAAGTTTTACCGAAATACGTTACCAGAAAATTCAGAACTCAGCCTTTTAGCAAAAACGCCGTAAAATCTTTATCCGATGTCATATTTTCGCGATATACCCATGTATCCTTATGCCCAAGAAATTTCCAAGCTTTATAAAAGAAGACTTTTAAGTTTTGAGCACGTTTAGGGGTCAAAATCTATGAAACAGTAAACTTCCATGAGACCTTCAGAAAATTTTCAGCTAGCATGTGGTCTAATGTTTTGGCCACAACTCTTCGCTCGTTTCTCCAATTGCTGTGAATTTTGGATATGTTGTAGAGGACATCCATACGAAAATAATGGTATATGACCTATCCCTAGATTCTTCACCAATTACTCCCAGATCGCCTCTTTGTGCATGACATTGAAAAATCGTTTCAGACAAGCTTGTTGTAGAACGTTCTTGTTGTGTCTTGAACGGTTGATGAATGATTTTGATGTCGTTGATTCATTTGAGATCAGGAACCTTTGATTGATACACGATCATGGTGGTGCTTGCAGTGCCATATTTTGTCAATAGTAGAAACATTACTTCTGAAACCCTAGTCACGGGACCATAACTGATGTTGCTCTCAAGAGGGGGTGATGTAATGGCCATGGTTTCATGTCCCGGTGGTAGCATCCCTTTTCTGATGAATGATTAGCACATGAGAGTCTGGTACCACGGGCCTTGGACCGTGAAACTGATCGTCATGATTAGTGGACCGTCAGTCCCTAGTATTTTATTAAATCTCTCCTTTTCGTTTTCTCTTCTTCTGGCAAGACTTGGATAGAGGACCCAGGTATAAAAATTGATGTAAAGACCTAGGTGGTCGAATTTGGAGGTACCTTGATGAATTACATAGTGGAAAGACTTGGTGGACACCAGTCGATTGTAGAAGTTATGAATCCCGTCTAAGAATTGTTGCTTGCATGTTGTACGCTCTGGGAGCTGTAGAAACCTCATACGATGTCGGAATTCAATGCTTGACCCAAAATTTTGAAGCTAAGAGACTGAGTTATCATATTAGAAAATAATCACTCAATTTGGAGTTGTAGAGGTTAGCCAACGAAGTGTGCACATTTATAATTTGTAATCCCGTACAAATTTTTTATATTTCGTAGACCTGACGGTAAAGGCCATATCTTTCAGCTCGTATGTCCGATTGATGCGCACTTTTGGTATGTTATAGAACAGACATAGGCGAACATCTTTCGTTGAGGAAGATTTGTACCATTACTTACCCATTGGTACGTTTTTGTAAAACCATAGCCTGAAGTGTGTTGTATCTCATTTGTGGAGGTGATGAGAACATCTTATAGAAGACTTTGGATTGTGCCCACTGGTTGTGCAAGCTTTGGGAAGAATTTCATGTGAGCATGTTATCAGGTCTACACATCTTAATATGAATCATTAGTTCTTGGAGAAGTCCGCTTCATGTGTAACTCTTCAGAGAATGGTTAGTTGATGAAGCCCTGACATGAAGATGTTTCTCCTGAGACCGTTGTTGATGCTGAGATCACGGTTGAATTTTCTCCCGATATTCTTGTTGATGCTGAGACCATGGACGGATTTCCTCCATATATCCTTGTTGATGCCGATACTATGGTTGGAGTTTCTTCAGAGACTGGAAAGGTTAGAACCATGATTTATCGACATAGCCTTTGCTCCTCCATATAGTGAGCCTTTACATTCACGAACTGGTTGGTGGGTTGAGCATCCCTAAGATGAAGATGTACTGGGAGTTTAACCCAAATTATCCTGAATGGTATGACTTTACTGTGAACCAGCTTCTTCAGTGAATCAACGTTGTTGCGGCAAATAACAGTAGCAGTCTTCTTGATTGGCAAAGAGAGGAAGTTAATCAGTCGTGCAGGGGCTTGTGATGTAGAGAGGTCCCGTTGATGAAGTTTCATGGAATCACACCAGGTTGCAATAACTTGTTATGTGGATAACATTTATTGAAAAGGATTTGAATCGATTTCTTCAATAAAATCAAGTCCCCAGTGTATGTTGAAGGAATTTGTGTCATCCATGGATGAATGATGTTGCATCTGCTTTAGAAGTATTATCATGATATAATATAGACTTATCGATTATAGTTCAGTTACACTTTGATCGTGTTAGTGTTGAATCAGTGTGTCGAGATATTTGTGTTGAAGCCAGATGCGCCGTGCCATTATCGAAGGTGTACTCTTTGATTGTGAGTACAATTTGAAGGCTTCTTAGATGCTCGAGCGTTGAAGCGTATATTCCTTAAGCATCAAATGTCTTAGGTTTGATCATCTCGACCCTGAGTATCTTCTGTTGATTCAACATTCCTTTCGTTGCGGTAGTGGGATTCAACACTTGTGCATACATCAAAGCTTTATGATTTTGTGGGACACATGAACACTTCTGCAAGGCTATGGAGAAACGCCCAAAGTGTTCTTTGACATGCTTGGACATCATCTCAGTAATGAATGTCTCAGTCCACGATTTGGAGAAATGTCTGTAGGATCAGAATATCGCAACAGCAACACCCTTGCGAAGTCATCATCATTAATACATTGCGAAGCCGTCACAGACTAACTAAAGAAATGACGTAACAGATGATGACAACTTCAACACGAAAAAGATGTGAAGACCTTGCGATATTTAAGTATGTTGTGAACATCAACACTTGAATACTTGCGAGGATATCGCAAACCAGATCCGAAAATAAAGGACAACTTAGCTGTCATCCACTATGTAATATCCTATATAAAGAACCGAATAGGCGTAAGGAAGATGGATAGATCTTTTTGGAGTGTTGAGAAAGTTTTGAAGAGAGAGAAAGTCCAAATTAGTGTTGTATTCTTGATTTCATTTCCTTCTTGTAACATTTCTGGAATCTATTAATAAAAAGTGTAGTATTTTTTATCATAAAGATATGTTGATTATTATGAATTCTTGTGAGGGATGTATTGTAGGATTTCCTGCAACTACATAATGGCGCTAGAAACAGGGATGATGTGGTTTTAGCGTGAAGATTGGTATTATGATTTAAAAGAATTTGGAGTAGCTAGTGAGGAGTTTCATATAATTTTCAATAATTCATTGATATTGAAGAGATGGCTAGAAGAAGAAATACTTCAAGACAACCAACAACTGTTAGAAGGAGTAAGAGGCTTGCTGGAGAAAGGAGAAATGAAATTGAGGAATCTTCAAGAATGAACCAAAGAAACAATGGAGAAAATCAAATTCAACAATCAATTCAGCGTACACCAGCACAAAATAGAACTTTAGATTATGACAGAGTGAGTGTACACACTTGGCGCTCAGATTCGGCAGACGAAGCAGAAGAACAACAGCAATTAAGGAATGATAGACGAGAAGAGAGAAACCGAGAAGCGGTTGGAGGAGTAATTCATGAAAATGGAGAGATTGAAGCACTAGAGGCAAAGGATACATGAAGAAAGGAGATTAGAAGCGGAATAATGTGCAAATCTGACAAGGCAAAATCATGAATTGAGGATGGAAAACATGAGATTACAGAATAGGAGGTCAAGAAGTACTACAAGATCAAGTTCAAGATCAATTAGAGGAGAAATGAGTCAAAATTCACCTGTAGTAAGTATTAATAAAGATATTCCAGAGGAATTACAAAATCCGGATGAAGAAAGTCGTGAAAGAAGAGAAATAATTGAAGATCGTTGCATTCCACATGGCGAAATTCTCCAAAATGAACAAGATAACGGGAATCAGGGGAATAGACAACGTCAGGAACGAAATAATCAAGATGGTGAAGAAAATCAAGAAGAAATAAGAAGAATATTACATGGGAGAGAAATTCAAAGAAATCAACAAGTGATTGAAGATGAAATTGAGAGACACTATGATGAACAAGCACGTCTAGCATGCGAAAGGGAAAGAATGAGAGCAGAAATGGAGGAAAAGAGCTCCAAGAGGAAATACATCAGAACAATCATGACAATCGAGAAAGAAGACGCGAACACAATCGCAATAATGTTAATACCAATGAAGAATATGATAGAGTACAAAGGAGAGCTCAAAGGCAACAAATAGAATTGAGGAGAAATGAACAAAATTACAGAGGAGAAAATGAGAGGTATAATCATGTGCGAATTCATGAAAGAGATGAAAGTGGAGATCACAGGGAAAGATAAGAAGAAGATGATGAAGAGGAAAATCAAAATTTCGCAAGATAAAATAGGCAAGAACGCAGGAGAAGAGAAGCAAAATTAAAAAGACCAATGGAATTAGCACCTGGTGTAAATGAACAAATCTTAAGAGAATTAGCGGAGATGAGAGGAATGTTAAATAACAGAAGAGAGGGAGGAAGGAGACAATTAGAGGAAGCCATAGAAGAAGCTGCGAAAACTCCATTCACACAAGAAGTCCAATTGAGAGGAATACCCCCAAAGTGCAATATGTCTGCATTAACTAGTATATTTGATGGAAAAACTTGTGCAGTTCAACACATCAAAGCGTATGTGAGATGTATGCTACAATGGGAAAACCAAGATGATGTATAATGCAAGTATTTCGCATCCTGCTTAACATGAGAGGCATTGAAATTATATGAGGGTTTACCAAAGAATACTATAACATCTTTTAATCATTTGTAGACTACGTTCTTAGGAGCGTATATAAGTAATAATTCTTCGCGACCTGGCATTGAAGATGTATTTGGGTTAAAACAAAGAGTTGGATAAAGATTGAAGCATTTAACCATGAGGTGGAAGACAATATGTAGCGATATGGCTAGACGAGTAGATGAGAGATACCTCATTTTATCATTCATTAACGCAATGTTCGCAACCAATCTGTTGTACATTCAAATTTTCAGAATCAAGAATACAATCACGATGACTGAGTTATGAGAGATGCAAGAGGAGTATATTGCTCTTGAAGAAAAACAAAATGAGATGGAATCATACCCAGTTGCGAATACAAGTTCAAAAGCAGTGAACGCAAGCTTGTTACCCAAGTTGATAAACACAGTGGCGAGAACTTCGCATAGACAACAAGAGAGGATAATGGAGAATAGTCAGCAGAAAATAGTAGCTATGGGAGGTCGTGACCAAGAAGAATTCGAGAGAGAAAGAAACTCCTATAGCCGAGGTGGAAACAACAAAATTCAAATACTTGATCAACCACAAGAAACTTACGGAGGTCAAAGGAAAAATCATCATAGGGGACAAGGAAGTCATAAGATAATATGGGAAGAAATCAAAATGCCACCTTTAAATGCTAGTGTGGAGAAAATATGGGTAGCTATAATCTTGATGGAAAACATACCAGCACCATGGAACATGGGGAGTGAACCACCTCCAAACCACAGAAGTCATGAATTTTGTTCTTATCACCATTTCCATGAACATTCGACAAATGATTGTAAAAATATAAAGAGAAACATCCTCATAATGATTGATCAAGGAAAGCTAAATCATTTTCTAATAGGGAAACCACAATCTCAACCATTACCACCTCCACCAGAAATTCGCAGAGCTAATACAACAAAGGAAAGAGAAATATTTGTAATAGAAGTTGGAAAGAAGGAAAAAAAATCTGTTTTGTAACTCTATTGTGCACTCATATAAAAATATTGAGGACTTTCATGATAGCGTTCTGAGTAGAGTTTTCGCAAGAGATGCTGATGGGAGAGAAATAATGAATATTGCGAAGATTTCGCCGTTAAAAGAATGGCAAAAGCAAACAATCTCCTTCACTGCAGAAGAAGTACCTGAGGCTGGTGAAATGCATGAAAACCCATTGGTGGTAAGACTAGATATCAACTCAAGACCAAGAGATGATGAAGCGGGGGATTCATGGGAAATCAAAGAGTTTTAATTGACACTGGAAGTTCCGTGGACATCCTGTTCTATCATGCATATAAAACTATGGGAGGGAAAGATGAAGATTTAATACCCTCAACCTATAAAATATATGGCTTTAACGGTACTGCAAATAATCCAAAAGGAGAGGTTACTATGCGAATTCCTTTGAAAGTATTATCTTCTGAAGTTCTATTCTGTGTTGTCGATGTAGAGTCTCCATATAATGCTTTGATTGGAAGACCTTGGTTACATGGGATTCTAGGCGTAGCGTCAACATTTCATCAGTGTATCAAATTCACTCATCCAAGTTGAATTGGAATTATAAAAGGAGATTGGATTGAAGGAAATAAGTGTTATTAAATTGATATAAAATCATGTGAAGAACGAACTGCAAAGAAGGAGAATTGGAAATATAATGTCAAAGAAAGACAAAGAAGTGAGAGATTAATGGTAGATGCAATAGAGCAGGGAGAAGAAGAAATTCTGCGAAGCCACTGCTTGCTGAAAATAAGAAGTGGCGAAAATCTCGCAGAAGGTAAGAAAGTTACAAAAAACAACAACAATACAGAGGAAGAAAGCAAAGGTAAAAAATTTAAACTGTGAAATGAGAAAAGAAAGAGATATGTATGGCTGATTCGTTGCAAAAAATTTCAAAAAAATATTTTACTTAATGACAAAGATGAGATTGAGAAATTACAACAGAACTGAAATGCAAAAGAAGAAACAGAATAATCATCAGAAAGGGGCGAACTTACTATGGCGTACACCCTAGTTCGCGAAATCAAAATTTCGCAAGAGGAAAATGTAATACCTAAAGTACGTCATAGAAGGGGAACCTGTTGCATTACTCAGTGAAAATGTTACACCGCCCCTGGAACCTGAGTCATGGAGATTTGGGGTCAATAAAGCCCATCCAGGAGAGGTACCTTGGATTTTCAACCTAAGCTTATGACTTAGGTTGGACGACTGAGGGTCACTTCTAAGGAGTGAAAAATATGATCAAGGTGCCGAGGTACACGGTTGATCCAAGAGTGCCTGGGGGATCTGGAACGTACCTAGCCATTCTTGGCAAGTCTTGACTATGATGCACTCGGCCTGAAGAAAACTCCACTTAGGGTGCAATCTCGTAACCATAAGCCATATAGGAAAAAGGGATAAGAGGTTGTGAAAACAATTGGTTGTTGTTAAGACCGGATGGGAGGAGCCAACCTTGTATGGTAGAGGTACGTATCCTTGAAGGGGAAACCAGGGGGAAGATAAGGGCGACACCATCCATTAGGGAGCTGATAAGTTTCTTAAGACGCAAATGTCATGAGGCTTTATTTTCGCAAGAAAATTGTAGGACCAGAATATCGCCATGATATTTCTCTTGTGAAATTAACAACACTTCTGCGAATACCACTGCGAGTTAATTAACAACACATTGCGAGCATTACAGATAACAGAAAGAATGACGTAATGGATGACGATAGCTAAAACATGGAAAAAGCATGATGATACTGCGAGTTTCACAAATACCTGCGAGGGTTGGTATTACAACTACTACGAGAATATCGCAGGTCAGATCCGAAATTAAAGGACATCTTAGCTGTCATCCACTATGTAACTACCCTATATAAGGAGACCTGGTAGATTCAGAGAGGGGATGATGTATTTTTTTTGAGTGTTGAGAAAGTCTTCAAGAGAGTGGTTGTATTCTTGATTTCTTCCATTCCTTGTAAATATTTTGATAATCAAATAAGAAAGTGTTGTTTTTAATCTTCAAATATGTGTTAATTACTGTAAATTCTTATCAAGGGTGTAGTGTAGGTTTTCCTGCAACTACATTTTGGCGCCCGAAAAAGGGATTAAATTAACAAAAATCATAGAAAAAGCGAGGTTGAAGATGAGAATTATTCAAGATTAAGAAAGATAATTGAATAAATCGGTGAAATGGTTGAAGGAAAAATGGTTAGAGCTAAAGAGAATTGTAGGAAATTGGAGTGCGGTATGATAACAAGAACAATGGTCGACAAATTCCATGAACACATTAAAGGGAAGATACATAAACGAGATTTTGAAGGAAAGAAAATTATGACGGTGGAGAAAATATCACCATTAAAGGAGCGGGAAAAGAGAAAATCACATTTACAGCAGCAGAAATACCAACAGAAAATTTAAATCATACATCTCCTTTGGTAGTTACGGTATCCGTTATACAAATGAAAAAAGGAAAATCAAAAAGGTCTGCAGAAGAATGGGCTGTAAATAGAACTTTAGTGGACGCGGGAAGTTCTGTAGATATAATATTTTATCATGCATTGAATAAAATGGGATACAGAGATGAAGAAATGTCTTGTTCAACATATCATATATGGATTTGGAAAATCTTTAACAAAACCTAAAGGCGAAATAGTGGTACGAATTCCGCTAGGAAAGATTGAAACACAAGTAACATTATGTGTGGTAGACGTGGAATCGCCGTACAACATGATATTGGGAAGACCATGGATACATGCAATCAAGGATGTAGCATCAACATTACATCAATGCATCAAATTTCCTATGCCCGATGGAATTGGAGAAATTAGAGGAGATGCTGATCTCGCAAAGCTGTGTTATCAAATTGAAGTAAGAAATTATGAAGAGCGTCCAAAGCTGCGAAAAGCTCGCAGAAAGATGGTGAAAGAAACAAAGAAAGAAGAAGAATTTAAAGTTTACATGATAAGATCAAAAGAAGGAAACGGAATACCCAGCGAAATCTCGCAAGAAGGAGATGAACTCATAAGAGTTGTAAAAACCCCAACACTAATGGGAGAGCTTGAAGCCAGTTACACCGCAGCAGAGCCAACAAAAGAAGTAAATGTTGGAAGTAAAGAAGAACCTAAGATGCTGAAAATTGGAACAAATATGGATGTAGATGAAGAAGAGCGAACCGTAAACCTCTTGCGAGAATATAAAGACATCTTCGCGTGGAATATGGATGAGATTCCTGGAATAGACCCATCAGTTGCATGTCATAAGCTAGAAATTAACAAGGAGGTAAGGCCATTTAAATAAAGGATAAGAAATATAGCAACATCATACCATTCCCAAATAGAGGAAGAATTACAGAAGATGCTCGATGCGGGAATTATAAGGCAAGCAAAGTACCCGGAATGGATTGTAAATATGGTGGTGGTTCCAAAGAAGAATAAAGGGATGAGAATTTGTATAGATTTTACTGACTTAAACAAAGCCTATCCAAAAGATAGCTTTCCATTACCAGATATTCCTCAAATGGTTTAATTAGCAGCGGGAAATGATAGAATATCTTCATTAGATGGGTATAAAGGATATAATCAGATCCCTCTCGCTGAAGAAGATCAAGAGCCCACCACATTCTTTGCTCCAAGAGGATTGTACTGTTATACAAAGATGCCCTTTGGTTTACGAAATGCTGGTGCAACATATCAAAGAATGGTGGAAAAAGTGTTTGCAAAATGGATCCATAAAACACTAAAAGTATATGTAGATGACATGCTAGTCAAAAGTAAAGAAGCTAAAAACCATGTGCAAGACTTAAATGATATTTTCGATCAAATGCGACATTTTAGCATTAAGGTGAATCCCGAAAAATGTACTTTTGGAGTAGCTTCGGGAAAAAATTTGGGGTACATTGTGTCAAAGGAAGGAATACAAGTTGACCCAGATAAAGTACGAGAAATTCGCGACATGCCAACGCCAGCAACAATAAAAGATGTGCATAAGTTGAATGGACTCTTAGCCTCGCTAGGAAGATTCATCTCGCGATCTTCAGATAAATGCAAGAATTTCTTCAACATACTCAGGAAGGGTACAAATTTCAAGTGGAAAGATGAATGTGAGAAGGCTTTTCAAGGGATTAAAGAATATTTAATGAACATATCTATCTTGCAGAAGCCAGAGCCCGGAGAAGAATTATTGATCTATATTTCAACAACTTTGCACGCGTTAAGTGCAGTATTATTGCGAGTAGACGCAGGAATAGAAAAACCAATTTATTACATCAGAAAAACATTTAATACTTTAGAGAAAAATTACTCAAAGATTGAGAAAGTTAAATTCTGGCATTGGTTTATGCAACCTTTAAGCTTCGTATCTATTTTCAAGCACATAAAATAAAAGTATTAACAAAGGTACCTATTGAGTCAGTAATGAAGAATTCTAAAAGATCAGGCAGGGTTGAAAGATGGAATGCACAAGTAGGGAATTTTGAAATCAAATACGAAATCCTATCCCCGCCAAAATCAAAAGCTGTAGCGGATTTTTTAGCAGAATTTCCTCTAGAAGATGATGAAGCTGTAGAAGAAATGATGGACGTAGAAGAAATGATGGACATAGAAGAAGAACATGGAGATCCAAAAGATCTATTAAAGGAACCTAACATGTGGGAAATATTGGTGGATGGATCATAAAATGGGGAAGGTAATGGAATTGGAGTTGTGTTTATTTCACTAGAAGGAGAAAAAGTGGATTTTTCATTTCGTTTGGAGTTCCCATCCACTAATAATGAGACGGAGTATGAAGCTATAGTGCTTGCGTTGAAATTCGCAATAGAAATGAAATTGGAAAATGCTATAATTACTAGTGACTCGCAATTGGTTATTCGCCAGATAATAGGAGAATATACAACAAATGAACCATCTTTGAAAAAATACAAGAGCCTTGTTGAAGAATTATCTGCGATAATTCCAAAAATAAAATGGAGACATATATCAAGAAAACATAACAGACTCACATATGATTTTTCTTTCATATCTAGCATGATGATAAATCCAGTTGCAAGATGCATAAAATTTCAAACACTTGTATCACCCCTCAATCAATAAGGAAGAAGAAGATGAAGAAAATGTGATGGTGATAGAAGGTGGTGAAGAAGAACCAAAAGGCAATATTGCAGACCGGCGAGCAGAACTTCATGCATATTTTACAAGAGGGGAGACACCAAGAAATATTTTAGAAACACATAAATTAAAAATCCGAGCAACAAATTATGAATTAAGAGATGGAATATTATATCGCAAATCTTTTAATGGACCATCGCTAAGATGCTTGACACGGGAAGAAGGACAAAAGGTGTTAAAGATGTTGCATAGTGGAGACGCTGGTACTCAGAGTGGAGGAAGATCTTTGGCATACAGAAAAAAAATGCAAGGTTATTATTGGCCATAATGCATGAGGACGCAAAGCAACTTTCAAGACGATGTGAAGAGTGTCAGCGATATGGAAAGAAAATACATGCACCAGGGGAACCATTGTCATCCTCAACCAGTGTGTGGCCTTTTGGAAAATGGGGATTGGATATTGTGGGACCATTTGTACCAGGTTCTGGACAAAGAAGATATTTAATTGTCGCTACATATTATTTCACAAAATGGGGAGAAGTAAAGGCAGTGCACCTACAAATTATATTTTCAAATATGAATGTGAAAATGTCTTTGTCGCGGATGTGTTGCACAGTTAGTATCTGATAATGGAAAACAGTTTGAAGGACAGAATATCGAATTGTTACTTAATGCATTTAAGATTAAATGTGGAAAATCAACACCACTATATCCACAGGCCAACGGACAGGTAGAGGCAACAAATAAGACATTTGCAGATATACTGAAGAAGAAATTAGAGAGACACCACAGGGCATGGTGTGAACAAGTACATAATGCAGTATGGGCTTACAATACAACTAGACGGGAAGCTACTGGAATGTCACCTTTTTGTCTGACATATGGGGTTGAAGCTGTATTACCAACGGAAGTTTCTATTCCTACAACAAAAAAAGAAGTTTAGGAGAAGAATATTAGTGCTGGTATGATTCTAAATAAACTTGATGAGTTAGAAGAAAAGAGAGAAAAATACCGACAACATATGGAAAATTATCAGCGGAGATTAGCTCGCGAGTATAACAAACGTGTCAAAATACATGAGTTCCAACCAGGTGATTTAGTGTTACGAGAAACACCAGTGTATCATCGAGAAAATGGTGGAAAGCTGGCGAGAAAGTGGGATGGACCATACATCATTAAAGAGATAGTTGGAACCGGGGCATACAAATTAATGGACCCAGAAGGTAGAGATGTTGGTCAAAGACTTGATAAACCATGGAATAGATTATATCTGAAAATATATTATCAATAACAAATTCTGCGAGATTAGAAATATTGGTATATTAAATAGTGAGACGGATAATAAATTTTTCATTCTCTATCAAAACTGCGAGATTCTTCCAATGATAAAGCAAATAAGAAATGCGCAAATATCGCAAGAAACGCGAATAAAATTTCGCAGAGACATAAGAATGGGACGAACATTTATGGCGTACACCCTAGTTCGCGAATAAAACTTCGTAAGAGGCAAATGTAAGACCTAAAGTGCATCATATAAGGGGGTATCTCTTTGCGTGACTCAGGGATAAGGTTATACCGTTGCTGGAACCTGAGTCATGGAGATGTTGGGGTTAAAGAAAACCTATCCGGGGGATGTACCTTGGATTTCCAACTATATAAGGTTATACCCTGGTTGGACGACCGAGAGTCTCTTCTAAGGAGTGCAGAGTATGACTAAGGCTCCAAGGTACACGGTTGAGCCAAGGGTGTCCGGGGCGTACGAAACTACCCCGACCATTCTTGGAAACTATTGGATATGATGCACTCGGCCCGAAGAAAACCCCACTTAGGGTGCAGTCTTGTAACTATAAGCCATATAGGCATAAAGGATAAGAGGCTGCGAAAATAGCTGGTTGTTGTTAAGACCGGATGGGAGGAGCTAGTCTTGTATGGCCGATGTTCCCTCCTTGAAGGGTAAACCAGGGGGAAGATAAGGGCGGCACCCTCCATTAGGGAGCTGATAAGTGTCTAAAGACGACAATGTCATGGGGTTTTATGATCGCAAGAACATTTAGACATGTCATATTGTCACGTGACAAATACTATACATAAGCAACAATCCATAAGAAAAAGCTTAGATGGTATCAATGGGTTTTTAATGAAAGTGTAAAGACGTCCTGCGATTTCATCGCAAGACGGCAATGTCATAGATCTTTGTTCTCGCAAGGGAGCTTAGGCTTGTCATATTGTCGCAGAGAAATTGAAAAAATATAGATAAGGCAAGATCAATGGTTCAATACATGAAAATGAGCTTAGGACGTCCTGCGATTTTGTCGCAGAAATTAATATTTGGCAAAATAAGACCTTTAACTAGGAAGGCAAAATAAGACCAACAAAATAATCCCAAACATTAACTATTTTCTTTTAAGAATGCAGGAAAGATTTGAAGAGATGATGAGATATATAATATCCTTCAGAATTTTTTTCAGAAATATTAATCAGAATCACACAGCATGATTATTTATAATTTCGCAAAGTATTAGTAATATCGCAGTACTATCCATAATTTCGCAAGTACTATTCGCAACAAAGTTCGCAAGAAAAGACTTGTTCAATACAAGAAAGATAATGAGGGGCAAGTATGGGAATTGATAAATAAAATATCATTATCTTCCTTGAGAATATTCAAAATGACATAAACAAAATTAAATTCCAAAGTCGCATAAAGATGCATTGCTCGCAAGAAAGAAGAAGAAAAAGAAAACAAGAACAAAATTCAAGCTTCAGAATTGGACTCGCCAGCTTCATTATTATTGCCAGTGTTATCAACTTCATCAGTATTCTTCTCATTACGATTAGTTCGAGCTTCCTCTTCTTCTAGCTCTTCGCCAGCAATTGCTTCACCACCAGCAACAACTTTTCTAGGAGAGCTTTTTTCTTTTTCTGTTGAATCTTGTTCTTCACCACTTGCCTAGTTTAGATCATTATCAATGGGAAGAGGAATTTCATTATCATCTACTTCTAAAGGATCAACGGATACAGGGGGAGAGAGAATTGGATATCAGAATATCATTCACAAGAACTTCAGCATTAAGATGAACCTTGCGAAGGAAACCTCTATTACGATTTCAGACTCTATATTTTTGAAGTATTCAAGGTAGTCATATCTCCTTTCTGCTCGATCACGAGATTGAACAAGATTGAGCACTCCATTTTCTTTGCGAACCTTAGCCAATTTTTCAGTTAGATCAGAAATGGTAGAGTGAAGGCCTTTTTCAGATTCTGCGAGAAACATAAATTGACAAGAAAATATTCAGATAAGAATCTTTCAACAAATATAGCAGAGAAATTAAATAGAGAAATTAACAGTTAAGGCAGTCAAAATGACTACCTTCTTTTTGAGAAGTTAAGTTTTGAATTAATGTTAAGAAACAATTCTCCCATTGGTTCATGGAATCCTCAAAGTTATCTCCAATTATAACCTTCAGGCGAGACTTTATAATTTCTTCTTTGGAGTGAAGATAAGTATTTTCTTTTCCTAATAAGGAATAAGATTCTTCTAACTGAGAATATTGATCTTGGAGTTTACTGGCCTTTAGACTTAGAGTTAGCCTACCCTTGATAAGTTTATCTTTCTCAGCGGCAGATGATTCGGTTACTTCCTTGAGTTCATCTTTTAGTGAACGAAGAGATTGTTCTTGGTTGTCACACACTTTCTGAAGAATATTTATTTGCTGCGAGGAGATCGCCATCTTGTTTAAAAAACTACATTTCTCCTGAGATAAAGTTTTGTTTTCATCTGATAAATATTTCATCGCCAATTTAGCTTGGGTTATCAAATATGAGAGGCGGGTAACTTCATTACTTAATAGATTTTGCATTTGCGCTAATTGGTCGTTCTCATTGGTAAGATTATCTATTTGATCGATTGAATATGTGTAAAGATTATCTAATCTATTATATTGATCCATCCAAGAATCTCTCTCAGCACGAGATTCTTCAGCAACAGACTCAAATTGAAATATCTTTATTAATCGTTTCTGATTTAAAGCTAAATAGGAAAACCAAATATTTAAAAAGGAATTGAGTACAGAAAAGATGAAAATATACTAAAACAGAAAAAATTAGAGGCAGAGGCAGAAGAACTATACCTTTTAACTCCTTGTTTTTATTGCAAATATTTTCGAAATCAAGAAAAGAGTTGCGAAGCTTGTGATCAAGAATATCACATACTGAAGTTTTGGCTTGGAGATTTCTCTTTAGAGCTTTAACTTCATTTTATAAAAACGCTTGTGAAGAAGTTCGATCAGAACCAAAATATTTGATTAAAGTCTCGCAAACATCATATTTGAAAGGGTCAGTATAAGATTTCCTCGCATCATCTAAAATGTCAGACAAAAATTTAAAAGCAACATCGACCCCTACTGATGCTTCTTTAGATGAGGGAAGAGGTGCATAGGGTGAAGTAGTAATGATGGCGAGTTGGAGATTTGAGTCATTTGCGATGGTTGCATCACCAGAAGGTGGAGTGTCTATGAAAGTAACGGTTGGAAGTAAAATATGAGAGGAAGAGGTTTTGTTCATAACAGTTTGGGGAGCTTCATCCATTGGAGGATTAATGGCATTGGGAGTATTTATGATGACATTCTCGCAAATAGAGGATGGAGGTTCCATCTGCGAAGTAGTAGAAATAGGTTTTGAAGACGAAAACTTGGGAATAGCAATATCAATCTCAAGAGTCTTGGCTTTGCGATGTTTCTTGCGAGGTTTAACAACATTTTCTTCACCCTGCGAGTAATAATATAGATAAGAAACAGAGGCAACAATATTGTTATTAAGAAAAGAAATGTTTCTTACTAACTTATGACTCGCATACTTTCTTTTCTTTTCAGTAAGTATTTGTTGTGAATCTTCGAGAAGATTAGGGTTTTGGTTGACAAACTTGGTATTGGATGCAGTTCCACTGAAAATAAAACATAATATGGGAGTTATATAGAATCAACCAAAAAATATCAAATAAAGTGAATAAGTATGATTTAGACAATCAAAATCGAGTTTAATAACGTCAGAAGAACACATACCTTGAAGATTCCATTGAAGCAGCAGCAGGTGAATTTGCAGAAGAAGAAAGCTGCAGGTAGGAAAAATTTGCAGAGAGTGAAGAGGTGAAGAAAACGAAGAAGTAAAAGAAGAAAAAATATTTCTTTGATAGATTCTCTCTTTTATAGACAAAAGGATGGTAACCGTGTAATAAAATATTAACCGATAAAAAGAGGAATATTCGACACATGTAGGCGGTAACACTAAATTTACGGAGTTTTGTTGATCATAGAAGATGAAATGATGAATAGCTGCGGCATTTTATTTCTCGTGATCTTTCCTCCTTCGCAGAAAATACATGAGAAGAGGAAAGATGTAGGACCAGAATATCGCCATGATATTACTCTTGCGAGATTAACAACACTTCGGCGAATACCACTGCGAGTTAATTAACAACACATTGCGAGTGTTACAGATAACAGAAATAATGATGCAATGGATGACGATAGATAAAACACGGAAAAAGCATGATGATACTGCGAGTTTCACAAATATCTGCGAGGGTTGGTATTACAACTACTGCGAGAATATCGCAGGTCAGATCCGAAATTAAAGGACAGCTTAGCTGTCATCCAATATGTAACTACCCTATATAAGGAGACCCAGTAGATTCAGAGAGGGGATGATGTATTTTTTTTTAGTGTTGAGAAAGTCTTGAAGAGACAGAAAATTCAAGAGAGTGGTTGTATTCTTGATTTCTTCCATTCCTTGTAAACATTTTGAGAATCAAATAAGAAAGTGTTGTTTTTAATCTTCAAATATGTGTTAATTACTGTAAATTCTTATCAAGGGTGTAGTGTAGGTTTTCCTGCAACTACAAAAATTTAGTCTTGTCATATTTGTGCGACAATCCTGAAGAGGCAATAATACAAAAGAGAAAGATAAGACGAGATCAATGGGTCATTACATGAAAGTGTAAGGACGTCCTGCGATTTTGTCGCAAGACGGCAATGTCATGGGGCTTTATTTTCGCAAGAATATTTAGACCTATCCTATTGTCGCGACAAAAATGACAAAAGAGAAAAAGTTAAGGCAAGATCAATGGGTTTCTGCATGAGAGTGCAAAGACGTCCTGCGATTTTGTCGCCATGACAAAAGGTGGCAAAATAAGACCTTTACTTAGGAAGGAAAAATAAGACAACATAAGAATGAAAAAAACCAAGAATTATCTCTGAAAATACATGCTTGCGAGATTATGCATAGAAATCTGCGAAACTGAGGCATAAATTTACCAAAAGATTACGCAACAATCTTAATACTCAAAAATAATTTGCTTAATCTTTCATTTGAATACAAATAACAGAGGCAAGTATGGGAATGCATAGAATGAGAAAATGTTAGTTGTCTCCATATCAAAGATTTACATGAGCAGAAAGATGCAAAAGAGATAAAATTTATATTGGAAGATGGCGAAATTCGCAGTGATAGATTACAAGAACAGAAGATCAAAGATCAAATATACAGATATTACAAAAAGTTGAAGAAGGAAGCAAAAATTATTTCTTGTTTGATTCTTCATCATATTCACCGAATTCTTCTTCTTCATCTTCATCAGATTCTTCTTCGCTAGCATCACTATCAGAGATGACCATATTAGGAACGTTCTTTGGAATTTCTTCCGAGAGGCAGGGATATGTGGAATGAATAATGTTATTATCATCACAAACTATCTTAATAGTTTGGTTGCGAAAAAGAATAGCATCATTCTTAAAATTCGCAACAATAATCCTTAGCTGATTCTTCAATCCCGAACACTTATCATTGCGAGAATAAAGATTCTTTGCGAGCTGCTCTTTTTCATCCTCAAGTTCTTCAATTCTTTTGCGAAATATTTCTTCAGCCTCTACGAACACATAACAATGAGTTAATAACTTGATGAAAATTTATGAAAAATAGATGATTAAATAAGAAAGAACAGTTAACAACCTTCTCTGTCAGAAATCATATCTCTAACCAAGGCCGTGTGCTCAGTGTGGAGACTAACGTCTACACCTAGACTATTTCTGGCATCATCTAAAATTTTCGCAGCCCAAGCAAATTCATCATCATTAGTTATGAGAAGACGGGAACGAATTTGATTCTCTCTCTCTCTAAGCACAACATTTTTGCGCTTAAGTTCATCTCGTTCAATTTGAACCCCAAGAAGAGTTTCATGAAATTTCGCTAAGGCTTGAGCGCCTTGGTTAGAAATTCAATCTTTATCATCTATGAGATCACCGTTCTTGGTCCTTAAGGTATTGATTTCCTCTTTAGAGCTATGGTAAAAACGCTTAAATTTGTTGGCTAAACCCAAACTGGGTCTATGGTCAATTTCTAAGAGGCGAAGTTTGGATCTGAGTTCATTTATGGAATGAGATTTAATCTTATCATTGGAAAAACTATTTAAAGAATTATTAAGACGCTCAAGAAAGGTATTATCATCTATAGGGTCAGGAAAAGAACGGAGTGTAGCTTCATCAGAAATACCATAAATGTCTGCAAAAATGGTTGATCAAATAAGATAAAACAATGGGATAAAGGAATCAAGGGGAAGAAGGAAAAGTTCATACCACAGAGTTGTTGATTTGCATTCTGAAGGCTAGAAATTTTATTCTCCTGAACAGTAGTTTCGGATTCTAATTGTTTATTCTTCTCGCGAAGACTGACAGCCTCAACTTCCAATTCTTCATTCTTTTTGCGAAGCTGAAGATTTTTCTTCTCAAAATTCCCACATCTCCTAACTAAGTCAGAATTGACCGCGTAGGAAGCTTTTCCATCCTGCGAAAGAATAAGGCAAATTTTCAAAATAAACTACAATTTCGAATCAAAAAGTAAAAGAAGAAAAATACAAGTATGAAAATTTACCAAGCTATTAAGAGAATGTAAGAAACTTGGGGATACAAATCTGGAAACTCCGCGAAGAGACTCATTATTCTCTAAGAGGGGGGCATCAAAGATAGCAGCTATAGACTTGCAGGTATTAGTTAGAGGAGTATCACCAGTTCCTTGCATAGAATCAGAGAAGATGCTGGATAGTTGTGCCATTGAATATTTAGAAGAGGCACCTTCTTTTGCGAATACAACATCATCATCTGTACTCTCATTAAAATGGGAGATTGAGGGAGAAGGAGAGCGAATCTTTCTTTTCTTTGAAGATGAGGCAACAGATTTCTCCTTGCGAAGAGCACTTTTACCTTTACCTTTGGTCTTCGCAGCTTTAAATCCTTCCTCTTCAACAACTACAACACCAATCTTCGCACACGAATGAAGATAAGAAACAGAGGCAACAATATTGTTAAAAATAATAAAACAAAGTATTTCTTACTTCATCCGTGATCGAACGAAGTGCTACTAGGGTGCTTGATTTGCTAGTTCTGTTTTAGCTTCGTCTTAATTTGTTAATGTAAAATTTTCGCAAGATTAATAAATATGGAGAAAAGTGAAGACAATAAACTGAAAGAAAGAAACATACCTCCTTCTCTTTCTCAGGATACTTAAATACCCAAGGTTGGTAAGTAGCGAGATTCCCAGGAAGCACGTTTGAACCAGAAATATAAGAACCCCTCAGAATCAGTGAAAAGACATACCATTTCTCATCTTTAGATTGGCGAGGAATGTTATTCTTGCCAGAATGCCAATCAATGTCATGCATAAGTTTTTTATCGTTGTCAATATTTTCTTTCCTCTTCAAGCGAATACCACAGGGATTTTTGACATTCTTCATAGGTATTAATTCATAATTTTCAAAGAAGCTCTCTGCGGTGTATTTTTCGGCGAGAATTTCTAGATCCTTAAATTCAGGATCCCTAACGTTTTTTGAATAAAGAGATCCCTTGCCAGCACCGCGGTTAGATAATTCAAGCATCAGGAGAATGCAATCCCCACTTAATTGATATATTGCTCGCGAGAACTTCGCATGAGAGAGTATCTCATAAAATAAAGGAAGGTTAGGATCATAAAGAGGGATAAGAAGGCCAGCGAGAATTTGACCGAGTGAAACTATGATTTCTTTATCATCACAATGATGATCAGAAAACAGTTTAGCAGAAAGAATGGAGGTATCTTCTTGATTCGGAATGGTTGATAGTGTAAAACCTCTCTCTTTGAGAAGTTTCTGAATTCCCTCAAAAGAAGTTTTAGCTTTGTGACCGCTTGGAGGCATATCTGTGTATGGAATGAAGGAATGAAGATCAAAAGAAAAAGAATGATGAAAATTTACAGCAGCAGAAGCGGAATTTGCGGAGAAACAGTAAAATTGCAGAGAAGAATAGAAGAAAGTGAAAAGAGAAGAATATATATAAAGAGAAGAGTTCTCGAGAAAATAAACTCATTAATGCGAAGAGTGGACGTGCACGGTTGAGAATGACGGTTGAAAAGGACGTGTCGAGAAATGAATGGAAGAAGAAATACGTGTAATAAATACTGCGTAAGATACAGAATCATGTCAGTACAGAAGAATATGACATTGTGAAAAGTTGCGGCATTTTGGAAATACAGTTTCTCATGACATTTTACCCTTCGTAGAGAATACATGAGAAGAGGCAAGATGTATCGCAACAACAACACCCTTGCGAAGTCATCATCATTAATACATTACGAAGCTATCGCAGGCTAACTACAGAAATGACGTAACAGATGACGACAACTTAAACACGAAAAATATGTGAAGACCTTGCGATATTTAAGAATGTTGCTAACATCAATACTTGAATACTTGCGAGAATATCGCAAACCAGATCTGAAAATAAAGGACAACTTAGCTATCATCCACTATGTAATATCCTATATAAAGAACCGAATAGGCGTAAGGAAGAGGGAGAGATCTTTTTGGAGTGTTGAGAAAGTTTTGAAGAAATAGAAAGTCCAATACAGTGTTGTATTCTTGATTTCATTTCCTTCTTGTAACATTTCTGGAATCTATTAATAAAAATTGTAGTTTTTGATCATAAAGATGTGTTGATTATTATGAATTCTTGTGAGGGATGTATTGTAGGATTTCCTGCAACTACAATGTCAGATTCAACCACTTGGTAAAATACTAATGCGATGAATCTACCATTCATAACGTCTTGCAAAGTTGCTAACAGAATTGAATCCCCATGCTAGGATAGCATGTGAGGAAATATATGACATAGATATGGAAGGAATGAGACTTGCTTGAGTGCAGAACCTCTTGATGAATATCTATGCATATTTTACAGGTTCTTGCTTCCACCTCATCAAAGTTCGAAATTCCTCCAAGTGCTCTAATAATGGAACGTCTGCCAAATCTTCTGGATCAGAACTTTTACAGTTGGAGAGATATGCAACCAAAGATGCTTTGTCAGTAGTCATATTCTCAGCGTAGATCCATGCTCATCTGAAGAACATGTCATATTCTGGATCTTTCCGATTATGTGAAACTTGGTTTATGTCCGGGTTGAACTTATGTTCACTTTGAGAGCGATGTATCCATAAGTATTTTTGAGCGTTCCTTCAAGGTCTCTGATTGAGATATGAGCATGAGTAGCTTCTTGTTGAGTGACGCCTGTGGCTCTGAGGGTTTTCAGTGGAATGATGTTGATGGCGGTGTCAGCATCGATCAACATTGTGCCAAAATCATTTCCTCTGAGATGGACTGTAGTTGCAGGAATTCCCACACTACACCCTTGTTAAGATTCTATGGAAATCTATTGGAAATCAATTAAACTTCAAAGATTTAAATGATATTTTACTATTCAAATCTCAGAAATGTTTACAGAATTGGAAGAAATCAAGATTACAAATATTCTCTTGAAGTTTCTCTCTCCTCAAAACTCTTTCAACTCTCAAAAATACATCATTATTTTCTGGATCTATCGAGCCCTTTATATAGGGATTTACATAATGGATGACAGCTAGATTTTCCTCCTATTTTGGATCTATTCTGCAATCTCATTGCGATCGCTACAATATTCTCTATCGCAAGGATGATGACCATCGCAGGATCAACATATTCTTCTTTTATTTCTTCCATTGTCAGTTTCTTTTGGATATTCTGTAACGCTCATGAAACGTTGTTAAAGAACTGGCAGTGATGCTCGCAGAAACGTTGTTAAATATCGCAGGAATAGCGTCGTAGCGATATTCTGGTCCTACATCTTGCCTCTTCTCATGTCTTCTCTGCGAAGAAGAGAAGATCATGAGAACCAATATTCTTTATTACCCTCGCAACTTATTTCCCTTTTATACTTTCTCCTCGACAAGATTCCGTTAATCTAGCCTTTCCTACACGTGTTGTGAATTCCTCCATTTACTGACACGTCTCTGCTCAATAGGCCCACCCCCTTTTGCCTATAAAAGGTAGAATTAATTTTCAAAACTAATTTTCTTCTTCCGTTTCTTCATCTTCTTCGTTTGTCTACTTCGCCTTCCCTCTGCAACTTTTATTCTTCTTCATATTCTTATGCTACTGTTCTAATGGAATCATCAAGGTATGTTTCTTGATTTATGATATTTATTTAAGCCAATTTTTACTTTCATTATCCAATCTTTCTTATTTGATTCTTCATAACTTCCATGTTATGTCTTCTCTTCAGGGGAACTATCTCTAATACACAATCCACGATTCAAAACCCTAATACTCGCAAAACACTAGTAGAGAAGAAGAGGAGGAGTTCTGCGAATGATAAGGTAGTAAGAAACATATTCTATTTCCTAATAACAATATTGTTGCCTCTGTTTCTTATCTGAGTTATTATTCGTAGAATGACGAGAACCCTGTTAAGCCTCCCAAAAGATCTCGCCACTTTAAGACTCTTGGGGATAATCTCATGATTCCCACGCTAACATCCGTGAGGAGTACTCCCACACCATCGCAACCAAATATTTCTACTTTTGTTTGCGAGAATATCGCTACCCGTACTTCTACTTCTTCTGATCCTTTGACAGATCAAGCTTCTAAAACTGCTGTGACTGAGACTCCTTATAGTCCTTTACGGCATTCAACTGTTGTTTTTACAATAATCCTCCTGACAACTCAACCATCACAAATGATCGTCAACTTTCTCTCATTACTACTTCATCTTCTACACCCCTTCCTTCATCAAGCGAAACTTTTGCAGGTGATGATGTTGCTTTTAAAATCTTGTCTAACATTTTAGATACTGCTATAAAGTCTTCCACTGACCCTCTCCAACATCAAGCTTGCGAGACTCTACTCAAGTATTTTGGCTCTGATGGTAATGCTTCGCGAGCTTCTTTGGAAAATAATATTGAAGCTCTGAGGAAAAGCCTTCAAGTTAAAACTGCTGAATCTGATACTTTGAATCATATGCTCCGCAACTCTTCTCTAGACTGTGAGAATCTTCGCAGAAAAAAATGACGAGCTGAAAGGTACATTTTTCTTGCCTCTACCCCCTTGTTCTTCTGTTTTATTTTCATATTTTCTGTACTCAGGATTCCTTCTTAAATTATTGATTCATATATTAGTTTCAAATCAGACTCGTTTCATAGAAAGACTCAAATTTGAATCTATCGCTGAAGAAGCTCGCGCTGAAAGAGATTCTTGGATGGATCAACATACTAAACTAGACAATCTTTACACTTATTCAATTGATCACATAAATAATCTTACTAATGAGAATAATCAATTATTGCAAAGGCAGAATTTATTAAGTGGCGAGGTTGATCGCCTCTCATATTTGTTTTTTAAGGCTAATTTGGCGATGGAGTATTTATCAGATGAGAATAAAACTTTGTCCCAAGAAAAACATAGATTTTCAAGCTTGATGGCGATTTCCTCGCAGCAATTAAGTAATCTTCAAAGCACATGTAATAATCAAGAGCAATCTCTTCGTTCTCTCAAGAATGAGCTCAAGGAATTAACTGAATCATCTGCTGCCGAGAAGGATAAGCTTATCAAGGGTAGATTAACTCTTAGTTTAAGGGCCAGCGAACTTCAAGACCAATACTCTCAATTAAAGGAATCTCATTCTTTATTATCAAAGGAAAAATCATATCTTCGCGACAAAGAAGAAAGTATGAAATCTCGTCTGAAGGGTATGGTTGGCGATAAATTTGATGATGCCATGAATCAATGGGAGAACTGTTTATTTTCATTAATCCAAAACTTAACCTCGCGAAAAGAAGGTAGTCAATTGACTGTCTCTCTTGTTGATCTTCTCATAAAATTTTGTGTTATATTCCTTGTGATATTTTTGTCTAACTGATCTTTTATTATTTTGTTGCTCGCAGAATCTGAAAGAAATCTTCATTCTACCATCGCTGATCTGACCACTAAATTGGATAAAGTTCGTAAAGAAAACAAGTCTCTTCTTTCCAATTATCTTGAAGCCCGCGAAAAAGTAGAAAGAAGACTTGATTATCTCGAGTACTTTAAAAATATAGAGATTAGGAATCGTGACAGAGGTTTCCTTCGCAAAGTCCATCTCAGTGCTGAAGTTCTTGTGAACGAGATCCTGCTCTCTCATTCTCTCCCTCCTGTATCTGTTCCTCTTCACATGGATGAAGAATTAGAGTTTATTAATAATGAAGAAAATACCACCCAAGAAGATGGTGAAGAAGAAGCAAGAAGTCCTCCCAAAAAAATAACTGCAAGTGGCGAAGTAATCGCTGATGAAGAATCAAAATAAGGAGAGACTCGCGATGAAAAGGATGCTGATGAAGCTGATAACTCTGGAGAAAATAATAAATCTGACGAGCAAGAAGAATAAATCTGGCGAAGCCATCGCTGAAACTTGAATTTTATCTTTTCTTTCTTTTTCTTCTTCTTTCTTGCGAGCGATGTAATTTTTGAGACTTTTAGAATTTAACTTTCAATTTAGCTTACTTTGAATATTTTCAAGGAAGATAATGAAATCTTACTTCTCTATTCCCCTACTTGCCCTTCATTATCTTTCTTGAAATGGTGAATCATTTTATGTATCTTCTTTAAGGAATTGTATTGTTGCATTATTCGCGAAAGTATGAATATATCTGCGATACAATGAATATTGATGCGATGTTCTGAAAAATTCTGAAGGAATCTGCGATGTTAAGAATTTGCCTTCTTATATATAGTTCTGCGATGAATGAATATTTCCTGCAATCTTAAAATAGAATAGTTAATTGGTAAGATTATACTTTTGGTCTTATTTTTCCTTCCTAGTTAAAGGTCTTATTTTGCCAAACTTTTTCTGTCTGCGACAAAATCGCAGGATTTCTTAACATTTGCATGTAAAGATCCTTTGATCTTGTCTTATCCATGTTCTTTCAAAATCTTTGCGACAATATGATAAGTATAAACTCTCTGTCAAGAATTTAGCCTTATGACATTGTCGTCTTGCGATGAAATCGCAGGACGTCTTTACACTCTCATGTAAAAACCCATTGATCTCATCTTAACTTTTGGCTTGTTGCCTCTGTATAATTTACGTCACGCGACAATATGACAGGCCTAAATGTTCTTGCGATCATAAATCCCCATGACATTTCCGTCTTAAGACACTTATCATCTCCCTAATGGAGGGTGCCTCCCTTATCTCCCCCATGGTTTCCCCTTAAAGGAGGGCACATCGGCCATACAAGACTAGCTCCTCCCATCCAGATTTAACAACAACCAGCTTTTTTCGCAGCCTCTTGTCCTTTATGCCTATATGGCTTATAGTTACAAGACTGCACCCTAAGTGGGGTTTTCTTCAGGCCAAGTGCATCATAGCCAAGACTTACCAAGAATGGCAAGGGAGTTTCGTATTCCCTTGGCACCCTTGGATCAACCATGTACCTCGGCGCATAGGTCATACTTTGCACTTCTTGGAAGAGATTCTCGGTCGTCCAACCAGGGTATAACCATATATAGTTGGAAATCCAAGATCTCTCTCCCGGATAGGTTTTATTTAACCCCAACATCTGGATGACTCAGGATCCAGCAGCGGTATAACCTTACCCCTGAATCATGTCAAGAGATGCCCCCTCCTATGATGCGCTTTTAGGTCTTACATTTGCCTCTTACAAAATTTTATTCGCGAACTAGGGTGCACGCCATAAAGGTTCGTCCCATTCTTTAATCTCTGCAAAATTTTATTCGCTTTTCTTGCGATGATGCTCGCTGCTCTTGTTGCTCTTTGTTATCAGAAGAATTTTTCAATTGTAAGAGAGAGAGAAGAATTTATTATCTGTGTCATCATATAACATACCTGTATTTCTTATCTCGCTGAAGATGTCATTGATAATACCTCTTCAGAAATAATCCATTCCACGGTCTATCGAGTCTTTGACCAACATCTCTTCCTTTAGGATCCATTAGTTTGTATGCACCAGTTCCAACTATCTCTTTAATGATGTATGGTCCATCCCATTTTCTCGCCAATTTTCCACCACTTTCTCACTGATAACTAGGCGTTTCTCGCAGTACTAAATCGCCAGGTTGGAATTTGCGCTTCTTAACACGTTTGTTGTACTCGCGAGCTAATCTGCGTTGATAATTATCCATATGTTGTAGAGTTTGTTCTCTTTTTTCTTCTAATTCATCCAACTTATTCAGTATCATACCGGCACTTAAATTTCTTTCCCATGCTTCTCTTTTTTTTGTAGGAATAACAACTTCTGTTGGTAATACACCTTCTACCCCATATGTCAAACAAAATGGTGACATTCCAGTTGCTTCTCGTCTAGTTGTGTTGTAAGCCCATATTGCGTTATGTACTTGCTTGCACCATGCTCTGTGGTATCCTTTTAACCTCTTTTTCAAGATGTCTGCGATTGTTTTATTAGTTGCCTTAGCCTGACCATTTGCTTGTGGTTATAGAGGAGTAGACTTTCCACATTTTATCTTAAATAGATTGAGTAACAATTTTATATTCTGTCTCTCAAATTGCTTTCCATTATCAATTGTGCTGGAATCCTAAATCTGCAGATTATATTTTCAAAGATGAATGTAAAAATATCTTTATCGCGAATATGTTGTACTGCCTTTACTTCTCCCCATATTGTGAAATAATCTGTTGCGACAATCAGATATCTTCTTTGTCCAGAACCAGGTACGAATGGTCCCACAATATCTAACCCCCATTTCCCAAAAGGCCATACACTTGTTGAATATGATAATGGTGCTCCTGGTGCATGTATATTTTTTCCGTATCGCTGGCAATCCTCGCAACGCCTTGAGAGTTGCTTTGCATCCTCATGCAAATACGACCAGTAATAACCCTGCATTTTTGTTCTATATGCTAAAGATCTTCCTCCACTGTGATTACTAGCGTCACCACTATGTAACATCTTTAATACTTTTTATCCTTCTTCTCTCGTCAAACATCTTAGCGATGGTCCATTAAAAGATCTACGATATAACACTCCATCTCTTAGCTCATAATTGGTTGCCCTACTTTTCAACTTGTGTGCTTCTAATCGTTTTCTTGGAATTTCTCCTCTCGCCAAGTATGCATGAAGATCTGCTCGCCAATCTGTGGTATTGATCGTGGGTTCTCCCTCGCCAGCTTCTACCATAATTACATTTGTCTCTTCTTTTTCTTTGTTTATCGATGGAAATGAAAGTGTTTGAATTTTTATGCATCTCGCCAATGGATTTGTCATCATACTAGATATGAAAGCGAAAGCATATGCAAGCCTATTATCTTTCCTTGATATGTGTCTCCATTTTATTTTTGGAATTCTCGCAGATAATTCTTCAACGAGTCTTTTGTATTTTCTCAGGGATGGTTCATTTGTTGTGTACTCTCCTTTTATATGACGAATAACCAATTGTGAATCGCTGGTGATTCTGGCATTTTCCAAATTCATTTCTATTGCAAATTTTAAAGCATGGATCACAGCCTCATACTATGTCTCATTATTAGTGGATGCAAATTCTAATCTAAATGAAAAAGATGTTTTTTCTCCTTCTGGCGATATGAAAACAACTCCAATTCCATTTCCTTCTCCGTTGGATGATCCATCCACTAATATTTCCCATATGTTGGGTTCTGTTAATAGTTCTTTTGGATCTCCGCATTCTTCTTCTATATCCATCATCTCTTCCACAGCTTCATCATCCTTCAAAGGAAATTCAGCCAAGAATTCTGCGATGACTTGGGATTTTGGCGAAGATAGAATTTCATATTGGATATCAAAGTGTCATACTTGTGCGTTCCATCGCTCAACCCTGCCTGATCTTTTTGAATTTTTCATCACTGACTCAATGGGAACCTTTGTTAACACTTTGATTTTATGTGCTTGAAAATAAATACGAAGCTTGAAAGTTGCATGCACCAATGCTAGAATTAACTTCTCAATCTTGGAATAATTTATCTCTGCAGAATTGAATATTTTGCTGATATAGTAGATTGGTTTTTCTACCCCCTCGTCTACTCGCAGCAATACTGCACTTAGCGCGTATGTGGTTGTCGCAAGATAGATCAATAATTCTTCTCCTGGTTCTGCCTTTTGTAAAATAGATATGTTCATTAAACATTCTTTGATTCCTTGAAAAGCCCTTTCACATTCATCTGTCCACTTGAATTTTGTTCCCTTCTTCAATATGTCGAAAAAATGTTTTCACTTATCTGAAGATCGCGAAATGAATCTCCCTAGCGAGGCTAAGAGTCCATTCAATTTTTGTAAATCTTTTATTGTCCCTGGTGTTGGCATATCGCGAATTGCTTGCACCTTTTCTGGATCAACTTGTATTCCTTCTTTTGATACAATGTACCCCAAAAAATTTCCTGAGGTTATTCCAAAGGTACACTTATCAAGATTTATTTTGATATTAAATTCTCGCATTTGATCGAAAATTTCTTTCAAATCTTGCACATGATTTTCAGCTTCTTTACTTTTGATTAGCATATCATCTACATACACTTATAATATTTTGTGAATCCACTTTGCAAACACCTTCTCCACCATTCTTTGATATGTTTCTCCATCATTTCGCAAACCAAATGACATCTTTGTGTAACAATATAACCCTCTTGGAGCAAAAAATGCTGTATGTTCTTGATCTTCTTCAGCGAGAGGAATTTGGTTATATCCTTTATATCCATCCAGCGATGATATTCTTGCATTTCCCGCTGCTGATTCAACCATTTGTGGGATATCTGGCAATGGAAAACTATCTTTTGGACAAGCCTTGTTTAAATCAGTAAAATCTATACAAATTCTTATCCCTTTGATCTTTTTCGGGACCACCACCATATTTTCAATCCATTCTAGATATTTTGCTTGCCTTAAAATTCCTGCATCGAGCATTTTCTGTAATTCTTCCTCTATTTGAGAATGGTATGT
This sequence comes from Papaver bracteatum, assembly GCA_023529315.1. Lineage (NCBI taxonomy): Eukaryota > Viridiplantae > Streptophyta > Magnoliopsida > Ranunculales > Papaveraceae > Papaver > Papaver bracteatum. The sequence goes on from JAJJWX010002457.1 coordinate 197,962, forward strand.
TTTTGTAATTTTTCTTATTCTTTGCTTGAATGGTCTTACATTTTTGTTGATTTTTAATTTATGACATGCTATTGATGGATCTATCCCAGGAATCTCATCCATACTCCACGCGAAGATATCTTTATATTCTCGCAAGAGATTTATAGTTATTTCTTCCTCATCTGCCTCCATTCTAGTCCCAATTTTTAGTATTTTAGGCTATTCTTTACTCCCAATATTTACTTCTTTTGTTGGTTCCGTAGCAGTATAACTGGCTTCAGGTTATCCCATTGGTGTTGGTGTTTTCATAATTCTCGTGAATTCGTCTCCCTCTCGCGAAATTTCACTAGGAACTCCTTTTCCCTCATTTGCTCTCATCATGTAAACTTTAAATTCTTCTTCCTTCTTCGATTCTCTCGCCAGTTTTCTGCGAGCTTTTCGCAACTTTGGACGGTTTTCACAATTTTTCACTTCAATTTGGTAACATAATTTTGCAAAATCCGTATCTCCTCTAATTTCTCCGATTCCACTGGGCATAGGAAATTTAATGCACTGATGCAACGTTGATGCTACATCCTTGATTGCATGTATCCATGGTCTTCCCGGTATCATATTGTACGGTGATTCCACATCTACCACGCATAATGATACTTGTGTTTCAATTTCTCCTAGTGGAATTCGTACCACTATTTCGCCTTTAGGTTTTGTTAACGATTTTCCAAAGCCATGAATATGATATGTTGAATTAAACATTTCTTCATCCTTATATCCCATTTTCTTAAAAGTATGATAGAATATTATATCCACAGAACTTCCTGCATCTACCAAAGTTTTATTCATAGCCCATTCTTCTTTAGATTATATTGATTCTCCCTTTCTCACTGGTATAGCGGATATCATAATTACCAAAGAAGATATATGACTTAGATTTTCTTCTGGTATTTCTGCTGCTGTGAATGTGATCTCCTGCTTTTCCCAATATTTTAATGATGATATCTTCTCCACTGTCATAATCTTCTTTCCTTCAAAATCCCGTTTATGTATCTTCCCCTTAATGTTTTCATGAATTCTATCAACCATTGCTCTTGTTACCATATCACATTCCAATTTTCTACAATCCTTTTTGATTCTAATCATTCTTCCTTCAATTATCTCACCGATTTACTTAATGATTTCCTTAATCTTGAACAATTTTTATCTTCTTATTCGCTTTTTCTTCAATTTTCTTTAATTCATTCCCTGTTTCGGGCGCCAAAATGTAGTTGCAGGAATTCCCACACTACACCCTTGTTAAGATTCTATGGAAATCTATTGGAAATCAATTAAACTTCAAAGATTTAAATGACATTTTACTATTCAAATCTCAGAAATGTTTATAGAATTGGAAGAAATCAAGATTACAAATATTCTTTTGAAGTTTCTCTCTCCTCAAGACTCTTTCAACTCTCAAAAATACATCATCCTTTTCTGGATCTATCGAGCCCTTTATATAGGGATTTACATAATGGATGACAGCTAGATTTTCCTCGTATTTCAGATCTATTCTGCGATCTCATTGCGATCGCTACAATATTGTCTATCGCAAGTATGATGACCATCGCATGATCAACATATTCTTATTTTATTTCTTCCATCGTCAGTTTCTTTTGAATATTTTGTGACGCTCGTGAAACGTTGTTAAAGAACTAGCAGTGACGCTCGCAGAAACGTTGTTAAATATCGCAGGAATATCGTCGTAGCGATATTCTGGTCCTACATGGACGGTGGTAAGCAGCCCGTAGTTGTGCATCTCCTTATCTGTGGATGAAGGTTCAAGGAGTATTTACAAGATGGACAGACATCTGACACAGTGTAATTCTATGTTGTGAACATGTCTTGACTTTGTGTCTTAGATAGATAGAGCAATTTCACAGATATGCTCGATCAACGATTGAACTGTTTCTTTGACTGGTTGTTCAGAGAGTGTAAAGGTTCTGACTCGGAGAGGATTCTTGTATACTCCTTCAGTCCCCAGTTGAAGATATTGTGAATCAACCTCCTCTTTGAAGATGTGGTTCAAAATATGGAAGTTACTTGTTGAGTGATTGATGAATCTATGAAGGTGACAGTACCTGAGATTCTCCATTTTTATTCAGCTCTCTCCTGATGAACAACCATTTGATTGCATCATCTTGAACCCAGACTTCCAGTAACACGATCACTTCTTTAATTGGAAGAGGTAAGTGAGTCCTCGTTTGATCATTTCCCCGTTCGTTGATGCTGGGTTGAGGTTTGTGCATTTCAAGATTGGTTATATTTTCAATGCGCCTTCAGTGGAGCCTAGGATGTTGGGGAAGCGCTCTGATGTTGTGTCTCGGCTTTACTTTCACTTATTTCAGCAACAATGCTTGTTAAAGGCTGGAGATTATACTGATTGTTGACTATGCGTCGGCTACTTCGAGGTTCCTCGACCTTGCAGACTTTGCTATTTCCAGTAAAGAAGATGCAGTAGTCGCTGATCGATTGGCTGCTTCATGAAGCTCTGAGAAAGTCTGAAACTGAAGATTTTCCAGCAAGGCTTTGTAGACTGGGATCATTCCATTGATACACAAGTCCACCAGTTGTTGTTCAATGACATTTGAGTCATGACAAAACAAAGCTTGGACTCTGAACTTCTTCAAATAATCGTTCGGATGTTCGTTGCTCTTCTGAGACATTCTTCCTAAGTCGGAGAGAGTAATCTTCTCTAAGACGAAGAAGTATTTCTGCTAGATGCTCCTAGGTGAAATGTTATTGTACCAGGTATATACTCGTCCTTTGGGAGAGGAATTCTTTGTGTAGCAGCAGGATATGGAGGTTGATGATGGTGAGAAGGTGGTGTTTTGTCTTTTCCTCGATCCTCCATGAAGCGTTCCAAGTCTTCACGATTGATGAAGCATGTAGGTTCCTCTGTTGGTAGGTTATATACATCTTTGTGCACCTCACCATCATCTGCTACATGGATCGGAGTGACTTCAGGATCAGTAGCCGGAGATGATTCTTTGGATTTTCCTTTCTTTCGAGATTTCTCTGACATCTTGTCAGTGAGAATTTTGATATAATTGCACAACACCTTCTGAGTGTTGGCCATGTCAATCTGATTTTTGGCAAGAGTTTCTTGCACCTTCATGAGATCACTATCGTAGGTGGATTTCTTATGATTTCTTCGGAAGAATTGTCAAATATAGGATTGTCTCTGATATTAGTTTGAGGAGGAGTGATATCACCAGCACTGATGCTGGAAGCAGGAGTAGTTTCTGGAGTACCACCATTGTTGCTAGTGTTAGTGTTGTTTGTGTTAGGATTTGTAACTGAACCTGACCTAAGATCAACCATTTTGTGAAAGCTTGAGATTGCAACCGAGAGATTAATCTCCCACCGTGGTCGCCAATCTGTAGATGGGTAAAAATAGTTCGCTAGTTTTTTAGGAAAGTGAAGAGTCGAGCTTGTTTTCGAGACTCCTTGACCGATCAAACTGCTTAACCTCACACAGATGCACTGCAAATGGAATGCTTAGATTCGAGAGATCAATATGTAGGACTCCGGCATAAACCAAGTCAATGGCCGTTCCAGAGTCAATTCGGTCGCAAAGAGGGAGATGGGTTGATCCGTATGAGGGAATCTGAGAATTGTGTGGGATCAATGATGATCAAAGATTGTAGGTATATTGAAGGTTTATGCAATAATTGGTGAACTGTTGAGTTCGAATAAGTTCTGATGGATTGATGAATTCTTGAGAGTAGTTATTCGAAAAATTCTTTGTATACCAAAAACATTGTTTTCAATCATGGATTCAGAGACTTATTTATACTGTCATAGTTATGAACACCTTGATCCATGTAAGTGTGACGGTTTCATGATTGGAAGAGTGGGCAAGTGGAAGATCATGATAAAGTCAGTTCCATGTCGTGTGAAAACTTGACGAATCATGCACCCACTACTTTGGTAACTCCTTCAACTGTTGACATGACTTACGCACATTTCTCGTCGTGAATGAATCCACGTGTTGTAGGCCGCCAGACCAAAACCCTAGTTGTTATCCCCCAATTTTACATGATTTATGTCTCACGAATCGTGGAGTCTGCATGACAGACGTGTATTTAGTTTGTCAGTTGTTGACTGATTAGACAATGAGCCTAGGTTTTGTTGAACCGAGCATATTTTTCAAATGCTCAGCGATTCATGAATGTTAATGTTGCTCATCTGAGCAAATATTATAAATTCGACGAGTTGTGGAATATTGATGAGTTACCGAATATATGCGAATTATTCGAGCAACTGAGCAAGTATTGCTCGATTCGACGAAATACTGATAAGTTACTGAATATTGATAGTTAGGTCTATATTCGAGCGACTGAGCAAGTACTACTCAATTCGACAATATTGAGAATTTGACGTGTAATTGAGTAAGTATTGCTCAATTCGACACATTATTGATAAGTTAATAAATATTGATAGATGGATCAATATTTGAGCAAATTTTGCTAAATTCGACGAAATATTTATTGGTGACGTGACCCAATAAAATATTAAAATATTGGTAGATTACCAAATATTATATGATTAATTCAGATGCTGGTTGTTGAATCAATATAAATTTATTAGTGTTTGAATTTGTTCAGAATAATTGTAGTTGCAGGAAATCCTACAACTACACCCTCAGTAGAATTCATAAAACTTTAAGAAGTTCTTGATGAAAAATGACAATCTTGATTAATATTCTCAACTCATTACAAAGAAATATGTAAATTGAGATAAGAACAATTACAACTTTCTCTATTCTCTCTCCTAAGACTTTTTCTAACACTCACTTAAAGAACCCCCCTCATCTATCATTTGAACTACTCTTTATAGTGAAATATGTACAACTGTATATAACCTGCGAATAATCGCAACCTCTGATCGTAAATTTATTCTATACTCGCAAATTCTTCACACTTCTACTGTGTTTCTTCTATTATCGCTTTACCTTGCGACACTTTTCTCTTATATTTGTTACTATGTTCGCAACCTTATATCTTGCGATATTCTGTCCCTACATCTTGCCTCTTCTCATGTCATTTCTGCGAAGAAGTAATGATCGTGAGAATATAACCGTTATTTATTCTTTTCGGAATTCGAACACGTCTTTTGTAACCGTCTTTTCCTAACTATTTCCTTATAAATACTCCTTTTATTCCCTTCCTTATCTTTTTTACTTTCTCTTTTTACTTCTGCAACTTCATCTTCTTCTCATATTAGATCTTCGATTATTGCCTTCTCTTCTTGTTGATCCCATCATGAGTTCTCCGAGGTAATTTTCTTTTATCTCTCGCATCTTTCACTTGTTTATCTCTTTTATTTCTGTTTAATCTATTATTTGACTTTGATTTCTTTCAGCAAAATTGCTTCTCAGATGAAATCTCCAACTAAAATCTCAAACCCTAACCCTCGAAGGAGAAAATCCGAGAATAAAAAGGTAGTTAAAATACTCTGTCTCCTTTCTGAAACAATATATTGTTGCCTCAGTTTTTAATCTACATTTTGATTCGTAGGTCGGTGAAGAATCCAACCTTACCAAGAGATCTCGTAATGTCAAATCCAAGCCATCAATTTCAATCAGTGATTTCCTTCATGTGATGGATAAAGAATATTCCTCTCCTCCTCGTGAAAGCACTTCCTCACAAACTCCTGCCTCTACTCCATTACCCAGTTTTCAGTCTCCCACCCCGGTCAATTTATCAACACTTCTTCAAGATCAACCTTCGCAAACTTCCTTTTCAACACCTTCTCGTAAAAAACCCATTTTAGCTCCTAACCCTTTGAGTGCTATTGCTCCAAGAAATTTACAACTTGCTCTTATTCCTTCGAATTCTTCCCCCCTTCCTCAAGAAGTTCGAGATGGAATTTATTCAGCTTTCCAGATGTTATCTGATGTTTTAAGTAATATTGTGAGATCTTCAAATGTTTGCTCGCAGTCTGAATTTTGCGAAATGCTCAACAACTTCATCAATCCTGATATTTCTATTTCACGTCAAGCCCTGGAAAAAGAAGTTGAATTGCTTCGCCAAACTCAGAAGTCTTTGAAAGTGGAGTGTGAGAATCTTCGTAGAGAAAATCATCAGCTTCAAAATGATTCTATAGATTGTGCAATCCTTCGTAAGAGGAATGATGCATTAAAAGGTATTGCTATTATCTTTATATTTTCTCCTTTTGTTTGTTTATATTTCTGAAATGCTTGAAACACCCATTAAAACCCATTCCCATTTATAGAATCAATCCAGAAATGTAGAATTTTGGTACTTCATCATGAATCAGACACAAAAGAATCTCAAGCCAAGCATGAAAGTCTTGCGAACCAATTTTCCCACTTATACAGTCTTCATTCATGTGCTCTTGATAATTTAGATGCCCTTTTTCAAGAAAATTCCCAACTAATTTACGATCAAAATTTTTTGAACGATGAAATATTTCAGCTCACTTCTTCTTTGACTAAAGCCGATTTAAGAATAGGAACCTTATTAGAAGAGAATGAAACCTTATCAGAAGAAAGATGTTCGTATTTGAATACAATGGCCGTTTTTTCGCAACAATTGAATATTCTTCAGAGTAAATGTTACGATCAAGAAAATCTCCTTTATTTGTTAAAATGTGAACTTGAGGAATTAAAGAAGTCTTCAGATGCAGAGAGAAGTTCTTTTGCTGCCGAGAAGAAATCCCTTCTTAATAAGAATATAATCTTGAACACTAAGAGGAATAAACTTAAAGAAGATTATTCCCAACTAGAAATCCTTAATACAAAACTTGCGAAGGATAAAAAATATCTTCTTTCCAAAGATCAAAAGCTTCAATCCAGACTTGAAGGATTAGTTGGTGATGGTTTTGATAAAGCTATGGATTAGATGAAGAATTGTTGTCTATCTTTAGCTCAATTTCTTACTTCACAAAGAGAAGGTAGTCATTAAAATTTGACTGCCTCTGATATACCTTTAAATATTGTTATATTCGCAGAATTGACTCTTTGAATTTTGTTCCACTCACAGAATCTGAGAACAATCTTCAAAATGCTAAAGCTAGATTAGAAATCACCTGTTCTGAGCTTCGCAAGAAGAATGCTTTGCTTTCTACTCGTTTGATCAATTCTCGTGATCGTGCCAATCGAAGATTCAACCACCTTGCTTATGCCAAGGATATTGAAGATATTAATCACCAGAAAGCTCTACTTCGTGAAAGTCATCTGAAAGCTCAAGTCTTCGTAAACAACATTCTCTTGTCAAGATCCTTGCCTCCAGTGAAAGTTGAACCTTTGGAGATATCTAATGATGAAGTTGCGCGTGACCCTGATAGTGACTTTGATTATGAGACTGATGATGAAGACCTTGATGGTGGAAAAGAATCTATCCCTAAAGGAGAAACTCATGTTAAGGGCTCTTCAAAGGGTAATGTTTCGCAAGAATTGAACACTGATGATGATCCTACTCATCTTAAAGATCCAGCACAAAGTGTTGATGGAGAGCACCAAGCATGATAAAATTCTTTTCCCAAGTTATCGTTAATCCTCTTGTTTTTCTTTCTTTTGAACTCTTTTTCTTGGTTACTGTTGGTTCTCTTTTTACGAACAATTCTGCTTACTGTTTACGTTCCTCAAGAAGTATATTTTATATTTTGCGATAATGAATTGACCTTTCTCTAGTTGAACACTTTCTTGATTTGCATAAACTGCATAAATTGATCATATGAAGAGAAATAATATATCTCTAAGACTTAGCTTAGTATTCCCTTTCCCCTTATTATTACTCTTCAGGTGATCAATTGTTGTTGTAAGTATTAAAATATCTTCCTCAGTTTAAGTTGCGAAGTTTCTGGTTGTTGCGAAGTAAATAAGAAATCTCCCCCTTGAAGTAAAAAAAGTATGAAACCTCCTTGAAGAATTATGAAACATCCTTGAAGAAGTATAAGAGTTATGAAACATCCTTGAAGAAGTATAAGAAGTAATCAATCTTTGAAGAAGTATAAAAAGTATTCAATCTTTGAAGAAGTATTCAATCCTCGTAAAATATAATGAGGATGAAATATCCGTTTTTTACTGCAAATAAATTTTCCTTTTTTGGTATGAGTATAAGAATTATTCTTATTGAAAATATAAAGAATTTCCAATGATATTGACTTCATTAGTTTCTGTGGTCTTATCATGCCTTCCTAAGTAAATGTCTTACTTTGCCACCTCTTTTGTGATAAAGTCGCAGGACGTTGGTGCATTCGCATGCCTCAACCCCTTGACTTTATCTTAACAATATATTTGTGTTCGTGTTTGCGATAATATGACAAGTCTGAATATACTTGCGAATATACAGCCTTGTGACATTATCGTCTTGCGATGAAATCGCAGGACGTTATCACACTTTCATGTAATAACCCATTGATCTCATCTTAACTTCTTTGTATTTAATTGTGCGAGTATATATATATATATTATTTTATTTTTTACTCGCAGAAATACGATTATGACAAGCCTATATGTTATTGCGAACAAAAAGCCTCATGACATTTGCGTCTTATAGCACGTATCAGCTCCCTAATGGAGGGTGCTGCCCTTTATCTTCCCCTTGGTTGCCCCTTCAAGGAAGCATACATATACCATACAAGGTTAGCTCTTCCCATACGGTTTTTCCAACAAACAGCTTTTGTTCGCAACCTCTTATCCGTTTTTCCTATAGGGATTATAGTTACGAGGTTGTACCCTATGGGGTATCTTTGGGCCAAGTGCATCATTTTCCAAGACTTGTCAAGAATGGCAGATGTGCTTCAAACCCAACTGGAACTCTTGACTCAACCGTGTACCTCGGCGCCTTGATCGTTTTCTGCACTTCTTGGGAAAGACTGTATGCCTTAGTCGCCCAACCTAAATCATGTTACATCGCAAGATTAGGTTGAGAATCCAAGGTGTCTTAACCGGATAGGTACCCCGCTTTTGGGTTATGTACCCCGTAATGTCCATGTACTCAGGTTCCGTGGTGGTGTTCCGTTTTCCCTGAGCCATGCTTATAGGTACCCCCTTAAATGACGTACTTTAGGATTTTGCCTCTTGCGAAATGTTGCTTCGCGAACTAGGGTGTATGCCACAAAGGTTTGCCTGTGTAAAATTTCTGCGGCTTTCTTTATTTTTGGAAAGCTAATCACAGTTTGCGTCTTTCTTTTATGAAAGCTAATCAGAAATAAAATTTATAATTCTGGTAGTTTTTATACGAGTAAACCATATTCGCAAAATTTTCATAAGTCTTATGGATAATACCTTTTTAAATACAATCTATTCCAGGGTCGACCAAGTCTCAAACCCATGTCTTTCCCTTCTGGATCCATCAGCCGATAAGCTCCACTTCCCACAATCTCTTTAATGACATATGGTCCATCCCATTTTGGTGCTAGTTTTCCTCCATTTTCTTTCTGGTAGGAAGGTGTTTCTCGCATGACCAAATCACCTGGTTGATACTCACGTTCAATAAATCTCTTGTTATACTCTCGATCTAATCTTTCCTGATAAATTTTCATATGTCGCAACACCTTTTACCTTTTTTCTTCCAAATCATCCAGCTCACTTAATATCACCCCTGCACTTAAATTTCTTTCCCAAGCTTCTTTCTTTGTTGTCGGAATTACAACCTCTGTTGGCAATACTGCTTCTACTCCATATGTTAAACAATAGGGAGACATTCCAGTTGCCTCCCTTCTAGTTATATTGTATGCCCAGACTGCACTAGGCACTTGCTCGCACCACCTTCTGAGATATCCTTCTAATTTCTTTTTGATTGTATCTGCGATTGTTTTATTTGTTTCCTCTTCCTGTCCATTAGCTTGTGGATACAGTGGAGTTGATTTTCCACATTTTATCCTAAAAGAACTGAGTAACATCTCTATATTCTGCCCTTAAAATTGCTTCCCATTGTCGGATATTAATTGTGCTGGAACTCCATACCTAAAAATTATATTCTCGAATATGAATGTAAAAACATCCTTATCACGAATATGTTGTACTGCTTTTACTTCTGCGATCTTCGTGAAATAATCTGTTGCGACTATTAAGTACCTTCTCTGCCCAGATCCAGGTAAAAATGGACCAACAATGTCCAATCCCCATTTCCCAAAAGGCCAGCAGCTTGTTGAAGAGGTTAATGGTGCCCCTGGTGCATGAGTTCTTTTTCCATGTCGTTGGCATTCTTTACATCGTCTCACCAACAATTTTGCGTCTGTATGCATATAAGGCCAGTAATACCCTTGTATTTTTGCTCTATATGCTAGAGATCTTCCCCCACTATGATTACCGGCTTCTCCTCCATGTAACATCTTCAATATTTTTTCTCCTTCTTCACGAGTTAAACATCTGAGAGGTGGTCCGCTGAAATATTTTATATATAAAATTCCTTCTCGTACCTCATAATTTGTTACACGACTCTTTAATTTATGTGCTTTTAGCATGTTCCTGGGTATTTATCCTTTTGCGAGATATGCATGAATTTCCTTTCTCCAATCTGCGAGATCTTCTGCGATGTCGTCTGATAGTTCCCTTTCTACTTCCATCGCAATTGCTTCCTCAATTTCTTCTTCTTTATTCACTGATGGATGTTGAATTGTCCGGATTTTGATATTTCTTGCATTAGGGTTTGTCATCATACTTGGAATGAATGCAAACGCATCTGCGAGTCGATTGTATTTCCTTGTTATATGCCTCCATTTTAACTTTGGTATCCTCGCAGACAATTCATCAACGAGTTTCTTGTATTTCTTCAAAGAAGACTCATTTGTGGTATATTCCCCTTTAATTTGACAAATTACCAGCTGAGAATCACTTGTTATTCTTATACTTTCGAGCTTCTTTTCTATGGCGATCTTCAATGCATGTACTACGGCTTCATACTCTGTTTCATTGTTCGTGGATGCAAATTCTAGTCTAAATAAGAATGTTATTCTTTCTCCTTCTGGTGAAATCAACAAAACTCCTATTCCATTCCCCTCACTGTTAGATGATCCGTCTACTAAAATTTCCCATCTATTTGGTTCTGTTAGTAGGTCTTTTGGATTCCCAAATTCTTCTTCAATATCCATCATTTCTTCTACTGCCTCCTCTTCTTCCAAGGGAAATTCTGCCAAGAAATCTGCGATAACTTGTGACTTTTGCGATGATAACACTTCATACTTTATCTTGTAATGGTTTACTTGTGCATTCCACCTTTCTATTCTTCCTGATCTTTTTGTGTTCTTTATGACTGACTCAATTGGGACTTTGGTTACCACTTTTATCACATGCGCTTGAAAGTATATTCGCAACTTAAATGATGCATAAACCAGGGCTAAGATTAACTTCTCCATTTTGGAATAATTTCCCTCTGCTGCGTTGAAAGTTTTACTGATGTAATAAATGGGCCTTTCTATTCCTGCATCTGTTCGCAATAGAACTGCACTTAAAGCATATTGAGTTGTTGCGAGGTATACCAATAATTCTTCATCTTTCTCAGGTTTCTATAATATGGATGTATTCGCGAGATATTCTTTGATTCCTTGAAAAGCTTTTTCACATTCATCAGTCCACTTGAATTTTGCTCCCTTCTTAAGTATATTGAAGAAATGTTTGCACTTATCTGACATTCGTGAAATAAATCTTCCAAGTGAAGCCAAGAGTCCATTTATATTTTGCACTTCTTTTACCGTTGCAGGTGTTGGCATGTCACGAACTGCTTGTACTTTTTCTGGATCAACTTGTATTCCCTCCTTTGATACTATGTATCCCAAAAAATTTCCTGACGCAAATCCAATTATACATTTTTCAGGATTCAATTTGATGTTGAATTTTCTCATTTGTTCAAATATTTCCTTCAAATCTTGCACATGATCTTTGGCCTATTTACTTTTTATCAACATATCATCCACATACACCTCTAAGGTTTTATGTATCCACTTTGCGAACACCTTTTCGACCATTCGTTGATATGTAGCACCCGCATTTCGCAAACCAAATGGCATCTTCACATAACAATATAAACCTCTTGGAGCAAAAAAAGGCAGTATGTTCTTGGTCTTCTTCTGCTAGTGATATTTGATTATACCCTTTATATCCGTCGAGTGAAGTGACTCTATCATGTCCTGCAGCTGATTCCACCATTTGTGGTATGTATGGCAATGGAAAACTGTCTTTAGGACATGCTTTGTTTAGATCAGTGAAATCTATACAAATTCTTATTCCTTTATTCTTCTTTGGTACAATGACCATATTCGCAATCCATTCCGGGTATTTTTCTTCTCTTATGATTCATGCATCCAACATCTTTTGTAATTCTTCTTCTATTTGTGCATGATAATTTTGCGAGATCTTTCTTATTCTTTGTTTGAATGGTCTTACGCTTTTATCTATGTTCAATCTGTGACACGCCACTGATGGATCAATTCCTGGTATTTCATCTACACTTCCTGTGAATATATCTTTGTATTTTCGTAAGAGATCAATAGTTCTTTTTTCTTCTTCTTCGTCCATCTTAGTTCCAATTCGCAAGATTAAAAGATCTTCTTCAGTTCCAATATTTATTTCTTTGGTTGGTTCTGCTGCAACGTAACTAGGACTTTGCTCTCCCATAGGTGTTGGTTCTTTGATTACTTTCATTGGTTCTCCTTATTTTTCTGGGATCTCACTTGGTATTCCTTTTCCCTCTCTTGCTCTTATTGTATACACTCTGAACTCCTCTTTCTTTTTCGCTTCTTTCGCAAGATTTCTACGAAATTGTTTCTTTCTTGCTCTCCCTCCACACTGTTTTACTTCAATCTGATAACAAAATTTTGCACTATCAAGATCCCCTTTTATTTCTTGTATTCCGCTTGGTGTAGGAAACTTAATTGATTGATGTAATGTCGAAGCAACAGCTTTAATCGCATGAATCCATGGTCTTCCTATCATCATATTATATGGAGATTCCATATCTACCACACATAAAACTATGTGTGTTTCGATTTCTCCCAGCGGTACTCGTAACATTATTTCCCCCTTGGATTTTGTTATAGATTTTCCTAATCCATGGATAAGACATTCTGAATTTGTGATCTCTTCATCCTTAATCCCCATCCCCTTAAGTGCATGATAGAATATAATATCAACAGAACTCCCTATATCAATCAAAACTCGGTTTAATTTCCATTTTTCTATAGATTTTGTAGCTTTCTTTTCTTCTCGCATAATTGGAATTGTGACTACTAATGGTGAAGTATGGTTCAAGTCTTCATTTGGAATTTCTGCTATTGAAAATATGATTTTCTGCTTTTCCCATTCTTTCAAAGTCGTTATTTTCTCCACTTCCATGATCTTTCTTCCTCTACAATCTCGTTTGTGTATCCTTCCCTTCATGTTGTTATGAAATTCATCAATCATTGTCTTTGTGATCATATTACATTCTTCTCTTTTGCAATCTTCATCTACTGACTCCATTTGATCTCCGAACTTCCACAACTCCTTCAAATTTCTGCTATAGCAATCTTCAATCTTTCCTCCCTGTTTCTAGCGCCAATTATGTAGTTGCAGGAAATCCTACAACTACACCCTCAGTAGAATTCATAAAAATTTAAGAAGTTCTTGATTAAAAATGACAATCTTGATTAATATTCTCAACTCATTACAAAGAAATATGTAAATTGAGATAAGAACAGTTACAACTTTCTCTATTCTCTCTCCTAAGACTTTTTCTAACACTCACTTAAAGAACCCCCCTCATCTATCATTTGAACTACTATTTATAGTGAAATCTGTACAACTGTATATAACCTGCGAATAATCGCAACCTCTGATCGTAAATTTATTCTATACTCGCAAATTCTTCACGCTTCTCCTGTGTTTCTTCTATTATCGCTTTACCTTGCGACACTTTTCTCTTATAATTGTTACTATGTTCGCAACCTTATATCTTGCGATATTCTGTCCCTACAATAATGATTTGTTGAGCGTTTATTCGAAAACCCTAATTTTTGATGAATTGCTCATTAGTTGACGAATTGCTGAAAATAGTTCATGAGCAAAGGAGGGACCGACCACATGAGACCATGTACATCCATGTGATTCCTAATTACTCGAATGAGCATGCACCATGGTTCTCAGTTGGAGAGTTGGTGAAGGAATGATGATTAAGTGCCGGTTTTATCATTTACTGAAATACTTCTGGGTTCAGCATTAGGTGATAAAACATAGGTATGAAAGATGGGACCGATCAAGAGAGAATGTGACCAGATTTAGGTGGTCACGGGACTAGATGTTGTCCGTTCGAGCAATCCCTAGGTTGGTTGGAGAGAGTTTGGGCCCAATACGAACAATTGAGCAAATTAGATCAGAACTATGAAAACATGTTGGACCGGCTTTGTGCAAGCCCTAGGAATGACTCTGTTCGGTCATAAAGGCATGCACACGTTACCATGGTGTCTATGTCTCCGTACTGAGGGTTTCAGTATTTTCTGACATGCGTTCGAGCAACATTGTGAATTTTCAGAAGAGTTTCGTCTTGATTGAAATTATTGATTTTTGTTGGAATGAGCATGTATGCTCAATTAATCAATTTTTGGGAAATGTTAAAATAAGAGTATTTTAACATCCAAAATTGTCGTTAGTAGTTAGCCGGTCATGTGACCACGTTGGCTTTTGAATTTTCATGATTTGAGCAATATTTGAGAAGTTATGAAGAAATCATGATTTTGCTCAAACCAATGAGTTTCATGAATTTGAGGAAAATAATAATTATAAAAGACTAGGGATTGCATGGTGTGGGACCGGCCACGACTAGGGCATGGCCGGCCGGCTATGTTGCCCAATCCCACACTCATTTCCCTATTTTATAATATTATTTTTCATGAACCCGCGATATTATGGAGAAACCAAGGATTTTTGTTGAAACAAAGGAGTTTAATGAGTTTAGGGAATAATAATTATAAAAAGTAAGGGAATATGAGGTGTGGGGCCGGCCACAGCTTGGGCATGGCTAGTTGGCTATGTTTCCAGGTCCTGCACACCTTTCTCTATTTTATAATATTAATTTCATGAATCCATGAATTTATGGAGAATCCATGAATTTTGTTGAAACCAAGGAGTTTCATGAATTGGGGAATGATTATTATAATAGGCTAAGGATTGTAAGGTGTGGGACCGACCACGGCTAAGGCATGGCCGGTCGGCCATGTTTCCCGGTCCCGCACACCATAATAATATTATTTTTTATGAATCCATGAAGTTATGGAGAATTCATGAATTTTGCAAAAACAAGGAAAGTTGCTAAAATCAAGGAGTTTTTCATGAGTTCATGAAAATAACAAAATAGGGCAAAATAATGAAAGAAGCATGGGGACCGGCCATGGCTAGGGCCCGGCCCCTAGGCGCTCCTTATTATTTTATTAATATTTGTTGTTTTCTCTTGTTTTGCGTAGGATTCCTCATCTATTCGTGCTTTTGGATGCTCGTTCGTGCATCCAGGTGCTCGGTCATGCATCATTGTCGAGTACACTTACATTATTTTTCATGGGGCTTACTCAGGGATGGTCCAGATGCCCGACTGTGAGTATTTGTTGTTGATCCATGAAATTCAGTGTAGAATAATTCATGAAATTGAAAAAATCAAAATGAGTAGTTATTTATTATCAATTCATAGGATCAGCTGTGGATCCGACCATGAATTCGGAATAATAAAATAGGCATTACCATTCCATGGGATCGTGGATTTGGCCATAAAATCGAAGTAATAAAATTATCTTTTACCATTCATAAGATTAGCAGTGAATTCAATCATGAAATCGGAGTAATGAGATAATATAAATTATTATCGCCATTCCATGAGATCAAGTCGTAGATTCGATCATGAAATTGGAGCAATCATTATTGCCATTCCATGTGATCATGCCGTGGATTCGACCATGGAATATGAGCAATTGTTATTTCCATTCCATGGGATCAGGTCGTGGATTCGACCATGGAATTTGAGAAATTGTTATTGCCATTCCATGGGATCAGGTTGTGGATTCGACCATGGAATAGGAGCAATTGTTATTTCCATTCCATGGGATCAGGCCGTGGATTCGACCATGGAATAGAAGCAATAATAGATCATTCTGGGAATTCAGTGGTGAATGTCACGGCAGAATTAATCTATGTGTGTAGTCAGGAGATGGCTAATATCTTGAAGGCGCTCTCAGATCTTTCGGAGAACGCCTGAGTCTATACACGGTAGCTCTACATAGTCAAGATCAATGAGTGTCATTGTCCTGAAGGCGTTGTTTCTCTCAATCTTACGGAGAACCTCCAAGTCTTTCTTCTATGTAGAGGGGTTTGCTCTCATGTAGTCAGGGAACAATGAGTATCACCGACTTCCTGAAGGCGTTAAGCCCTCTCAACAAACAATTATGTAGGAGGACCGCCCAATTATATTATTCTCAATGGTGTTTTTTAGTTCCTTTTTTCCATCTGAGCATATAATGTGCAATCTACAAGTATATAATCCTGAGCCCCTTGCGAATCACCAATCATTTATATTATTTCTCTTGTTTAGTAATATCATCTCTTTATATATAGGTTATACATTACGAGCTTCCTAGCACTTCGAAGATATTTCTCATAGCTTTGGTAGAAAAATATGTGATGGAAAGATGGTGATAATGCATCCTTCCTAAATAAATACTCTTTTGATGCAGAACCAATAATGCAGTGGAAGGAATGATTCATACTCCCTGCTGACAAATATCTATTATACTGAAAACATAAAATTAGAACCTATATATGCTAGCTTATATCATCTCTGTAATTCTCCATAATTTGAACTCATGTGAACTCATAACTGAACTTGAGAAATATATTGAAATTTTCTATCTTTTGATTTGCATATCATTCTTCAAAAACTTAAGAAATGTCTCCTGAAAGTTATCATCTTCTCATTATTTAGAAGCTGAACTTCAATGGGTATTGGTTGTATGTTATTGGCCTGAATATATTGTTAAAATGGAAGACTTTTTTGTTCAATGTGGCACTCAATTATGTAGGAGGACCTCCCAGTCTTTCTTCTATGTAGAGTGCACAATAAAATGCCAGGGATCGAACGCTCAGCTAGGGAGGCTTTTTGAAAGACATGTTCATCATGGCTTCATAAAATATGAATCGTCACATGCCTGAAGTCGTACCAGAAACATGCGGTATCATGATTTTACGGATTTGACCCTTGTTGAAAATCCACCATCAACACCATTATTGTGATTGCACATAGCTATGTCCAATGATTTTCATCTTCAATATTTTTAGATTTATTTGTTTAAATTCTAAAGTTTGTTTGGAGAATGATTTTTGCAGTATTAATCTTAATGGTTTTATATATTGCAATTTGTTATGGGATATGTATGTTTGCATCCATAAACTATGACTGTCCCATACGTTGTCAAAAGTTAAGTCTTTCGTACGTCGATATGCAAGTATTGATAAAAGAATGAATGAAATTTTGACAAAAATAAAATTTAAGCCTTTATGTCATTATGCAAATATTGACGGAAGAAAGGATGAGCTTTTGTTTACAAAGATTAAGTATATTATATGTCATTGTGCAAATAGTGATGGAAGATAGAATGAATCTTTGTCTATTCCGCAGTATTGATCTTCCCTGATCCATATTTTTTATGTAAATATTATGCGGCTTCGTAAGTTTTATTATGTTGAGCATTTTCCAATTAGATTAATCATGGGTTCTCTTGTGATTAATTTAGTTGAGTATTCTAGTTGAATTAATCATGGGTTTACTTGTGGTTAATTCAATTGAGTATTTGTTTGACACAAATTCATATTCTTATGTGATCTTTTGTTGTCCAAAGAAATCATTCCTTTTTTGTGAAAGTAGGGTAGCTCTTGTTGTTCTTCCGGGAATGACGTTTTATGAGGGAGAGTTCTAAATTGAACTTGTTCTTAACTTCCAAATCTTTGTGGGGAGTGCGGCTGTGGAATATTATAAGGGTTATCTTGTATCTTGATAAACTCCTTGATGAATGCATTTAGTTTCGGCTATATGATTGCATCTAAAAGGTTGATATGTGATTTGTTTTGGTCATGAAATGTCTCTATGGAAATTTCTTTAGGATCCCACTAGTTTTTTTACATTTGCCAATTTTATTAACAAAAAGGGGGAGAATTAATGTGTAGTTCACACTAAATATACATATGGTTTTCGAATCATTATGTAAGGGGGAGTGGTTTTCCATGTGAGATGGAGTATTGACTAAGGGGAGTGATACATATCACCATAGTATTGTTGTCGAAGTTGTGATATAATTGAACTTTGATGTCGTGTAATAATACTATGACACTATGTAACAATGATTGAGAGCTTTTGTTTTCTCATTGTTATGGCTATGGAATTTATACAACGATGATGCTGAACTTACAACCTTTGGAATCATTGGAGTACTTGGAAGTGACGAAGATTTTGAGTAATGTTGAAGAACCAAGGAGATCATGCATGTGGAAGAGAAGCTGCAAAGTTTATTTATTTTGTATTCCATGTGTATTGATAGTTTTATCACAAAAATTGACAAAGGGGGAGATTGTTAAAGCACTGCTCGGTCGAAATCGTAAGCGTTGCTATCTCAATCTTGTTGTCAAGTTTAGTTGACAAAACTATAAGTCTTGATCTCTAGTCTACTTATAGCTAAGTCTCGGACTAGGATAGAAAGTGTAATTGAGCTCTAGACTCCACGACGTTCATCATACAAAGACGAAGAACTACTCAAGGAACTGGTGGAACTTCATCGACTAAAAGGTATGTGGAGAATTGAAATTATCTATCACTCAAAAGTCTATCTACTCTATTTTCTATCTTGAGACAAAAGTCTTAAATCTAATAAGGTTTTCATCTAACAGTGAATATTGAATGTTTTGTTACCAAGGTAACTTAGATTGCAAACCCTGATTTGGAGACTATATAAAGGAGAACTCTAGCAACTAGGAAAGTTAATCCCCACACCTCCTGTGTGATACTAGTTGTATAAGCTAGAGTCGATTCTCCTTTAACCTTAGGTTTCTACCGAGACCTTGTAGGTTAACGACTTAAAGACTTTATTGGGATTGTGAAGCCAAACCCAACTATTTTATCTGTAGTTGCGTGATCTAACCTTGATGTTACTATCGTATTGAGTACAATTGTAAAATTGGCTCAAGATTAATTTCTCCGATACGCAAGATATAAAAGTAGTCACAAATATCTTCGTCTCATCGTTTGTGATTCCACAATATCTTGTTTCGCTAGTCGATTAAGATTATTGTGAGGTGATTGATAATTCTAGGATGTTCTTCAGGAATATAATTCCGGGTTATCGATTGGTTCCTGTTCACCTTGATTTATCAAAATACATAACAAAACTCATAGGTATTTTTGTGGGAGACAGATTTATCTATTCCTGTAGACTTTTCTGTGTGATACAAATTTGTTTATTAAAGTCTTCGACTTTGGGTCGTATCAACTCTTAGTTGTGGGTGAGATCAGCTAAGGGAATCAAGTGCATAGTATCCTGCTGGGATCAAAGACATAAGGAGCGCAACTGTACCTTAGATCAGTGTGAGATTGATTAGGGTTCAACTACAGTCCAAACCGAAGTTAGTTTGTATTAGGCTAGTGTTTGTAGTGGCATAATACAGTGTGTGTTCAATCTGGATTAGGTCCCGGGGTTTTTATGCATTTGCGGTTTCCTCGTTAACAAAACTTCTGGTGTCTGTGTTATTTCTTTTCCGCATTATATTTTTTTACATAATTAAAATATCACAGGTTGTGCATTGAATCAATCAATTGGGAAATCCGACCTTTGGTTGTTGATTGAAATTGATTGATACTTGAACATTGGTCTTTGGTACCGTTCAAGTTGATTTCTCTTGTATTCAATTAGACTCGCAAATTTCTATTTTCTTGAGTAAGTATTAAATCGAGAAATTGAGATATAACTCTTTGATATACTTTTTATTAAGATTGAGTCTGACTGTCTAGTTGGTTCTCTTAAAAGTATATTAGAGTTAGTCCATACAGATTGCTTAACGAATTATTGGGTGAGGTTGTTGTACCCCCAATTTTTCACTTTGTCTAATATTTTCCGAAATCTCTCAATAGAAAATCTCCAATTCGTAAATGCACATCACTATTTTTTATTCTCTAGAGATATGCATTTAATTGCTTGTAATTAAAGCATATAAAACTAACAACCTTAATTAAAATATTCTTAATTTATTTCGGATCGAGATATCCTTGAGTAATTAAGGAAAATTTTTGAACAATAAAATATAAGAGTTCTTGTTCGTGTTCAAAGTATGTTGACATCTTTTTTTTTTGTAAATCCTCTTTCATATTTACAATCTTGGAATCGATTATACCACACTTCCAAACAAGTTTAGAATTGGTTCATTTGTATTACAAGACAACTATGTGATTGATCAAGTATCAAATCACAATCATGGGTTAAATCGGTTCTACCAATCACAAGAATCGGTTCTACCACAATATGGATACTTGTGATCGAACACACAAGTTACCAGGACCGGTTACATCAGTTACCAGGATCGGTTACGTCAATTACCAGGACCGGTTACCATATACTCATGGTATTACTTGTGATCGGTTAAAAAAGTCACCAGGATCGGTTACACCAATTACCAGGATCAGTTACACTAATTACTAGGACCGGTTACACCAATTACAAGGATCGATTACATAATTATTTTGTGATCGGTCACACCAATTACTAAGATCGGTCACACCAATTACAAATATCGATCATACCATATCAGATGATTACTTAGGATCGGTTACACTAATTAATAAAAACCAGTCATACAAAATCATAAGTCAGGCACCATGATTAGTTATACCAAGATACATAACAAGTTATGATCGGTTCTACTAACTCACACATATTGGTAATCCAAAGATATGCAATGAATAATAATACCAATAAGCCTAGTGATTTCCCTTTAGATTCATAAAACAAGTTCATGAATGTACTTCCTTTAAACAAATGTAAATATTTTTTCCCAGGATGAAATCTTTACCTTTACCCATACACATAATCACAATAGCATTCATACGAATATGTCGATGTCATATATACGAAGTTCAAAAGATAAGCGTTATACTTCGTTTTCTAATTCCTTAACACTATGATCATGTGATCATGTATCACTACTAGAGTATAATAATCATTCACAGCTTCACAGTTATGTTTTCAATATAGCACGACTTGAAAGATATGTTAGGAATTAAACAGTTCAAGTCAATATTACTAACCTAAAGAGGAAGGATGATGTCGTCATTGCATCTTGTCACTTCTTCACATTCTTCAGGTAATCCTAGAATTCCTAGTCTAACCTATACGAAGTTGTCTCTAGTACATAATCAAGTGACTCTTAGATGAGTTTTGATTCACTAAAATATGACAACCAAACTTGACATACCAACGCTTGGTGGGTTCAACCGAGCTATTCTCTAACAAATACATCAATTATGCAATTGTTATAAGAAGTAGAAATCGAACGATAATATTGAGAGAAAACTAATTCATAAAATCAATAACTTGTTTTCAAAATCCAACTACATCTTTAACCAATAAAATAATCAACTACTTGTGTTTTTGGAAATCACCATCATAAGAAACAAAGAAGAAACTATCATGTGAAACCCTAGAAATCAAGTAGAATTCTCCCTAATAGAGATATATAGGTTTAGAGAAAGATTTTTCTATTTATATGCTTCTCCAATTCCAAAAGGATACTCTTTCCAAAATTAGGTCCTTCTCAAAAACCATCTCCAAGTGGTCCACCAAGCCCATGTGTGCAAAATATCTCTTCTGGAAATTCGGGGTTCAAAACCGGGTCGTCGGCTCGCTAACGTCATCACTGAAATATGATCACTGTCGCCGGAATTTATCACCGGAAAATTATCTCTGGCCACCTGAATAATCATAAACTGTCACCAAGAAATTGTATCTTTCCAACACCTCAACTCTACTTCTCTGCAGTCCATACATTCACAAAAGAACCATCTAAGATGAATCCTAATTCTTGCAAAAACGTACCCAAAAGCGTGACCTGTAGCTCATATATCCGGCCGCCAACTCTTGCATACAACACGCTCTACCTTTTTGATTTACTGAAACTTTATGATCCCTAATCTCTGTTCCAAAATCCGAAAAACCGAACTAGTACCACTGGCTCGCAATTCTCGCTCACTTTTTGCACTGTTTCTGCAGCTTCCAGATTTTTTTTGTTGTTTCTCGACCTATACCATCACAACAACAACTTAACCAACATCATCAGCTTCTCAATCCTGCAATATTCACAGCATTGACATCATTGCTTTGCAATCTCGTCTTCAGTCCCATTTGCATTAATCTGCTGCAGTTCATAGCCATCTTTGTAACCTGAGATTACCACCACCAATTCTAGCCATTCTTGTGAATTCCAAATAACCCTCTCACTCATCTATCAAACCCTCGGCTACAATAACTCCACATCGTACTTGCATCTTCACCACTGCATCAGTCATTCAACATCTCAATCTTAGTTCTAACTCTCAGCACATACAAATGCATCTGAACCATCATAGACTCATCATCACATGCACCATCATTTTGGCTGCAGAATCATTTCTCTGTTGCTTCAATCATCAGTACAACTTCAGTTCCACAATCATTGCAACCCACCAAACAACATCACATCCTCACTGTAACTACTGGTTCCATCACCATCTCATAATATTTAAGCTAAAAATCCACATGCAACGTTATCAAGCCAGCACCAGTTACAGCTTCGCCTCTAGCCTTTTATCATCGCCATTTCCTCCATCATCAACCGCATCTGCACTTGCCTGAACTTTCAGTCCTAGCTTTTTAGCTTCTTCAATGCCTCCATAATCAATATCAGCACCACCAGTTCACTCTCAAGACCCATTATTGTTCAATCCCATCTTGAGCAACACCAAATCACAGACAGTACCATCTTATTCTCAGCTATCCCATCCTCATATTATTTCTAAATCACTACAAACTTGAAATGGGTAAGAACCCATCAATCCACCACCATATTATTTCACAGCTTTAAACTCTCTGTAGCTTCCCATTAAAATAAACCTAAACCCCATTTTTTTACTTCTCTGTCCGAACTGAATTCATGCCCAATTTCACAGCCACTAACTTCAAATCATCTAACCCATCTTCTCATACATAATTTCTTCCTCGGCAAAACCCTAAATCTATTTTACAAACCAGAATAATAACATGTATGTAAGTATGGTCGGTTATCCGTCGACGCAAAAATAATTTAAGTTCTTTCACTTCACAATTATAAATAAGAGTATAGTTATAAGAACAGATTCGTTCCATAAGGAGATATGGGTTGTCAAATTGTTTTGATTACTTATAGAAACTGGGGGGTTTTGTTTGTGATTATAACTAAAAATAAAAATAAAGCAAATAGAATAATATGAATATTAGAGATAAGAAAAAAAAGTACTGGTTAGAGTTTTCATCTTCCATCTTCCAACATGTTATCAACTAAATCAATCTCAACATTCATTTTCTATCGATATCAATAACCCTAGAGCGTCCTATCGCAGGCTTACCCCGGGCAAAAATCCTATTATCATCTAAGGCGCAAGATCCACTCTTTGAATCCTTTTCACTAAATAAATTGGCGCAAGAGCCATTCAAGTTGAACCCAATGAAAGAACTAAAAATTATGAGTTGAGGTTATTCTAAGCAATCTGGCACAAGAGCAACACGGATTTAACCTAGGTTACGCTTCTACAAATAATTGTATGGCAACATCCCATCGTTAACAACTATATTATGCTACTTATAACAAGGATTATTCGAAAATTACGGATCTCAAACCCTAGTTTACAATAAATATGAATGCATGCTCATTTAATTTGCAACTTAAACAAACTAGCAATCAATCATACATGGAGTTATAAACGGTAAAACATAAATGATACTAACAAATTATGAATGAATGAGAATGAATAAATCAATTGAATAACATGTCTTCCAACTTAGGACTATATCTCTAACCAATAAGAAAGGTTTAGTTACTCTAAAACCCATGAAAATTATAAACAGAATAAGTAAAGCAAACCATGGAATTTTGATTGTCAATCTCCACTCCATGCCCTCACTCCCGTTCTTCTTTTTCCCCTTTTTTTTTGTGTAAAAACGAATGACCAAAGATTGATAGAAAATCTCTTTTTTTATATCTCCCAAAATTGTGTTGCACCCGTGCATAAATCAGTTGCCAAAACTCGCCAACTATACTAACTCAGCTAATGGAATCACGCAGCTGGAGAGAAGCCCAGCCCAACAACCTCTTGGCTTGCAAATTCAACTATCAGTTCCATGTAACTCACAGTACTTTCTTATTTTCCTCCTGTGACAATCACGGACAGATGAGTCTCCGTGAGAATATTTTTTCCCTGGATTTTAACTTTCCTCTATTCAAATTCACGGATACTTCTCCCTCCGTGAGAATCCAAAGTCCTTGAATTCACAACTCTGACCAATACTCAGTATACCAGGCCCTCCGTGAGAATTCCTTTTCCCTGAGTTTCTTGAACTTTCACTGCCAGCTCCAACTCCATACTCGTCACTACTTCCATTTCTTCTAAACTGCATCTTGAGCTTTCATATTCACCACTGGCAGCATAGAACTCAATCCCATTGCTAGCAACGTATCCTCAACGCCATCATCTTAGTAAACCCATCTTCATTCCATCTCTGTTCAACTGCATATTGTCACCATTTCCAAAACTAGCAGCAACCAGTTCTCAACTGGTGTCTTTATCCTCATTCAACTGTCAGTCACAGAAGACTAATAGTTTAGTTTATAAAAATTGGGTGCATCGAGTAAATCCAGGGGTACATTTATCAATTATGTGCGTCTCATTTTGTCGCAACTTCGACTCGCTTCAAATGCTCCTAACTTCCTCATGCCACGTCGGAATCGCTCCATTCTTTCGCCGTTCTCTTCGTCTTTTCGTCCTCTTCAAGGTGATGCAAAGAAATCTCGGATTTGACCTAGTTTCGCTTATTTTTGGTTAAGACGACCTCAAACAACTAAAAAACTCAAAAACAAACAAAATCAAAGCATAATGATACAAAAACTACCAAGAAAGCAAAGCATTTGAGTACATAACTAGTGCAAATATTGCACCTATCAAATTCCCCCACACTTGCCTTTTGCTAGTCCTCGAGCAAACTACAAGAATAAACTAAGGTACAAAAACTCCATGTCGTCGAAAATACGGTTTCACTTAGCATGTGCAACAGACCTTTAAACCCCTAGGTATCCCTAGTGGATGAGTTAGAGTCTTGTGAGGGCTACAAGAGGTATACCCACAAAACCTACTCCAAATTCAAAGCATTCCGGCTTCCCAAGCATCCAAAGAGCTATGAGGACATAGAGTTTCTGCATGCTAGTAATAAGAAGTTAGAAACACCAAATAACATATTCATTCTTAAATGTTGAGTGAGAAATAACCACACCATAATGAGAGAATGCGTTTTTGATAGCGATCAATAAGCATTTCGCCTCGACTTATGCCTCACTTAAAAGGATTTTATGATAATTGCACTCAATAAGACATCTTTTTTATGGGTTTCACATGTGTGCAGGTAGGAATGAAGAGAGAATACTACACACATTGAATGGTGGGAAGGAAACCTTCCGAATTATTTCTGGAGACCTCACAAGATAGTGGGAAATAAAAAACTTTTTTCTGATGATCTCTAAGAAAATAAATCAACCACTATAGCAAGGATGGGAGTACTTACCGCCTTCACATCCGATATGTAGTGACGAAAGCACCACTCTCACAGCATCCAATAGAAACGTAGTCTTTAGCTCGTCTTTTTGGTCTTCGTCTTCGGTATTCAACTGTTGATGATAAACTCTTGAACTTCATAGAACTTCGACAATTTGTAACTCTTTCTCTTCAATTCCTTGTTTCTTGCAACTTCTTCATAGATTTTTCTTCTTCACATGGCTTTATTAAATGAATACAAACCAAAATAATACAAAGAATTTCTCTTGTCTTTTTTTTTTATGATAAGAGAAATAACTACAAACTGAATATAAAATAAACAATGAAATTATTATCGCCATGGGAATAGTACTTCACCGCTTGATTCTTCACAACTTGTATTGTCTTCGTATCATTAACTTTAATATAATTTTCATCTTTTGATTTTCTTCGCTCTTATAAAAGATTCTTCAACTTGAATATAGACTTCCACTCCTTATGTGTAAGTCTTCAACATGTATATAAAAATCTGCTCATTGTATGTTGCTTATATAAACCTTAACCGTTTTCAACTTTCCTTGTATATTTTGATGTTGCTCCCTTGTTGATGATGGTTGTGTTTCTATGGATCTGTTGTTGGAAAGAGAGACTGGTGCTACTGCAAATCAAACTACAAGAAGGTGGTTTTCATCTATAGACGTCACCCTCATGATTGACAAAATTAGCACTCAAGAGATCAAAAATAGTACTTCTATTGGTAGGATGTTGGGTAGCTCACCATTCTACCCGGAATTAACGTACAGTGACACACACTCAAAAGAAAGCTATTTAGTCATTTATAAAGAAATCTGGTCTGGTGCCTCGGTTGATATGAAAATGGGTAGTCTCCACTAATGGTTGATCAGCAACTCTAATAATGCATTTCACCCTGCACCTCATTTGCATCACCGACATGATTAAATCCATTATTTAACACTCCAATTCGTAAGAAATCCTAATGTAGTTCTCTAACACTTCCAAGTTCAGTTATGTCGGTCATAAATCTCTATGTAAACATACCTAGAAGTATGCTAGTGACTCTAAAATCTCTACAAGTTGGAGGTCTTTTTTTTTTTTTTTTTTTTTTTTTAATGCAGATATAAACAAGATTTTGAAAAATCTAGGCAAAAAGATAAAAACTCTATATTCAAAATACTCCCCCACACTTAAACTTCACATTGTCAATGTGCAAAACTGAAAATTCTGAATTCTGACGTAGCAGCAGATAAAACACGAAAACTGTACAAATTGGTAAGGAATTTGGAAAAACACCATTTCACAAAAGTTGTTCGCCTACGTCTTTTATTCAAAGTGTCAAAAGGGTACAGTATTTAGATAAAATATCTGACAGTTATGGTCTCTGGACTGAACTACGTGCAGTCTGAATTTTTCTGACGAAAAGGGATTCGTCAAAATTTTACTTCAAAAATAAATTCCGGACTCTATGAAATTAAACATGGGGATGCAAATATGATATGAAAACAATAAAAACTGAAAATAAAATGGATTAAGATACAAAACCTATGGGTTGCCTCCCATTTAGCGCTTGGTTTAACGTCTTCAGCCCGACTTAGCATTCTCCTTACTACTCCTCCAGAGGGAGTGCATCAACAAGGTTGATCTCTTCCGTTTCAGCATCAAACGGTTCATAATAAGGATTTAAGCGATGCCCATTTACTTTAAGCTCCTTTCCTGTTAACAAGCTACGAATCTCTACTGCACCATGAGAAAAAATATTAAGCACAACAAAAGGTCCTATCCAACGAGATTTCAATTTACCAGGAAATAAATGAAGGCGAGAATTAAATAAAAAAACTTCCTGTACAACAGTAAACTGTTTTCTAGAAATCCTACTATCATGAAAAACCTTTGTTTTCTCCTTGTAAATTCGTAAACTTTCATATGCATCGTTACGAATTTTTTCCAGTTCACTTAATTGAAGTTTTTGTTGATTACCAGCTCCGTCCGTATCCATGTTGCATTGTTTAATAGCCTAAAAAGCCTTATGCTCTATTTCAACAGGAAGGTGACAAGGTTTACCGTACACAAGCCTGTAAGGAGACATACCAATAGGTGTCTTGTATGCGGTTCGGTATGCCCATAATGCATCGTTGAGACATAAACTCCAATCCTCCCTTGAGGGATTCACTATTTTCTCCAGAATGGACTTTACTTCTCGATTAGAAACTTCTTCTTTCCCATTTGTTTGTGGATGATATGTTGTAGCAATCTTGTGAGATATATTTTACTTTTTCAACAATACCCGTAAGAACTTATTTCTAAAGTCTGATCCTCCATCACTGATTATGGCTCTTGGGGTTCCAAACCTTGCAAAAATATGATCCTTAACGAAATCTGTAACCGCTTTAGAATCATTAGTAGGGGTGGCTTTAGCTTCCACCCATTTTGACACATAATCAACAGCAAGTAAGATATAATATTTTCCAAAAGAATTAGCAAAAGCTCCCATAAAATCTATACCCCAAACGTCAAAAAGTTGTACAAAAAGAATAAACTTCTGTGGCATTTAATTTCGGGCACCTAGATTGCCTATTCTTTGACATCTATCACAAGTTGTACAAAACACATACGCATCTTTGAATAAAGTAGGCCAATAGAAACCACTTTCAAGTACCTTAAGAGAGGTTCTCTTTGCTCCAAAGTTTCCTCCACAAGCGTACGAATGACAAAAATACAATATAGAATTATATTCAGATTCGGGTACGCACGTTCGTATGATTTGGCCTGTACAATGTTTCCATAAGTATGGATCATCCCAAATATATTGATTTGCTATCTTTTTCAGTTTGTCCCTCTCAGCATGAGACAAATTCTTAGGGATTTGTTTAGACACTAAATAATTCACAATATCAGCGTACCATGGTTCTGAAAATGCAATTGAGAAAAGTTTCTCATCAGGAAAGATTTCACGCAACGGGATAACTTCTTCGTCTACAGTAAGACGACTCAAGTGATCTGCAATAGTATTCTCAATGCCTTTCTTGTCTTTAATTTCGAGATTAAACTCTTGTAGGAGTAGAATCCATCGAATTAGCCTCGGTTTCGCCTCCTTTTATGTAAGCAACTACCTAAGTGTTGCATGATAAAAAAATACAACAACTTTTGTACCAATTAAATAAGAACGAAATTTTTCTAAAGCAAAAACAATTGCTAACAACTCCTTTTCAGTGGTTGTATAGTTTTGCTGGGCATCATTCAATGTTCTGGAAGCATAATAAATGGCATGGGGAGGTTTCCCCGTACGCTGTCCTAATAATGCACCAACTGCATAATCACTAGCATCACACATTTTCCCAAATGGGTTACTCCAATCTGGTGGTTTCATGATAGGGGCTGATATCAAAAGTTCTTTCAAACTATTGATGCCTCCAAACACTTCTCATCGAAGTTAAAAACCACATCTTTTTGTAAAAGTCGGCATAATGGTGCTGCAACCTTGGAAAAATCCTTGATAAACCTACGATAAAATCCTACGTGACCAAGAAAAGTACGAATTTACCTCACAGTGGTGGGGGGAGTTAGAGCACGAATAAGATCAATCTTAGATTTATCAACTTCTAATCATTTAGAAGATATAATATGTCCTAAAACAATGCCATGAGTTATCATAAAATGGCTATTCTCCAAATTTAGCACAAGATTAGTCTCAACACATCGTTTAAGAATTAATGTAAGGTTATCCAAGCATAAGTCAAATGAATCACCATACATACTGAAATCATCCATAAATACTTCGATAATGTTTTCCACATATTCATAAAAGATACTTACCATACACCTTTGGAAAGTAGCGGGTGCATTACACAAACCAAAAGGCATCATTCTATATGAAAATGTTCCGAACGGACAAGTAAAAGTAGTTTTATCTTGATCCTTAGGTGCTATAGAAATATGATTGTAACCCGAATAACCATCAAGAAAACAGTAGTGAGAGTGTCCAGACAAACGTTCCAACATTTGATCCATAAAAGTTAAAGGAAAATGATCTTTTTTAGTGGCTGCATTCAGTTTTCTGTAATCTATACAAACCCACCAACCGATTTGCACACGAGTTGGGACAAGTTCGTTATTATCATTTTGCATCACTATGACTCCCGACTTCTTTGGTACCACTTGTACCGGGCTCACCCATTTCCTATCAGAAATGGGATAGATAAATCCCACATCTAATAACTTTAGTATCTCTTTCTTTACGACTTCCATCATTGGAGGATTAAAGCGACGTTGTGCCTCTATTTTAGGCTTTGATTTATCCTCAAGCCTTATTTTATGCATGCATGTCGATGGGCTTATTCCCTTAATATCAGCAATTGTCCATCCTATAACAATTTTGTACTCCCTCAAAACTCGAAGAAGTATTTGTTCCTGCAATTCAATTAGTGCATTCGAAACTATTACTAGCAACTCTTCGTTATCACCAAAATACATGTATTTTAGGTGATCAGGAAGAGGCTTTAGTTCTAGTTTAGGTGCCTACAAAATAGATGGCAATAACTGTTACAGCACTGCTCGGTCAAACTCGTATGCGTTTCTATCTCAAGCATGTTTGTCAATCTTAGTGATCAAAACTATAAAGTTTTGATTTCTAGTCTACTATAGTTAAGGTCTCGGACTAGGATATAAAGTGTAGTTGAGCTAAAGACTCCATGGAAATTATCATACAAAACGAAGGACTACTCAAGGAACCAGTGGATCTTCATCAACTAAAAGGTATGTGGAGACTTAAACTTATCTATCACTCAAAAGTCTATCTACTATATCTCCTATCTTTGAGACAAAAGTTGTTCTACTATATAGACTAAGAATATGCACATGTGACATTTCGAACTAAGTATATCTCTCTTATCTATTTTTAAAAATGGGTGTTGGTAAAGCTTTCGCTTTAGCCAATTTTATCTTTGCCTAGTGATGAAAGTCATGTTAAGTTTCAATCTTCTTGGAAAATGTTCTAACGAAAAATAGTTTGTGAATAACAACTATGTAACGCCTTCTGAGCATGTTTCAATGATTGAAATGAGAGTTTAGACTATATAACCATTGGGGGATATAAACATTGTTGTGGAAACACATATATGTATAAGTCCTTAGCACTTGAACCGAAGTTTGCGAACTTTGTTAATGAAGTAGAACCGGAACAAGAGCAGCAACTCAATCCACGAACTCAGTCCGCGAACCCAGTCCGCGAACTGGCGTAGTTCTCGAACCCGAGAATTTCTGCTAGAGTTGTAGTTCACAGCCTGCGAACCCAGTCCGCAAACTGATGGAAGCTATCGAACCCGAGAATTTCTACTAGAGTTTATAACTTCAATCGGTTAGCTTGAGGCAGCGAAATCAGTCCGCAAACTCAAGAGGTTATGTCTGGAAACGTTGTTCGTGAACTTATTATATATTACTAAGGGATAATTTTGCAAACCATGGCTTTATAGTTCATGATTAATGATTCGAGAGAATCACATCGTTTTTTATTCAATTGTGTCTCTTGTAGTACTTGAGATCTCATAGCAATTGAACAAATCTCTAACTAGTTCATTTGAGTTATTTGGACTAGTTATGGTGAAGAAGAACATGGTTGATATGGAAGTTATCATTTGGCTAACCTTTTGGTTAACTAGTTGTGAACCAACCATTGTACACGTTTGGGTACGGTTACACAAACCCAAAATTTTCAAGTACATGTGTGTATGGCAAGCTAAGTTTTCGATCTAACAGTTGAGGAATATTATCTTGTATCTAATCAGGTTTTCATCTAACAGTGAATATTGAATGCTTTGTTACTAAGCTAACATTGATTGCAAACCCTGATTTGAAGACTATATAAAGGGAACTCTTGCTATTGGAAAAACTAATCCCCACAAACTTTTTCTTGTGTGATACTAGTTTTCTCTAAGCTGGAGTCGATCTCCATTAACCCTTGAGTTTTCTCTCTAAACTCGGGTTAACGACTTAAAGAATTCATTGGGATTGTGAAGCCAGACCGATACTACTTTTATCGTAGTTATGTGATATGATCTTGCTCTTTATATCGTACGATTACAATTGTAATAATTTGCTTGAGATTCTAACTCCGATAGTCAAGATAAAAGTAGTCAAAAACATCTTCGTCTCATTGTTTGTGATTCCTCAATAATCTTCTTCGCTACATAGATTAAGTTTATTGTGAGGTGATTGATGAAACTGAGATGTTCTTCAGGAATATAAGTCTAGTTTTATCGATTGGTTACTGTTCACCTTGATTTATCAAAATACGGAACAAAACTCATAGGTTTATTCGTGGGAGACGAATTTATCTATTACATGTAGACTTTTCTGTGTGAGACAAATTTGTTTATTAAAGTCTTCGACTTTGGGTCGTAGAAAATCTTGGTTGTGGGTGAGATCAGCTAAGGGAATCAAGTGCGCAATATCCTGCTGGGATCATAGGCGTAGGAGCATAACTGTACATTGGATCAGTGTGATATTGGTTGGGGTTCAACTACAGTCCAGACCGAAGTTAATTGGTAGTAGGCTAGTGTCTGTAGCGGCTTAATACAATGTATGTTTAATCTGGACTAGGTCCCGGGGTTTTTCTGCATTTGCGGTTTCCTCGTTAACAAAATTCTGGTGTCTGTGTTATTTCTTTTCCGCATTATATTTTTATATAATTGAAATAATACAGGTTGTGCGTTGTTCAATCGATTAGAATATCCGACTATATTGGTTGTTGATTTAAATCGATTGACACTTGGATATTGGTCTTTGGTACCATCCAAGTTATCTCTCTTTGATTAGACTCACAAATCTATTTGCTTGAGCAAATCAAATTGAGATATTGAGATAAAACTCCTTGAGATATTTTCTATTGATTGAGTCTTGTTGATTCTCTAGAAAACAACCCGGAGTTGTCCATACAGATTGCTAATCGAATTATTGGGTGGTATTGTTATACCCCGCTTTTTCAATTGGTATCAGAGCAGGCAAACACGGTAAAGACCTTACAAGTATGTATTTGTAGCAATCTGACTCTATGGATAAGAGTAGTATCTCTGATAACGCAACACCAGTACAAAGTCACTCAGGTGAAGTTCAAAGACTTGAAGCTTCTAAGAAAAACTATGTCAACTGTCTTGCGACCGAATCTACATCTGACTGGGAAAAATCTCTTGATGAGAAATTGGATGACCTTTCAGATGACAGTGATTCAGAAGAAGGACCGAGTATTGATGAGGAAGTCTCACAATATATCAAGCTGTTTGATTATGAGATAAAGATAAAAAGGTCAACAACCTGCCTGAGTAAGTATATGGATCATCTTTGTCAATAAAATAGAAAATTGAGAAAACTCTTTAAATGATATGATGGTGGGTACAATCTCCTAAAATATA
This sequence comes from Papaver bracteatum, assembly GCA_023529315.1. NCBI lineage: Eukaryota > Viridiplantae > Streptophyta > Magnoliopsida > Ranunculales > Papaveraceae > Papaver > Papaver bracteatum. The sequence continues at coordinate 231,173 of JAJJWX010002457.1, forward strand.
TCGTTAAAGATCGTGAAGAAGATGTTCGTACGAAAAGGTATGAATGTGACAATCTTCTCCGAAATCTCTATGTGATGAAATAAAGACTTGCAGATACTGAAGCAAGATATGACTCTCAACAAAAATGTTTTAATGACAAAGAACTCAAACTTCTTACTGAAGAAAAGTCATTGGAGACTGATCTTGTAGCTGCTCTTAATAAGGTAACATCACTAGAAGAGAGTCTAAAAAGATTCAATTATATCTCACCGAAATTTAATTCTATGATTGGAGCATGTAAAAAACATCGTGATACACATGGTCTGGGCTATAAAGGAATAGACGCTCCAAAGACTAGTAAAATAAATTTCGTCAAAGCAGTTGATAGTTCTTCATGTGAGAAAACGTTTGCAGCCTACAATGTGCCTAAGGAAGGGAAGTCTCTCAAAATTACTCAAAGAGAACAGTTAAGAATAATTCCTTCAACTGCTATTACTGCGGAAATAAAGGACATCCTGAGTGAAAGTGTCATTTTCGATTAAGAAATAAAAAACTTTATGACATATGGGTGTCTAAGGAAATGATTAAACCTGTTTCTCATTTTGTTGGAGTAAAAGGCATAGTGAACAATCGAGAAAACTACCTTGATAAGTCATCTCTTATTCAGGATTTTGGATCACAAAATATGAATCAAGGTAGAAGGAAGAACAACAAATGGGCAATTAACAACCCTGAAAGAAGAAAAAGGCACTAGAGAAAGAAAAAGAGTCTAAGTCCCATATCCCCTTCTGTGGAAGTCCTTGAATCCAAGAATTTTGTCCCAAACTGCATCCACATAAATAATCGAGTCTCAGAACTTAAATCAAGTATAAACAAACTCAAACGGGGCGTGTCCAAAACATGGAAAGTGGCTATCTCAGGTACTCCTAGTCCTTCTTGTAGTATAAGTTATTCATTTTTGATTGACTCGTCTCTACATTGCTCTGAAAGATAAGTCAACCATGATGAGAAAAGTGCTCATCTTAACACACCGTGACAAACCTCTGAAGCATCCTTCTTGATGGATTAAGAAGGATGCTTTATATTCTCAAGAGAGAACCTTGAGAAAGTTGTCAAAGGTGTATGTTGTTGTGTTAAGCTCTTTTCTAAGATTGTTTCTTGTGCTTGGTAGAAAATTACTCGATGAGTTTTTCCCTTCACTTGTTTTTCCTTATCCACATCTTGGTCATTATTGACTAAATGTGCCCGTTCACGAGAACCACACGGACGTCCTTGAAGCTAGGGTTCTATATGAACCTCCTTATATAGTTTTCATGACTTGACATCTTATTCTATAAAGAGAAAAAGATTCTTGTAGATTCTTTTAGCACAATGGAGAGACACAACAAAGATGTGGAGGGTAACACCGTTGAGTTCCATGAAGATCCTGTTTTCATTATTTGTCATCAAGCTATTGATCATGAAAACAATCTACCAGTACAAATGTCCTCACAACTGGTAGAAAATCTTATTAGGGATTTTGAAGTGGTTCGTGAATAGCTTGAAATTTTAACAAAGAACCTTGAGATCCTGAAGAACGAACTAATGAAAGCTTCTGATGAACTTATTCTTGTTCGATACTTAGTTGCAAATCGTATTTAGCATGTCTAGTAAATCTTCTATGTTTTCTGAAGAATAACTAGTGTTTTGGAATAACCATGATTGTGATTACACATAGCTATATCCAATGATTTCATCTTCTTGTTTTTATATTTATTGGTTATAATTCTAAACTTATTTGGAAGATGATGGTTGCAGTATTAATCTTTATGATTTTATGTATTGCAATATTTTGATGGGATTTGTATGTTTACGTCCGTGAACTTATTTGTCCCATATTTTGTAAAAAGTAAAGTTGTTCACGTATTGGTATGCATATATTGTTCAAGGAATGAATGGACTTTTGGCAAAACACAAAAGTTAAGCCTATATTGTCAATTGCTGATGTAAGATAGGTTAAACTCTTTTGTGATTCAAGGATAAAATATATTATTTCACTTTGTGAAGGAAAAATAAAATAGGTCCTTGTTTTTGTTATCCACGGTATAGAGATTAATTGTTCCATATTACTATGTATTACCGTGAAGGTTCCATCTTGTATTTTATGTTGAGCACGATACGACTAAGTTGATTTCTTATTGGCATGGTTGGTTGTTCCATAAAGATGCAATATGTTGAGCATTAAGAACTAAATTAATCAACTTGTGTGGTTATTTAGTTTGTATTCCATGAGTTCTCTCATGTTGAGTACATGTATGGTTAAGGTTGTCATTTCTATGATAATCTTATTCGGGGTTCCATAATCTCTTATGTTGAGCCTAATTGAGCTAAATAAATCATCTTGTGTGAATATTTAGTTAACACTCCATAGATTTTTCTCATGTCGAGTGTGGACAATTGAATTGATTACTTTGTGATTAGTTCAATTGTATAATCCGGTTAGAGTGTTTATGGGTTCTCTTGTGAATAATCTAATCGATGAATTAAGTCTCCATGAATTTACTTGTGTTGAGCATATTTAGTCAAATTAATCTTGGTTCGCTTGGGTTAATATGATTGAATATTTTGGATTCCAAATTCATACTTGCATGAAATTTGTTGAGTTTAAAGAAATCCTTCTTTTCTCTTGAAATTAAGGTCGCTCTTGTTGTTCCCTTGGGAATGACATCTTATGGGGGAGAGTTCTTTTGAACTTGCGCTTAATTGCCAAATATTTGTGGGGAATGCGGCTGTGGAATTTTTAGGGGTTACCTTGTATCTTTATGAACTCCTTGATGAATGCATTTAGTCTCGGCTTTATGATTGCATCTAAACAAGATGATAGAACATTTACCTTTGGTCATGAAATGTCTCATACGGAAATTTCATTAGGATCCCGTTCTTGTACCTTTGCCAATTTTATTGATAAAAAGGGGGAGAATTAATTGTAGGTCACACTACAAATACATATGGTTTTCGGATCATTATGTAAGGGGGAGTGGTTTCCATGTGAGATGGAGTATTGACTAAGGGGGAGTGAAGTATCACCATAGTATTGTTGTTGAAGTTATGATACAATTGGACTTTGACGCTGTGTAATAATACTATGACATTGTATAACAATGATTGAGAACCGATGCTTTTCTCATTGTTATAACTACGGATTTTCAACAACGATGATACTAAACTTACAACCTTTGGGATCATTGGACTACTTGGAAGTGATGAAGATTTCGAGTATTGTTGAAGATTAGGCATGTCGAATAGGAGCTACAAAGTTTATTTATATATTTTGTGTATTCCATATGTATTAATAGTTTTGCCACTAAAATTGACAAAGGCGGAGGTTGTTAGAGCACTGCTCGGTCAAACTCGTATGCATTTCTATCTCAAGCATATTTGTCAATCTTAATGATCAAAACTATAAAGTCTTGATTTCTAATCTACTATAGTTAAGGTTTCAGACTATGAAAGAAAGTGTAGTTGAGCTAAAGACTCCATGGAAATCATCATACAAGATAAAGGACTACTCAAGGAACCAGTGGATCTTCATCAGCTAAAAGATATGTAGAGACTTGAACTTATCTATCACTCAAAAGTCTATCTACTCTATCTCTTATCTTTGAGACAAAAGTCGTTCTACTATATAGAATAAGAATATGCACATGTGACATTTCGAGCTGAGTATATCTCGCTTATCTATTTCTATAAATGGGTGTTGGTAAAGCTTTCGCTTTAGCCAAGTTCATCTTTTCCTAGTGACGAAAGTCATGTTAAGTTTCAATATTCTTGGAAAATGTTCTGACGAAAAATAGTTTGTGAATAACAACTATATAACGCCCTCTGAGCATGTTTCAATGATTGAAATAAGAGTTTAGACTATATAACCATTGGGGGATATAAACATTGTTGTGGCAACACATATATGTATAAGTCCTTAGCACTTGAACCTAAGTTTGTGAACTTTGTTGATCAAGTGGAACCGGAACATGAGCAGCAACTCAGTCCGCGAACTGGCGTAGTTTTCGAACCCGAGAATTTCTGCTGGAGTTGTAGGTCATGTGCAGTCCGCGAACTGACGGAAGCTCTCGAACCCGAGAATTTCTGCTGGAGTTTATAACTTCAACCGGTTAGTTTGAGTCCGCGAACTCAAGAGGTTATGTCTGAAAATGTTATTCGTGAACTTATTATATATTACTAAGGGATGCTTTTGCAAACCGTGGCTTTATAGTTCATGATTAATGATTCGAGTGAATCACATCGTTTTTGATTCAATTATGTTTCTTGTAGTACTTTAGATCTCATAGCAATTGAACAACTCTCTAACTAGTTCATTTGAGTCATTTGGACTAGTTATGGTGAAGAAGAACATGGTTGATATGGAAGTTATAATTTGGCTAACCTTTTGGTTAACTAGTTGTGAACCAACCATTGTCCATGTTTGGGTACGGTTACACAAACCCAAAATCGTCAAGTACATGTGTGTATGGCAAGCTAAGTTTTCGATCTAACGGTTGAGGAATATTAGCTTGTATCTAATCCGATTTTCATCTAACGGTGAATATTGAATGCTTTGTTACTAAGCTAACATTGATTGCTAACCCTGATTTGAAGACTATATAAGGGGAACTCTAGCTATTGGAAAAACTAATCCCCACATACTTTTCTTGTGTGATACTAGTTTTCTCTAAGCTAGAGTCGATCTTCATTAACCCTTGAGTTTTCTCTCTAAACTCGGGTTAACGACTTAAAGACTTCATTGTGATTGTGAAGGCAGACCGATACTACTTTTATTGTAGTTTTATGATATGATCTTTCTCTTTCTATCGTACGAGTACAATTGTAATAATTGGCTTGAGATTCTATCTCTGATAGGCAAGATAAAAGTAGTCACAAACATATTCGTCTTATTGTTTGTGATTCCTCAATAATCTTCTTCGCTGTGTCGATTAAGTTTATTGTGAGGTGATTGATGAAACTGAGTTGTTCTTCAAGAATATAAGTCCGGTTTTATCGATTGGTTTCTGTTCACCTTGATTTATCAAAATACGGAACAAAACTCGTAGGTTTATTCGTGGGAGACGAATTTATCTATTACATGTTGACTTTTCTGTGTGAGACAGATTTGTTTATTAAAGTCTTCGACTTCAGGTCGTAGCAACTCTTGGTTGTGGGTGAGATCAGCTAAGGGAATCAAGTGCGTAGTATCCTACTGGGATCAGAGGGATAGGAGCATAACTGTACCTTGGATCAGTGTGAGATTGGTTGGGGTTCAACTACAGTCCAGACCGAAGTTAATTGGTAGTAGGCTAGTGTCTGTAGAGGCTTAATACATTGTATGTTTAATCTGGACTAGGTCCCTGGGTTTTTCTACATTTGCGGTTTCCTCGTTAACAAAATTCTGGTGTCTGTGTTATTTCTTTTCCGCATTATATTTTTATATAATTGAAATAATACAGGTTGTGTGTTGTTCAATCGATTAGAATATCCGACCTTATTAGTTATTGATTTAAATCGATTGACACTTGGATATTGGTCTTTGGTACCATCCAAGTTATCTCTCTTTGATTAGACTCGCAAATCTATTTGCTTGAGCAAATCAAATTGAGATATTGAGATAATAACTCCTTGAGATATTTTCTATTGATTGAGTCTTGTTGATTCTCTATAAAACAACTCGGAGTTGTCCATAAAGATTGCTAATCGAATTATTGGGTGGTGTTGTTAGACCCCCACTTTTTCAATAACTTTTCATCAGTGCATGGTAAAGAGATAAAAGAAATATCATGAGTAGGTGGGCATTGTTGTAACGAATTAAGTTCACCAATGGTTTCCTCAAATTCGTCCCCTAATTAAAGCTCGGCTCTCGGCTCTTTAAAATCTTTAGAACCCACACTTCTTGTGATAACAGTCTCTAATGGATCATCAAACCTCAAATCAAACATTTATTGAGCTAATGAGTCAATCACATCAACGGAGAAGCAAGAGTGGACATCATTAGGATATCTCATCGTTTCATAAATGTGGAAATGTGTTACTTCTCCATCAAATTCCATAGTCAATGAACCATCATGCACATCAATTTTAGTTCTAGCCGTGCTCATAAATGGTCGACCAAGAAGTAACGGTAGAGATATATCAGTTGATCCATCTGTCATCTCCAACACACAAAAATCCGCTGGAAAAATTATTTGGTTTACCTGCACAAGCACATCCTCAATAATTCCTCTAGGGTATACATTAGAACGATCAGCCAACTGTAAAGTAATTCCAGTTTCTTTCAAGGGACCTAACTTAAGAGATTCATATATAGATGCAGGAATAACATTTACTGATGCTCCTAAATCAAGCATAGCCGTATTAAACTTAGTGTTACCAATAACTATAAGAATATCAAAACTACCGGGGTCTTTATATTTAAGTGGGAGTTTCTTTTGCAAGATAGCCGAAGCATTTTCCCCCACTTTCATTACCTCATTACTGGTTAACCTTTGCTTATTGGTATACAAGTCCTTATTAATTCTCGCATACTTGCATCTATCAATGAAATGTTCACATGAATCTTCCTGAAAATATCTAAAATCTCCTCATCTTGTTCCACCTTTTTAAAAATTACCAAACCAGCGAGGAAAAGGTAAAGGGGAAACATAAGTAGAAACATGAGTTTTAGAGTTTTCTTTAGGTGCCTCATTAGTTTGGGAAGAGTCAGTAATCTCTTTCTCCAATATCGACCCCTTAGGGTCTTTGTTTTTCTCAGTATCCTCTGGTTTCACAGTTCGTGTACTCAATGTCATAGCGTTGATAGAATCTCTTGAGTTAAGAGGTTGAGAATGGAGTTTCCCAAATTTCTGCGTCTCCAAATGGTTCAATCTACCTGTCATGTGCTCATTTGTGTCTGCAACTCCTTGATTGCACCCTCAGTCGTTTGCTAATTTTTTTGCACCATCGTGGTTAGATTCTTCATCATAGCAAGCATCTCTGATGATTCTGAGTTCTGTACTGGTTGTGGTTGTTGTTGTTGTTGTTTAAAACTACTAGGAAGATTGAAAACCGGTCCTTGAGCTGCAGATTGCTTGTTTGTATAACTAAAATTGGGATGATCTCTCCACCATGGATTATAAATATTGGAATAAGGATCATACCGTTGTTTTTGCTGATTTGGGTAAATAACATTCACTTGTTCAGCTTCTTCCTCATAAGAGGGAATGATTACTACGGCCATTTGTTGCATCATCTTCTCTATATTACCAATCTTATGTTCTAAGTGCGGTGAAGAAGTAACCTCATTAACCTTTCGACTAATTGGCACACCTCTTGTGTTGAATTACTGCGTGTTTGCAGCCATATTCTCGATCAATTCTGTCGCTTCTTCAATGGTTTTGTTTGTCAAAGCACCACCACTAGCTGCATCGATAAGATTTCTCTCGGATTGGAGCAAACCATCGTAAAAATACTGCACTATGAGTTTCTCAGAGATTTGATGATGTGGACAACTTGCTAACAACTTCTTGTACCGTTCCCAGTAGTCGTAAAGAGTCTCACTAGTAATTTGTTCAATCCCACTAATTTCTTTACGAATAGTTGCTGCTTTAGAGGTGGGAAAGTACTTTTCTAAGAATGCTCTTTGTATCTCATTCCATGTTGTGATACTTCCAGGTGAAAGACCATAAAACTATTCTTCTGCAGAATCAATCAAAGAGAAAGGAAAAGCTGTCAGTAAAGCTCTACCTTGATCAGTTCCAGTTGGCTTCAAACTTGTAAACCTATGTTGAAACAATAATAAATGACGATTTGGATCGTTTCCTAGAAGCCCTTTGAACTTCGATAACCAATGAATCAACTGAGATTTAAGCTCAATTGAATCTTCCAAGTTGACACACAACTTCTGTTGATCAAACGATGGGGATGTCAGATCTTTGAGTGTCCTCTTGGGAGGTGGAGGTGGTGGAGCGCCACCATTTCCCTGGTTTCCCTGGTTACCAGTGTTTTGGTTGTTCGTTCCGCCAACCATATATTCTTGTTGTGAATTTTGAGGCTCTTGTAGTATTGTTCCTCTGCGAGTTGAAATACTGCACCTTTGGTAATCCCAACGTTTGGGTGCCAGAGATTAAGTACCTGAAACAAGATTCTCAAAATACGAAATTAAAAACTAAAATAAGAAATCAAAAACAAAATAATAATCCGCTATGCCTCCCCGGCAGCGGCGCCAAAATTTGGTTGGTTGTCAGCCGACGCAAAAATAATTTAAGTTCTTTCACTTCACAATTATAAATAAGAGTATAGTTATAAGAACATATTCGTTCCGCAGGGAGATATGGGTTGTCAAATTGTTTTGATTACTTATAGAAACTAGGGGGTTTTGTTTGTGATTATAACTAAATAAAAATAAAGCGAGTAGAATAATACGAATATCAGAGATTAAAAAAAAAGTATTGGTTAGAGTTTTCATCTTCCATCTTCCAACATGTTATCAACTAAATCAATCTCAACATTCATTTTCTATCGATATCAATAACCCTAGAGCGTCCTATCACGGGCTTACCCTGGCAAAACTCCTATTATCATCAAAGGCGCAAGAGCCACTCTTTGAATCCTTTTCACTAAATAACTTGGCGCAAGAGCCACTCAAGTTTAACCCAATGAAAGCACTAAAAATTATGAGTTGAGGTTATTCTAAGCAATCCGACGCAAGAGCAACACGGATTTAACCTAGGTTACGCTTTTACAAATAATTGTATGGCAACATCCCGTCGTTAACAACTATATTATGCTACTTCTAACAAGGATTATTCGACAATTACGGATCTCAAACCCTAGTTTAGCAATAGCTATGAATGCATGCTCATTTAATTTGCAACTTAAACAAACTAGCAATCAATCATACATGGAATTATAAACGGTAGAACATAAACAATACTAATAAATTATGAATGAATGAGAATGAATAAATCAATTGAATAACATGGCTTCCAACTTAGGACTACATCTCTAACCAATAAGAAAGGTTTAGTTACTCATGGATTTCTTAAAACCCATGAAAATTATAAAGAGAATAAGTAAAGAAAACTCTAGAAATTGATTGTCAATCTCCACTCCAAGCCCTCACTCCCGTTCTTCTCTTTCCCTTTTTTTTTTTTTTTGTGTGTAAAAACGAATGACCAAAGATTGATAGAAAATCTCTTTTTTTATATCTCCCAAATTGTGATGCGCCCGTGCATAAATTAGTTGCCAAAACTCGTCAACTATACTAACCCAGCTAACGGACTCACGCAGCTGGAGAGAAGCCCAGCCCAACAACCTCTTGGCTTGCAAATTCAACTGTCAGTTCCATGGAACTCACAGTACTTTCTTATTTTCTTCCTGTGACAATCACGGACAGATGAGTCTCCGTGAGAATATTTTTTCCTTGGATTTTCACTTTCCTCTCTTCAGATTCACAGATACTTCTCCCTCCGTGAGAATCCAAAGTCCCTGAATTCACAACTCCGGACAATACTCACGTATACCAGGCCCTCCGTGAGAATTCCTTTTCCCTGAGTTTCTTGAACTCTCACTGCCAGCTTCCAACTCCATACTCGTCACTACTGCCATTTCTTCTTAACTGCGTCATGATCTTTCATATTCACCACTAGCAGCATAGAACTCAATCCCATTGCTAGCAGCGTCTCCTCATCGCCATCATCTCAGTAAACCCATCTTCATTCCATCTCTGTTCAACTGCATATTGTCACCATTTCCGAAACTAGCAGCAACCAGTTCTCAACTGAATAACTACCAAAGTCATTCCATCACCGAGCACTGCCAGCACAATCCCAGCTCGAGTTCTTGTTGCCTGCAAGTCTCATTCAAGTCAGCTTAGCAGCTCCCATCTCCGATTTCTGAGAACTCCTCCATATCATCCAATCAGCGACAAACTCAAGCTGTACTCATTTTCTTCATCAACTTCGTTTACTGCCAGTCAAAATAGTCACAGCATCAGTATACATCTTCACCATTAACTCTGATCCACCAATGCCAAAATCGACAGCCAACTCCTTCCAATGATTTCCATGACCACCAAAAAATCATGCCATCGCTGTTATCTCTCGAGCTCAACTTCCATGCAGCAACAACAAATGGCAGCAGCCATGTTTCTCTTTCCAGATCAAGATACACCTCAATCACTGACTTGCTCGATCATCTCTCACAGTTCATCATGGTCATCACTCAGACAACTCCTCCTTCTACAGCAAACTCGATACACTCAACCCCCATTAACCATTTCCGATCACGAGTGACTACAGACATAACTCCATTCATTCTTAGACTCGGCCGTTCTCAACCACAGTACCACAGCAGACTCTGTCGAGCTCAAACTTTTCATGAGCAGCATCACCAACGTCCTTCTTACCAATCATCATAAATTAACTCCATTAGTTCCATCACCACTTATCACCAAATCGAGCTCGAACTCTCGCAAACTACAGCTTCACTCCATCTCTTCCAACCACCACGACCTATTCATCATATCAGCACAAAACAAAACTCTACTGTCGAGCTCCATCACAGATGCAAGCAGCAACACAGCTCAACATCTTTTCTGCAGCTACTGAATCCATCATTGCTAGTCACGTAAAGACGTGAAGAAGAAGATGATGGTAGTCCCCGTAACAAACTAGTGTCTTTATCCTCATTCAACTGTCAGTCACAGAAGACTGATAGTTCAGTTTATAAAAATTGGGTGCATCGAGTAAATCCAGGGGTGCGTTTATCAATTTTGTGTGTCTATGTTTGTCGCAACTTCGGCTCGCTTCAAATGCTCCTAACTTCCTCATGCGACGTCGGAATCGCTCATTCTTTTGCCATTCTCTTCGTCTTTTCGTCCTCTTCAAGGTGATGCAAAGAAATCTCGGATTTGAGCTAGTTCCACTTACTTTTGGTTAAGACGACCTCAAACACCTAAGAAACTCAAAAACAAACAAAATCAAAGCATAATGATACAAAAACTACCAAGAAGCAAAGCATTTGAGTACCTAACTAGTGCAAATGTTGCACCTATCAAAGTGTGCGAGTGATTGTGTGTGGTGTAGGCTGTGAGCGTGTGCAGCACGTGTGAGTGCAAGAGAGAATTGAGTCAATAGAGAGCATAAACTCATGTCATGTATCTATAATTCATTATATTTTTTAATCAATACAATTTTAAACCATCAGCAATGTAGATCTCAGGATTTTCCTGTGTTACTATGGTATCATCGAGGGGGAAGCTTAACCGCATTGATCCTTGGGCCTAACCTAAAATTGTATTGATTAACCGCATCGAGGGGGAAGCTTAACCACATCGATCCTTGGGCCTAACCTAAAATTTCATCACCAGCACCACCATTAAATTGAGCTGCTGCTGCTTCATCCAAAATAAAATTATCATATCTAATTAGGTTCGTAATTCACTAATTATCAAAGCTCTATTGTATTTTGTGATTATTACAGTTGTTCATGAAGTTTGATTAAAGACTCATGGAATATTTGGTATGGACTATGTTCTTGGAGTTTTTGGTTTAAATTAGGGTTTTGTTTTGATACCTGCAACGTCAACATAAAGGATAAAATATGATTTTTAGATTTGAAATTTGAAATTTGGTTGAATTACTTGAGCTCTTGATGATTTTGGTTACCGTTTTTCGTTTGGAGCTAGATTCGTTTACCTAAACTGGTTCAATATAAATCTCTGCTGGTAATCTCCATTTGTATATTTAGATTACTTCAAATTTAAACTCATATGTTCAATTTCTACATCACTAGCTCAACTACATCCAATTTCATCTTCAACAGCCTTATAAATCATAATTAACTTGTTTTTTGCATCTAATTTCTTAATCAAGAACTGATGTTCTTGTTCCCTGATGTAGAGAGGGTCTGAGCGTGTTCTAGTCTGCTACACTAAGGTCTAGTTAGGTCCTATGTTGTAAAAGGCGCTAGGCAAGGCGAGGCGCCAATCCCAGCGCCTAGCGTTTTTTGAGCCTAAGGCGCCCCAGGCGAGGGCTTTTTTTATAGAAAAAACCACAATTAGGTATAATTTGGCGCCTGGACGCCTTTTTTTGCCTTGCACCTAGTGAGCCTTTGGCGCTAGCCTTTTACAACATAGGTTAGGGAAAAAACTTAAAGTCGTTCCACTCGATTGGATTCAGCAGAAGAGTGAGATTTTATGGGTGAAAATGATGTTGCACATGGTGCTTAATGGCTCATTCTTCATACTTCCAATCTCAATTCTTATTTCAAGGCGGTCCTCACTATGGTGTTGAAGTATCATGCGATTTTAATGATGTTTCTACGTATGGAATTAGAATTGGGGTTGCTGAGCTATATAAGTACAAGTTGGAGTTCTCCTTGTTGAGTTTATATACACTCAGTATGCAACCTAGTGTTCAGTTTGCATATGTGCTCAATATGTGTTGATGGTGGATTTTAGTTCAGGGCTAAAGTTGTAAAACCAATATTTTGTACAAGCTGTCCTGCAGAGGATAAGGCCATTTGATAAGTGATGAATACTTCTTCGCTTTATTAATTCACCTAGAATGGAGCATGTAGCAACAATCCCCCGAATATTATGTGAATTTTAGCATTATTGATTAATGCATAAAACGCCTTGTGTTTCCTATGCTGTTCCTAGCAGAACTCTCATTGATGGTACGACATGATGACTGATTGTTACTCGCAGCAGAGTAGCATGAATATCTAAGTACCAACAGTGAGGCATGCACGAAATTCTCGTACAGGCTGTAACTCTCGGAGTGTTATACTAGCCCGAATGAGCATACATCTCTCGGAGTGTTATTGAGCATCCAGACTGTCTATAACAGTCTAGGAATGATCACGATCATCCAACTTCACCAGCATGATTGGATGGCCCAGATCGAATCCATGACCCCAAGCAGGTATATGAAATTTCACTGCCGACCCAACGCGGGTCCCGCGTGGTCGGCCTCCCCAAAAGGGGTGACATAGCTTGCCAAACCGTCCAACCCGAGCAGAATGGAAAAAAAACCCTAAACTAGGGTTTGCGGAACATTACATGTGTCGCAAAACGATCTCAACCATCCATCTTAGCAGGCATAGATGGAGGGTGTAGATGTAGATTCAAAGGGCCTAGAGCATGTCAACACAATCACCGCGGGCCCGTCTACACACATGACCAGTTGGTCCAGACCAACTATGGTTGGTTGTCCCAATTCGTGCACCCAAAACAAGGCATGACGCACGGCAAAACCCTAATTAATGTTTGTATTGATCACGAGCGTCCGTTTTCTCCTGATCGAATGAAGGGTTTAGGAGATAATTGAATAGGTCCAGTGAACATTAACATGATCACCGTGGATCCATCTATCTCCTCACTCGATCGACCAAGGAATACCATGCCTGGTTTTTCCAAATCGCACGCCCAAACTAGCGTGGTCACACTTCCCAGATCATAAATTGATCTCGACCACTCAACTTCGCCGGACGAATTGAGTGGGTTAGATCACGTATCCATGGGACAGTCAGGTATAGGCGTGAATACCAGCCTACCACCTACACGCCGGACCAAACTTCCGAGACATACCAAGCTTGGTAGTCTCGAAACACGCACCTTGAAGGTGGCATGCCGCCCCCTTTAGGAATCCTTTGCGACATAGGATCGCAAATCCATCTCATCCACTCAACTTCACTGGTAAATTTGAGTGGCCTATATCAAACCTTCGTGGGACAGTGAAGCATGGACATGGACATCAGCATGCCGTCTACATACATGCGTGATCGGTCTTCCACGAAACGTCTCTCAGGCTTGGATTCGACCAAGATGAAAGAGTGCACTCGCACACCTCCTAAACCCAAATCCGATGGTCGCAGATGTGGGTCATAAGTAATCTTGTCCGTCCAACTTCGCTAGCCTAGACGGATGGCCTAGGATAGGAGTTAGGCGACCAGTGAGGTATCACCGTGATCACCGTCTGCCACTCTACCACACCATGTGGTCGTCCAAGGGAGGGCTTGCTAGCGCAGCCTCCAAACCATCACATGAAGTAGGAAGGGCATAATGCTCAACATCGATGCTTCATATATGTAGAATACATTTGGTGCATAACATGCATAGAATACACACGATTCTTTACAAGTATCGACTTCCTAAATAACTTAGTTATTTAACTAGCATTACATGCTACCTTCTGTGGGTCCCACGATCCACACACTCGAGACATCAATCATGTCACAAACTGGGGGATACATACTGGGGTATTGGTCTGTTGGTTTACAACGTGCAGCGTATAACGCGCCATCACAAGAACGTGTTAGGAAGACATGGACGGTTAGTGATGATAGGAGAAGTGGGCAAGATTGATCGTGTGACACTAACACACAACTCCACTACTCCATCACTCCACTTCCCAAGAGACGTGAATAAGGCTCAAATGACTTGTATAAATAGGTTCTCCTCCCTATTTCCAACACAAGAGAACACAACACAGAAACCAAGTGTTAATACGAGACGTATTCGAACACCCAGAGCATGCTTGCATTATTCGTAAGCCTGCTCACCTTTATGTTACAAGTCATAAACAAGCCTACACCTTCTTCGCTTCCCTCCCTAATATCAACCCCATCTCCTTCACTTTGTGACCGAAACAAGTCTGGAACGGCCATTTCTTGGTTTAGGCCAGAATTGTATAGATTGATCTATCGAATCAAAATCATTCCCGTGTAGTGCATTTTAGGGTTTAGATTCACTTCTCATCCACACACCCCAAATTACCAAAACCAGCAGAAGTAGTTTTTACCCATAAACAATTGGCGACCACAGTGGGAGATTTATCTCTCGGCTGTAAAGTCATTTCATCAATACCCAATCTTATTGGTTGATCTCGATATGGTTGGTCTTGGGACTCACCAAACAGTTTCAAATTTCGGTCGAAGTTTCTCCAACGAAGATGCTCCTCCTCCCAATGGTGTGTCTGATGGTGTAACTGGAAGAATCCCAACATTGATTGAGTTAGCACAGGTACAGAAGATTCATACGAAGAATATGGACCTGATCAAGTATACAATAAAAAATATACTCAATC
Organism: Papaver bracteatum; assembly: GCA_023529315.1. Taxonomy (NCBI): domain Eukaryota; kingdom Viridiplantae; phylum Streptophyta; class Magnoliopsida; order Ranunculales; family Papaveraceae; genus Papaver; species Papaver bracteatum. The sequence continues at coordinate 246,244 of JAJJWX010002457.1, forward strand.
TCCTCATCAACATGACATCAGATATGAGCGGTTCTCCTGTTAAAGAGATTCCTGCACTGAGGATTGATCCTTACAACGATCCTCCTCAAGTCAACAGTTTTACTATGAATTAGAGGCCGGTGGACCAGAAAGCGGCTTCTCGAGTGGAAATATTGTGCGAACTTTTACACCTCTCGAAGAATCAGTAGGCGGAGACGTTTGCTGCAATCAATCAGATAGCCTTGGACGTACAGTTAATTCCTTCGCGTCCACAAGCCTCCAGAGCACCGGAGATGTCAGTGAATAACGTTACATTTACAAAAGAAGACATGATGGCAGAAAAAGGTCACAACCTGTCCCTACACGTTACTGCACGCATCAAGGTTTCAGAGTTCAAGAGGGCCCTCATCGATACAGGAGCGTTTTCGAATGTGATTACCCTAAAGACACTCAGGAAAACCAAGGTTAGCCCGAACAAGATCGTACGGAAGCCTACCACGATGAAAAACTTTGATGGAAACCAAACCAACACGTACATGATTGTCCCTTTGATGTATCATCAGTGCCCGAAGACTATGCTGAATAAAGAAGTCGTTTGTATTCCTGCATCGTTGTCTCCTTACGCACCGATATGTGGAGTAGATTTATTTGAACCAAGATAAGCTCCACGGGAAGAACCAGACAAAGTTCATTGCATCCCATTCCCCATGTGGGCATTAATCAATGAGGAGGACCGAGTTTCATATCCTCACGATGCATCTTTGCTGACAAGGCGTTCTTCTTCATTCGGTGAAGCAGCGACCCACGTTCACACTAAGAGTGAGACTGATGCCCAATATCCCTGCCCAGTTGAATGCTACAGGAACGACGAGCCATAATAAGAGGTGTTGGATGATCCACGACATCTGCAAGACGGTACCAACTCCACGATTGAAGAGCTCGACGATGAGGAATCTCATAGGCCTATCTCCATTATCTCGACCTTGTGTAGGCATTCATACAATCTCCGATCCAAGCCAGTCAAACAATCTCTGAGGCAACTCAGTTATGAGATCAGGTGTTGCGCGGATTCCAGAGACTTGAACGAATTCTACCCTAAAGACGATTTTCCTCTACCTAACATCGACATGTTAGTAGATGCCACCAGCGGACACGGCATATTCTCCCTCATGGATGGATATAGAAGATACAATCATATAAGGATGTATGAGCATGACGCGAGTAAGACATCTTTTCGAACTCCTCTCAAAAAAATTATTATGATGTAATGCCATTTGGTTTAAAAATTGACGGTGCAACGTATCAACGTGCTACGACGTCAATCTTCCACGACATGATGGATAAGAAAGTTGAAGACTACGTGGATGATATATTTCTCAAATCAAAAGCTCGGGCGGCCCACACAGAAGTCTTACGACGAGTGTTCGAGTGTCGTGAATACAAGTTGAAGATGAATCGTTTGAAATGCGCTTTTGGCGTCTCTTCAGGAAAATTTCTGGGATTCCAGGTGACTGATGAGGGGATCAAAGTGGACCCATCCAAGACCCAATCTATCCTTGAAAAGCCGCCTCCGCAAACTGTAAAGAAACTCCAGAGCTTCATGGGCACGAAAGGAGCAAGTTTTGCTGGACCGCACTACAGCGGGAAGCGTTTCGGAAGATTCAACGAACATTGTGATCTCCAAATAATCATAAAGGGTTCTCCTATTATGTCAGTCCGGAAGAAGAGCGAGCCCGGGACATCTTCAGATCTACTGGAGCCAACACCTCAATGGAGCATCCTCAAGAAGATAGGCATCGTCATGTCGAGAAAGAATCTGCATCTTGGGTGAATCACTCTGTCAGACTTAAGAGGAATGCTTCGGCGAAACAGTGAACATCCGAATGATTATGTAAGAGGTCCTGAATTCAGGCATTGTAGGGTCACAATCCAAATGTGACTGAACAACAAGTGGAGTAATTGTGCATCAATAGGATGGTACCTGTCAATCGTGCTTTGTCGAAGAGCATGTGCTTTCAGACACCCTATGAACTCCGTGAAGATGCTAAACACTCAGGTTGCAACAACACCTTCCCTGCTAGAAAGAACAAGACATCCCGTCATAAAGAGCCTCATGATGTTCGTGGAAACATACATCTCACTGATATGTGTCTAAAACACCTCATTTTATATCTAGTATTTAGGCTTTCTTTGCTATGTTTTCTTGTGAATTATGTATTATTATGTTTATTTTCAGTTATTAGGTGCTTTGGAGTCATTCGGAGTGAAAGAAGAAGAAAATGTTCAATTGGAGCTAAATGGAGCAAAGAGGTCAATTCATAGGAGAGTCATGGAGCCGGCTGAGATTGCGCAAGGAGATGGGAAGAATTATACTTTCGGTTCTCTGGAACTGACAGGCCAAATGGTCACTGGGTGCCAACAACCATCTCAAGTCTAATTACCGTAACTAGGCTGAGAATGTCCTTTCTCAAATTCAGTTCAATACTTCCGAACCAAACTTCACAGGGGCAGTATCTCTCGATACACTAGGTTCTTTTACCGGCAAACCATGGTCCGACAGTTCGTGAGATTTTTCCATGAGGGTTAAGTTAGATTTGAGTGAAAATAACATGGGAGTAGCTCGAGTACAAGAATTTGAAGATGTTCCTGCCATGAATTTGAGCTGAAATGGATTAGCAGTCTGTTGGTGGCTGTTATGTGATGTTGCCAATAAGAATCAGAAGATGTTATTGATTATGGATTGAATTAGAGCGAAGAAATATTGAGATGGGAAATTAGTGAAGCTGTTATGTAATTTCTGTTGAATTGAGAAGAAGTTAGGGTTCTGAGATTCAAGGGGTTTGATGGTTGAATACGGCCGATCTGAGATGTTCGATTAATTAGCAGTCTGTGTTGGTGTTGAGAGGAAGAATCAGCAAGACCTGTTGCTGGAATTTATTGAGATCGAGAAGCAATGAATTAGGGTTTATGTTCATCTGATGCTGATATATGAGAGTGATTTGTGGACTCAGAGTTGATTTGTTGCTGCAATTCATTCAAGAATACAAAAAAGAATAGATTGAGTAATGGGTTTGCACTGGGTTTTGTTACTGTGATATATATGGGTTTGCTGGCCTCGATACAGAGAGGAAATGCCGTAGAATGAGGAGATGAAGCTACAAAGAATTGCTGACGCTGCTGTTACGGTGGAGTTTGAAGCTGCTGGTGGTTGTTGGTCTTGAGCAGCTGAAGCTAAGTGCAGTTGGAGTAAGGCACTAGTGGCGATAACCCTGCAGATTGCAGGGTGTGAACTTGGAAGCAGTTGGCGATGGTGATTGTTATGGTATGAGAAATGGAAGTTTTGTTGGAGCAAGGAATTGGTACAGCAGGTGCTTGTGCAGTGCTGTAATGGAGATGGAGGATCTGCTGCTTTTGATAGCAGCTGGTGTTACGAGCAGTGCAGGCGTTGGTGGAGGTTGAACTGTATTGTAGGTACTGATATATAACTGCAGGGAACCCAAGAACAAGGAGGCAGTGATGAACAAAACTGTGTATTGAATTGGGTAAGTTGCAGTTGATGGCACTATGGTATTTGAAGAATGGCTGAAGCATATATGAATGGAGGGTTACTTGCGAATTTTGGTAGGAATGATATTGCAGGAGCTGATGCAGTGGTACTAATTGGATATACATAGGTACTGTTGGTGATGTTTAGTGAATGATTGAAGTTGCAGTTACGGCTAGAGGAGTTGGCGCTGCTGCAATGCAAGAGAAGGTTTGCAGAGATTGAATGAATCTCTTCAGAGCCTGATATAAAATGATTGCAGGTGAAGGAAGTGCAGTTGTTTGAAGTTGCAGGGAAGCTCATAAAGAATGAGTATTCGAATTTGGAGGAATTCTGGAGATGATATTGGAGATGGTAATACTATAGTGCAAGTGATGTTGTTGCCATGGTGTTTTTTGGTTGTGTCAGAGTGATGAAGATATGGAGCTCGAGCTGGTGCAGGTAATGGCTTGAGGTATCAGAGATTGAAACTGAGGTGCGGATTGCGCTGAAATAGAGAAGCTGGTTTGAATCTGTAGCATTGAATTGAGATGGTGTTGTTTATGAATTGGTGCTGAACGAGTGCAACTACAGATGGAGCTATATGCAGTTGCGAACAACAAGTGCAATGTAGGATTATAGATGAATGCTGGAACTGTGCATGGATATAGAGAAAGAAGTGGGTTTTGAAGCTTATAAGTTGCAGCTGAACTAGTGGGTTGGTTTGGAGCTGAATAGCTGTGGCTTTGATTTGAATTAACAGTGAGAGAGGGACCTGGGTGTTTTAATAAAGCTGAGATGGAAGAGGTTGCGGCAACAGATTAATGGAGGAGCTAGCAGTGCAGCTGTTGAGCTGTGAGGAAGGTAATGTGAGCTAAAATGGGAATGAATTGGTGCTGGTAAAGTTGCAAGTACTGGTGATAGCAATGGTAGAATGGAGCTGGTGATTGCACAAGGGAATAGTGGAAATTGAATGGTAGATGTATGTCTAGGAATTGTGCAGAGGAGGAGTCAAGGGAATGGCCATCTTTGGCCGGAAACCACACAGAAACAGGGTGACTCTGCTGGAATTTTATTCTGCCGGGTTCACTCAGCGATCCGACTCAGATGACCCATTTCAACTCGGATGGACTTGGATTTATTTTGACTAGGCTTGGCTTGTGGGCTATGTTATGAGGCAGAAGCAAATTTATGGGCTAGATAATGAGATAACCGAAATTTGGAGAAAAAGTTATATAAAGGGTCTATTCTATCATATCTGGGATCTCTGATCAACTACTTTGGGTGCCTAGGGTTTAGACATGGAAACCCTTGTTTTTATCCTTGTTATGAACTCCATGAGCATGAGCTAATTTTATTATTGGTGATGGATTGATTTGATTTCACATAACATGTTTCTTGTTCAATAACTTAGTTTTGTCTCATATTATCGTTTATGATTCACCATTAATATTGTTGCATGATTGAATGTTAGTTTTGTCAAGTTGCAAATTGGTAGAACTCACATGCATATCTTTTGCTAGATTAGGGTTATTATACGCAAAAGTGATAATTCCTGATTGCAAGTAGTATAAATATGATTATTGCTTGTAGTGATATATCCTAGTAACCATATGTGAACCATAACCTTTGTTAAATCGGATTAGTGCTTTTACACGTTCGATTTCTTTGATTGGCCTGATTTCATAGAACTTAATGCATCTAGGGAATTAAACTTGATTAGTGCTTTTACACGTTAGGTTGTTCTTTTAGATAGAACTCATACTCACATCTTTTAATGTGTTTGTTGATGATAAAAGGAAATTAGCGGGATATTCTTGCAATCAAGGTATTCTAGGGCCATTGATAAAATAGAGATTAAATATCAATTCTAATTATTGTATTGAAAGCATGTTTGTGAATGAAGATGAATCCTTAACCAATATCTTTTCTACTTGATTTATTTGTTTATTTGCTTTTAGTTTATTTTACTTTATTAAAAATTAGAAAAATCCCCCTTGTTACTTTTAGGAAACCGAAACATATTGACAACGAAAACCTCTCTATGGATACGAACTCTTTCTTATCACTACTACATTATTTTGGTTGAGTGAGGAAGTGAAATTATATTTGCGTCGGTTGACAATCGACCACTCACCAACAGGCAGTGCAAGCTTCATCCTTCTGTAAGTAGTTTCGCTGAAGCAGCAAGAGGAAGACCACCGAGATACAACATCATGCACGTCCAAGATTACCAACTCTAAACTCCAGTACCATATGCACGACTGCCACAATGGTGAAACAACGTCCAAGATATTCCATATCTGGATCGACGATAGCTATGTCAATGAGAGACGCTTTCAGAATCTGTCTCCCATAGAAGAAGTAGTTGTGTAACAAAGCAAGTATGACTGGGATCCTTACCGATGCCCATCTCAAAGATGGTGAATTTAGAGAGACGCAAGCACGCTATTATTATGATTCCAAGATGGCCAAAGATGATGATATACTCAAGAGAGCAGATGAAAAGACGGCCTCGTGAACCTAGTGTGACAACATCTATCAAGTCGAGAGCTCCGGATACTCGCGAGCATGAATTGTCTCACTCTTCTCTATTCCATGAAGAAACATCAAGAAAGCCATCGGTTCCATCTTATCTTTACCATTGTATGAAGAGTTCCAAGTTCGTGCAAGTTGCTACCATACCTATTCCTGCTAGTCTCTTCTGATCACAACTGCAGCTAAGAACCGTTGTTCGTTTGTTGATACCAGTGCCCGAGCTTCACCATAGAAACAACCACTATAGACAGAGGTAATCCGAACTTCTGCATATTTTATTTCTCACGAAGAAGTAATAGAGTCATGGAGGAGAGATGGCGATATCTTTATTATGGAAAACTCACCGACCATACAAGATAGAACCATATAAATCACGTTTGGGGACTGAGGCTCAGCATGAAATTCCTTCGTCGTCAGTCAAGGACTTCTTCAACACAAGAGAGATGGTCAATAAAGGAGCATGTAATTTTCAATGGAAAATTAACTGAAGAAGAATCTGTTTCAACGCTCTCTCCGGGACTCGGCGTTCGCTCCCTCACGCAGAAGCTGCTTCAGTGCTCTCTCTCCAGAAGAATGCGTTTCATCTCTCTCCAGAAGAAGTCTATTCAACGCTCTCTCCAGCAGGAGCCGCTTCAACGCTCCCTCCAGCGGAAGCCGCTTCGATGGTCTATTCAAGATCCGCCTCGATGCTTTTTCTGGGACCCACATTCGCTTCAAAATCCTGCTTCAACACTCTCCCCAGGATCCACCTCAACGTTCACACCAGAAGCCACTTTAACATCCTCTCGAGCCGTTTCAACACACAAGCTACATCAATAATATACGCCTTGGTCAACTTATATTTGATGTACTCATTGCTCAACATACGTCTCATCCATCCTTCATAAGGGCCCAATGGAGCATGACAAACCTTGAAGTCGATAGGAGAAGTGAAGCATGCTCCTAGGAGGACATGAACACAACTGGAGCCTCACCACGTTCGAACATACAAGGTTCACATTTGGGAAAATCAAGCACGCCTGGGTCCCACGTTCGAGCTAGACCGATATTGGTTAGCAAGGCCGGTGTTAGTCAGCAAGATTGGTTAACAAGACCGGTGTTCGAACGAAACAAGACAGCAAGGCGTCGAAGCAGCGATGTCCGTCAGCAAGGTCGGGGTTCGTCAAATCAGCAAGGCTAGTGTTGGTCAAGGGGAAAGTTTGGTATTGGGTGAGGCAACAGATTTTGGTATCTAGTCGAAGCAGGCACATCCGGCCCCAAGCAAAGCAGGAACGTAGCGGGTCCCACTTGATCAGGCATAACCAGCCCTATATTGGTCGAAGCAGGCACATCCGGCCTCAACCAAAGTAGGCACGTGGCGGGTCCCACTTGATCAGGCACAACCAGCCCCATATTGGTCGAAGCAGGCACAGCCGACCCCAAGCAAAGCAGGCATGAAGCACGCAGTGGACCCACGTTTAACTGAAGTAGGCACAATAAGCCTACGTTTGATCAAGCAGGCGCAATAGCCCCACGAATGAAGCAGGCGCAACAGTCCATTGATTAGACAAGATCGACATCATGCTAGGGGAACGCTCTCCTCGTCTCTTGAACGTGACATGCTCGAAGGAAAGGATGACCCATCTCTCATGGTAACATCTAACTTTGTCTCATAAGTTTTATCTTTAACTGTCACCATCATATGCCTACCCCACAATAGTGTAACCATTATGTGCTAGGAAGGGGACTTAATATTGATGGTGGATTTTAGTTCAGGGATAAAGTTGTAAAACCAATATTTTGTACAAGTTGTCCTGCAGAGGATAAGGCCATTTGATAAGTGATGAATACTTCTTCGCTTTATTAATTCACCTAGAATGGAGCATGTAACAACAATCCCCCGAATATTCTGTGAATTTTAGCATTATTGATTAATGCATAAAACGCCTTGTATATCCTGTGATGTTTCTAGCATAACTCTCATTGATGGTACGGCATGATGACTGATTGTTACTCGCAGCAGAGTAGCATGAATATCCAAGTACGAACAGTGAGGCATGCACGAAATGCCCGTACAGGCTGTAACTCTCGGAGTGTTATACTAGCTCGATTGAGCATACATCTCTCGGAGTGTTATTGAGCATCCATACTGTCCATAGCAGTCTAGGAATGATCACGATCATCCAACTTCACCAGCATGATTGGATGGCCCAGATCGAATCCATAACTCCAAGCAGGTATTGGAAATTTCACTGCCGACCCAACGTGGGTCCCGCGTGGTCGGCCTCTCCAAAATGGGTGGCATAGCTTGCCAAACCGTCCAACCCGAGCAGAATGGACAAGAAACCCTAAATTAGGGTTTGCGGCACATTACATGTGTCGCAAAACGATCTCAACCATCCATCTTCGCAGGCATAGATGGAGGGTATATATGTAGATTCAAAGGGCCCAGAGCAAACACAATCACCGCGGGCCCGTCTACATACATGACCAGTCGGTCAAGACCAACTATGGTTGGTTGTCCCAATTCGTGCGCCCAAAAAAAGGCATGACGCACGACCAAACCCTAATTAGGGTTTGTATTGATCACGAGCGTCTATTTTCTCCTGATCGAATGAAGGGTTTAGGAGACAATTGAATAGGTCCAGTGAACATCAACGTGATCACCGTGGATCCATCTATCTCCTCACCCGATCGACCAAGGCATACCATGCCTGGTTTTTCCAAATTGCACGCCCAAACTAGCGTTGTCACACTTCCCAGATCATAAACTGATCTCGACCACTCAACTTTGCCGGACGAATTGAGTGGGTTAGATCACATTTCTATGGGAGAGTCATGTATAGGCGTTAATACCAGCCTACCACCTACATGCAGGACCAAACGGATGAGACAGACCAAGCTTGGTCATCTGTAAATGCGCGCCTTGAAGGTGGCATGCCGCGCCCCTTTAGGAATCCTTTGCAGCATAGGATCGCAAATCGATCTCAGCCACTCAACTTCATTGGTAAATTTGAGTGGCCTAGATCAAACCTTCTTGGGACAGTGAAGCATGGACTTGGACATAAGCATGCCGTCTACACGGCCCTCCATAAAACGTCTCCCAGGCTTGGATTCAACCAAGCTAAAAGAATGCACTCGCGCACCTCCTAAACCCTAATCCGATGGTCGCAGATGTGGGTCGCAAGTCATCTTGTCCGTCCAACTTCGCTAGCCTGGACGGACGGCCTAAGATAGGAGTTAGGCGACCAGTGAGGTATCACCGTGATCACTGTCTGCCACTCTACCACAGCATGTCATTGGACAAGGGAGGGATTGCTAGCGCAGCCTCCAAACCATCACATGAAGTAGGAAGGACATAATGCTCAACAACGATGCCTCATATATGTCGAATACATTCGATGCATAACATGTATAGAATATACACAATGCTTTACAAGTATCGACTTCCTAAATAAATTAGTTATTTAACTAGCATTACATGCTACATTATGTGGGTCCCACGATCCACATACTCAGGACATCAATCATGTCACAAACTGGGGGATACATACTGGTATTGGTCTGGCGGTTTACAGCGTGCAGCGTGTAACGCGCCATCACAAGAACGTGTCAAGAAGACATGGACGGTTAGTGATGATAGGAGAAGTGGGCAAGATTGATCGTGTGACACTAATACACAACTCCACTACTCCATCACTCCACTTCCTCCACTTCCCAAGAGACGTGAATAAGGCTCAAATGACTTGTATAAATAGGTTCTCCTCCCTATTTCCAACACAAGAGAACACAACACAGAAACCAAGTGTTAATACGAGACGTAGTCGAACACCCAGAGCCTGCTTGAATTATTCGTAATCCTGCTCACCTTTCTGTTACAAGTAATAAACAAGCCTACACCTTCACAATCTCAACACCTTCTTCGCTTCCCTCCCTAAGATCAACCCCATCTCATTCACTTTGTGACCGAAACAAGTCTGGAATGGCCATTTCTTGGTTTAGGCCAGAATTGTATAGATTGATCTATTGAATCAAAAGCACTCCCGTGCAGTGCAATTTTTTAGGGTTTAGATTCACTTCTCATCCACACACCCCAAATTACCAAAACCGGAAGAAGTAGTTTTTACCCATAAACAATATGCAACCTGTTGTTTTTCAATTTTTTTTTGCTTTTTGAATAATATAGTTGAAATTCATCTTCAGTGGTGCTTCTTTTTACTTCTTTAATAAATGTTTCATGGTTCACTGCTGCAATAACTGAATAAGGGGAATAATTTCAAGATGCTCTTCGAGTCTTGCATCTTCTCTCATTTGTGTTTTACTGCATTTTATTGTGTTATTGAATGAGTTATTTCTCATTAGCTCATCACCTAAGTATACTTTCTCACTGGTATAAGTTGTAAGTGACAAATATGGTGGTGTTGAGTACCTATTTGTTGGCTATGAATGATTGATGGTGTTGCAATATTGCTTCATTGTTTGAACTTGTGTAATTTTTTGCTTCAACTTCTCTCTTTTTTTTTGTTGGATCACCATCAATGTGCTGAATGTGAAACCACACTTACTTCTACAACAATGTGCATCCAAAATTCATACTGCTTAGTGCAACCAAAATTCATACTGCTTACAAGATTATGTTATTAAAGAAGTGCAACTGTTTTTTTATGTGGCCTGATATGGTATTATTTTAATCAACCGCTACATCCATATTTATGTATATGGTAAGCAATGATATACTTCTATCGGATTTATATGTGTGTGCTTCAGTTGAGTTGTTCAATGCTATTAAGGCTACTACTGTTAGCATTGATCAATCCTCAATTATGGTTCCAATGAAAACCCTTAATATTTCTTGTGAATGTTGGTGTTTAAGCATGTGAAAAAGGTTGATATATACTTCAGCTACGACGGTGCTACTATTAACATTGTCACACCTCTACGAAAAATATTCTGCATCTGCAACCTCCAATTCGGGCTTTGGTTTGTCATAACTGCACCACCTACTTTTGTTGATGCCTGAATACTTTTGGTTTGCCTTTTCTCTTACATTATCTCAGGTTAGTTTGGTTTCTACACTGTTGTCTCCGCTATTACCTCCTGCTGATGTTTTCATTTTGGCTACTGCAACAACAATATTGGCCAGCATGGTTTATTTTGAGTCTATGTGCGAGTGACTGTGTGTGCAAGCTCAAGTAGCCTCTTCAAGCCCCGTTGAGCTTGAGGGAGGGTAATAACATGTATGTAAGTGTGCAAATGACTGTGTGTGGTGTAGGTTATGAGTGTCTGCAGCACGTGTGAGTGCAAGAGAAAATTGAGTCGATAGAGAGTATAAACTCATGTCATGTATCTGTATTTCATTATCTTCTTTTAACCAATACGATTTTAAACCGTCAGCAATGTAGATATCAAGATTTTCATGTGTTACTACAGACCCCCAAATTTCTCACAAATTCTGAGCTTCTGTGTTCACCATATGTTGCAGCAAGAATACATCTAGAACCCAATACCTGAAACAACATTAATTTTAATTCATTCAAACCCTACTTCCTTGTTGCTTATTCAAACTCAATTTCCTCAGCAACGAATAATCCATTCTTCTGAATCGTTTATTCCTTCAACTATCACAAATCAATCTATGTTTTCTCGTTTTCCAGCCAACAGAGCCATCTCTTCTTCCACGTTCTTCTCGGTTCAAATCTTTTGAAACCCCCAATAGATCCTGTCCAGTGCTCTCATAGCTGAACCATGGTAATCGGCGGCAGATTTTGTAACCCTTGTACACCATACGCACCAGATGAGGAGAAATGAACCGAGTAGGATTGATGCACCTATAAATTGGATAAGGGATGCCCTGAACGAACTGTGCACCTACCTTTTGTCATAATTTTTTTCACAAGTTAGAGACTTGAGCCATTGCCTTCTTTGGTTCCGTCAATGCTCGATGTCTCCATGAGACGCATAAAGTTCTTATTTTCTCTTCTTTCGCTTCAATAACTCCAAAGCACCAAAAAACTCAAAACAAACGTAATAATACATAATTTACAAGAAAAATAACAAAGAAAGCATAATCTATTGATAGTAAATCAAGGTGTTCTTGACACCTATCACTTACCTCAACACAATCTTATTGTGTTGAAATGTGCATCTTGTCTCATGTGACCTTGAAAGAGATAATAACTGTGCATATCAGGGCTTTGGATCAAAATCGAGTATTATTACTTGAGTCTCCATCTCTTGTCTGTTCATCTTAATCTATGTCTCAAGTAATTGTGTTGGAAATTTTGATCTTCGAAACCTAAGGGATAAAAGTATCTTTTTCATTACGTTTTAGGTTTTGTGTATTTTGTACGTGAACTTTTATGGTCCCAAAATCCTGCATGGTAAATATATTATACTTCAAGACTCATATCTATTTCACAAGAAGGTTTTCCTGTTGAGCTATATATTTGTGTTCTACAAATCCATTTTATTCTTACGAATCATGGAGGATCCATGCACAACATCTTTTCATGAAACCTATGCTCCAATGGTTTTTCATACTCATCCAACTAAAAAGGAAGAAGAAACGTCCTTGAAAAAACGGGGTCTAACAACCACACCCAATATTTCTCTTAGCAATCTGTATAGACTAACTCCAATATACTTTCAAGAGAATCAACTAGATAACCAGACTCAATCTTAAGAAAAGTATATCAAAGAGTTATATCTCAATTTCTCAATTCAATCCGCAATCAAACAAATAGGAATTTGCGAGCCCGATTGAATATTAAAAATAACTTGGACAGTATCAAAAACCAGTATCCAAGTGTCAATAAATTTAATCAACAACAAAAGGTTGGATTCACGATTGATTGAACTTATGCACAACCTGTGAAATTTCAATTATATAAACAAATATAATGCGGAAAAGAAATAACAAGGATACCAGAAATTTTGTTAACGAGGAAACTGCAAATGCAGAAAAACCCTGGGACCTAGTCCATATTTGAACACCACATTGTATTAAGACGCTACAGGCACTAGCCTACTCCAAGTTAACTTCAGACTGGAATGCAGTTGAGCCCTAACCAATCTCACACTGATCAAGGTACAATTAAGCTCCTTACATATCTGAATCCCAGCAAGACTCTACACACTTGATTCCCTTAGCTGATCTCACCCATAACCAAGAGTTGCTACGACCCAAAGTCGAAGACTTGATAAACCAATCTGTCTCACACAGAAAAGTCTATTGTATAGATAAATATGTCCCCCAAAGATAAACCTATGAGTTTTATTCCATCTTTTGATAAATCAAGGTGAACAGGAACCAGTTGATATACCAGACTTATATTCCCGAAGAACAGCTTAGAAAAATCAATCACCTCACAATAATCTTAATAGTATGGTAGCGAAACAAGATATTATATAATCACAAACGATGAGATAAACATGTTTGTGACTACTTTTTATCTTGCCTATTGGAGATTAAATCTCGAGCAAATCGTAGAGAAGATAGTACTCAATCACGATAATAAACAGCAATATCAGAACACGCAACTACAGAAAAAAATAGTTAGGTCTGGCTTCACATTCCCAATAAAGTCTTCAAGTCATTAACCTACAGGGTTAAATGAAAAACCTAAGGTTAAAGGAGAATAGACTCTAGTCGCAACTAGTATCACACCGAAGGTGTGGGGATTAGGTTTCCCAGTTTCTAGAGTTCTCCTTTAAATAGTCTTCAAATTAGGGTTTGCAATCAATGTTACCTTGGTAACAAAGCATTCAATATTCACTATTAGATGAAAACCTGATTAGACTCAAGCTAATATCTTCCAACCGTTAGATCGAACTTAGCTTATTACACACAAATGAAAAGTGACTTCATTTATATATGAGTAACCGTACCTAAACGTGTGAACCTTTGTTGGCTCAATAACTCAATCATAACTAGTTCAAATGACTCAAATAAAACTAGTTCTAGAGTTGTCCAATTGTTTATATTCTCATAGAAGTATACAAGACACAATTGAAGCAAAATCGACTTTGATTCACTCGAATCAAGTCATGAACATTATAGCCATGGTTTTAAAAAAATTGCATTCCTTATTATATATAAATATATTAGTTCATGAACAAACCAATTTTAGAACATAACACACTCAAGTATGCAAACGGGTACGCATATCTTAGTGGCCTGACTAAGTTTGGGTTCGCCAGTACGCGAAATGGTACGCATACCACAAACTCAGTTAATGTCCCGGAACTTGAACCTCACGCCAGTACGCGTACCGGTATGCGTCCTTTGTTCCCGGACTTGTATTACACATATGAAAGTATGTATACTGTGCTTAAATAAAGTTGTTCTAAACTCTCATTTCAACCATTGAAACACTCTCGGAAGACGACAATAGTTATCTCACACAAACTATTATCTTCAAAGCAATTTTCAAGTGATTGAATGATCAATACGAAACATTCCCAGTCTACATCAAATGACCATTTCATAAAAATCATGTAAGATGTTACCAGGCGATTTTCACATGATCATCTTTTGACTTTCGTCAAGAATATAAGATGAACTTAGTTAAAGCGAAATCTTACCAACAAATATTTCGAGAAATATGTAAGCGAGTTAAACTCAGCTTAAAATATCAAATGCGTACAATTGAAGTCTACATAGCCATACGATGTTTGTATCAACTAGGAGATAGAGTAGATAGACTTTTGAGTGATAGATGAGTTCAAGTCTCCACATACCTTTTGTTGATGAAGTTCCACAAGCTCCCCTTAGTAGTTCTTCTTCTTCAATTGATGAACGCCGTGAAGTCTAATGCTTAACTACATTTTATTTCCTAATCCGAGACTTAGCTATAAGTAGACTAGAAATCAAGACTTATAGTTTTGACAACTAAACTTGACAACAAGCTTGAGATAGCAACGCTTGCGAGTTCAAACGAGCAGTTCTTTAACAGTCCTTTCCTTTTGTCCCATTTCTTAGAGGAAAATGAAGAATCAGAAGAAACCTAGAGCGGATCACTCCAATCAGAAAAGGTTTGAAAATCTTCTTGAAGAACTTAAGAAAACTAAGAAGGAGGTACAGGGACTGAATAAGATTCTACAGAAATCTCTCAAACTACAAGATGCACTTGTCAATCAATAACCTACCAGATTTGCAGGAACTAACTTTTTCATTCGTGAACCGTATGTTCCTATGCCGGTCGTTGATAAGGAGTTTGGAGATGATAAAGAATCTTTTTAAAGATTTTAAATATTAGGAAACTTCTTGTGAGAATTTATTCTTACTTTTGAGAAGGACAATTAGGGTTTGGTATAACAAAAATTGTGATTACACAAGCTATTTCCAACGATTTTCATCTTGCATGATTTTAGATTTATTTATTTAAATTCTAGAGTTGTTGGAAGATGAACTTGCAGTATGTAATCATTATTGTTTTCATTATTACAAAAGTCTTATGAAATATTTGTGCCTTTGCAGTTTTCATGAATCGAGCTGATATTTCATATATGTTCAGAAGTTAAATCTATTATGTTTTATAAACTGAAAATAAAACAAACTCTTTGATAATTTTCTCGCAGTATTGATTTACTCGTGCTCACACTTTTGTGTTTTTACTGCTTGATACAATCTGTTAGAGCATAGCTCGGTTGAACCCACCAAACATTGGTATATCAAGTTTGGTTGTCATATTTTAGTGAACCAAACTCATTTAAGAATCGCTTGATAAATGTACTAGAGTCAACTTCGTATAGGTTAGATTGAAAGTATTAGGATATGAGACATTACAAATATTGCGAAGACTTGAAGAAGTAAATAAGGAGCTACAACCACATCCTTCTACTTGAGGTTAGTGATATTTGGCTTGAACTGTTTCATTCCCTAAAGTGCATATTGAAAACAAAACTGCGAAGCATGAACACTCTAAATAGACATAGTATTATGGAATACAATACGAGGTTTGTTGCTTAACCACTAAACTTTGTAGATGAGATATCAACATAATCATTTGAATGCTATTATGATTATGTATGTATATAAGGTGAGGATTTAATCCTAGGAAACAATGTTTTTCATGTGTTTTAAGGAAGTAAATTCATGAACTTTTTTTGTGAACCGAAAAGGAAATCGCCAAGCGTTATTGGGGTTGTTCTTCATTGCATATATTATGAACGACCAATATGTGTGATTAGTATAACCGTTCATGACTTGTTTGTATTCTTGGAAAAACTATTCACATGAGGCCGGACTTATGTATTGGTATAACTTTTATTAGTGAAACCGATCTTAAGTAATCGCCCGTTGGTATGATCGAGTTTGTGTGTGTAAGACCGAATCTGGGTAAAGGGGAACCGATCCTAATAAGAGGTGAAACACATACAAAGGGTAATCGATCCTTGTATGAGGTGCGTCAAGGTTTATAGCATAAAGGGGAACTGATCCTATGGACATGTGCAACACATTTTTAGGCAAAGGGTAACCGATCTTATGGACATGTGCAACACATATGATTTAGATGCCATATATATGTGGGGAACTGATCCTAGTACCTAGTCAACCAAAGTTTGGTAAGCTAGTGTGACTATGCAATGTAATCACATGGAGGTAGAACAGAAACTTGTTTTGGTAAAACTGTTAAAGCCATGATATGTGATTGAGTGTTACTTGATCAATCACATAGTTCTTGAAAGTCAGATGAACCAATTTTAAACTTGTTTGGAAGTGTGGTAAATCGGTTTCAAGTGTGTAAGTATGAAAGAGAACTTACAAAGAAAGGATACCGACACAATTTGAACACGTGCAGTAATGTGTATCTTTTATTGTTCAAAGATATTCCTTAACAGCTAACAGGATGTAAATCCCATGATCGAATTTAAATAAGTTAAGAATCTTTTAGTTAAGGTTTTGGATTATATATGGAAAATAAGAATTAGTAATGTGCATTTACTAGTTAAAGATTTTCCAAGGAGATTTCGATCATTAATTTGGACAGAGCATTCTCATAATTATGAAAACTGAATTTGGAAAAATTATTATTGAATATCTGGAGAATATTTTCGGTTTTGGAAATTCCTTGGTGTCCAAACTTCCTTGTCTATAAATACTTTGAGTTTGCATTTCTAGAAAAATAATCCTTCATAACAATAGACTTCCTCTTTTGTTGTTGTTACTGGTGTAGCCACCCATTTGGAGAGAAGAGTAACCTAATTAGGCGAAATCTCTTATATCTGCTCAATTTAAAATCATCTTTGGGATTGAGAAGCTCTAGCGTATACCGTTGGTGGGAAACTAGATATTTGTGGTTTATCTTTTGTTTTCATATTGATTTGATTGACTAACGGTGGTTGAACTTTGATTGCACCTAGTTTGTTTATGCTTGAGGATCTTCTCTTCTGATATAAGATTCACTCAAACTAGTTCAAAGTTTTGACAGAGATCTTTAGACTATTGTTAGTTCTAAAGAAGATCTTGTGATAATCCATTGTTAACAGACTCCCTTTTGTGCATGATTGATCACAAGAGATTCAAGTAGTTGTGTGCAGGTGTTTATTGAAGATCTAAGAAGATTTGAAGACAAAGAAGAGATAGAAGATTTCTGACTTGGTTATATAAATATTTGGTGTGCACAATACTTATTTCGGTAAAAGAGGATCCAACCATAATCGATCTATCCTTGTGGTATTTTAATAGAATAATTGTGTAGATCGACATCAATACGTTTCCTTGGGATTAAAGGTATTGATATAAAAATATTAACCATTACCTTTTGGTGATTGAACATAAGATAGATCTTGGAACCTGGAAAATGAGTTTATGTTAAGATAAACATAAGAGCCTTTGTCCAACTCATATCACTTGGTTTAAGAGAGTAGATACCAAATAGATTTGTTGTTCCTTTACTATTTGGAATACGAACCAAAGGAATTGGTCCAAGTACGTGACTTGTTTTAAAGGTTGGAGGCATGGGAATACAGACGGAACTAGGTGAACTATAGGTTTAGTTTCTTGGTCTCAACTATACGAAGTTGGTTTATTTTGTATAGCGGCTTAATCCTGAGAGTATTCAATTCTGGACAAGGTCCCGGGGTTTTTCAGCATTTTCGGTTTCCTCGTTAACAAAATCTTGTTATGTCATTTACTTTATATTTCCGCATTATAATTGTTTTATTATAATTAAAGTAAATTACACAAACGCTAATTATTATTTACTTGATAGGCAATCCTATTGTGTTTGGTTAAGTCTGGGCCTTTGTATCAAGTAAACATACTTCGTTGTTATATTCTCTCGATCTTGTATCCATAGACGATCACACGAAGTGTGAACCGATTTGTTGTATTATCTCGAATCAGTCAATTGACAATCATTTTCGGAGAAAGGACTTATATGAAGGAAATTTTTTAGCTTGAGGTATATTTGGGTACCCTCGCCTTTTCACAATCCGTAATATTTTCTTATATTGAGTCATTCTGATTAAAATCATATTTTTGTATGTAACTGGCATTAAGATTATTTTCAGTTGACTTTCGGATACAAATCTGTGTGATTTGTTAATGTCCAACAAAATCCTTCCTTTTCATAAAGCAAGGTCACTCATGTTGCTCTCTTGGGAATGACATCAATATTATTATTTATTTATTATTATTATTATTTTTCGGGGGGGGGGGGGGGGGGGGGGGGGGGGGGGGGGAGGTTCTTCAATGAACTTGTGCTTGATTGCTATATCTTTGTGGGGAGTGTGGCTGTAGAATTTAAAAAGGATGCTTGTATATTAAATCTCCTAGATGAGCGTTAAGTATTTTCTTACTATGTGATATCATCTAAAAAAGTTGATATGAGGAGAAATAACCACACCATAATGAGAGAATGCGTGTTTGATAGTGATCAATAAGAATTTCTCCTCGACTTCTGCCTCACTTAAAAGGATTTTATGATAATTGCACTCAATAAGATAGCTTTTTTATGGGTCTCACATGTGTGCAGGTAGGAATGAAGAGATAATACTACACACGTTGAATGGTGGGAAGGAAACCTTCCAAATTATTTCTGGAGACCTCACAAGATAGTGGGAAATAAAAAACGTTTTTCTGATGATCTCTAAGAAAATAAATCAACCACTATAGCAAGGATGGGAGTACTAACCGCCTTCACATCCGATCTGCAGTGACGAAAGCACAGCATCCAATAGAAACGTAATCTTTAGCTCGTCTTATTCATCTTCTTGGTCTTCGTCTTCGGTCTTCAACTGTTGATGATAAACTCTTGAACTTCATAGAACTTCGACAATTTGTAACTCTTTCTCTTCAATTCCTTGTTGCTTGAAACTTCTTCATAGATTTTTCTTCTTCCCATGGCTTTATTAAATGAAAACAAACCAAAATAATACAAAGAATTTCTCTTGTCTTTTTTTTTTATGACAAGAGAAATAACTACAAACTGAATATAAAATAAACAATGAAATTATTATCGCCATGGGAATAGTACTTCACCACTTGATTCTTCACAACTTGTATTGTCTTCATATCATAAACTTCAATCTAATTTTCATCTTTTGATTTTATTCACTCTTGTAAATGAGTCTTCAACTTGAATATAGACTTCCTCTCCTTATGTGTAAGTCTTCAACGTTTATATAAAAATCTGATCATTGTATGTTGCTTATAAACCTTAACCGTTTTAAACTTTCCTTGTATATTTTGATGTTGCTCCCTTGTTGATGATGGTTGTGTTTCTATGGATCTGTTGTTGGAAAGAGAGACTGGTGCTACTGCAAATCAAACTACAAGAAGGTGGTTTTCATCTATAGACATCACCCTCATGATTGACAAAATTAGCACTCAAGAGATCAAAAATAGTGCTTCTATTGGTGGGAGGTTGGGTAGCTCACCATTCTACCCGGAATTAATGTTCGGTGACACACACTCAAAAGAAAGCTCTTTAGTCATTTATAAAGAAATCTGGTATGGTGCCTCGGTTGATATGAAAATGGGTAGTCTCCACTAATGGTTGATCAGCAACTCTAATAATACATTTCTCCATGCACCTCATTTGCATCACCGGCATAATTAAATCCATTATTTAACACTCCAATTCGTAAGAAATCCGAATGTAGTTCTCTAACACTTCCAAGTTCAGTTATGTCGGTCATAAATCTCTATGTAAACATACCTAGAAGTATGCTAGTGACTCTAAAATCTCTACAAGTTGGAGGTATTTTTTTTTTAATGCAGATATAAACAAGAGTTTGAAAAATCTAGGCAAAAAGATAAAAACTCTATATGCAAAATACTCCCCCACACTTAAACTTCACATTGTCCTCAATGTGCAAAACTGAAAATTCTGAATTCTGACATAGCAGCAGATAAAACACGAAAACTGTACAAATTGGTAAGGAATTTGGAAAAACACCATTCACAAAAGTTGTTCGCCTACGTCTTTTCTACAAAGTGTCAAAAGGGTACAGTGTTTAGATAAATGGTCTGAAAGTTATGGTCTCTGGACTGAACTAAGTGTAGTCTAAATTTTTCTGACGAAAAGGGATTCGTCAAAATTTTACTTCAAAAATAGATTCCGGACTCTACGACATTAAACATGGGGATGCAAATATGATATGAAAACAATAAAAACTGAAAATAAAATGGATTAAGATACAAAACCTATGGGTTGCCTCCCATTTAGCGCTTGGTTTAACGTCTTCAGCCCGACTTAGCATTCTCCTTACTACTCCTCCAAAGGGAGTGCATCAACAAGGTTGATCTCTTCCGTTTCAGCATCAAACGGTTCATAATAAGGCTTTAAGTGATGCCCATTTACTTTAAGCTCCTTTCCTATTAACAAGCTACGAATCTCTACTGCACCATGAGAAAAAACATTAAGAACAACAAAAGGTCATATCCAACGAGATTTCAATTTACCAGGAAATAAATGAAGGCGAGAATTAAATAAAAGAACTTTCTGTCCAACAGTAAACTGTTTTCTAGAAATCCTACTATCATGAGAAACCTTTGTTTTCTCCTTGTAAATTCGTAAACTTTCATATGCATCGTTACGAATTTCTTCTATTTCACTTAATTGAAGTTTTTATTGATTACCAGCCCCGTCAGTATCCATGTTGCACTGTTTAATAGACTAAAAAGCCTTATGCTCTATCTCAACAGGAAGGTGACAAGGTTTACCGTACACAATCCTGTAAGGAGACATCCCAATAGGTGTCTTGTATGCGGTTCGGTATGCCCATAATGCATCGGTGAGACGTAAACTCCAATCCTCCCTTGAGGGGTTCACTATTTTCTCCAGAATGAACTTTACTTCTCGATTAGGAACTTCTGCTTTCCCGTTTGTTTGTGGATGATATGTTGTAGAAATCTTGTGAGATATGTTGTACTTTTTCAACAAGCCCTGTAAGAACTTATTTCGAAAGTGTGATCCTCTATCACTGATTATGGCTCTTGGGGTTCCAAACCTTGCAAAAATCTGTTCCTTAACGAAATCTATAACCGCTTTAGAATCATTAGTAGGGGTGGCTTTAGCTTCCACCCATTTTGACACATAATCAACAGCAAGTAAGATATAATATTTTCCAAAATAATTAGAAAAAGCTCCCATAAAACCTATACACCATACGTCAAAAAGTTGTACAAAAATAATAAACTTCTGTGGCATTTAATTTCGGGCACCTAGATTGCCTATTCTTTGAAATCTATCACAAGTTGTACAAAACACATACGCATCTTTGAATAAAGTAGGCCAATAGAAACCACTTTCAAGTACCTTAAGAGCGGGTCTATTTGCTCCAAAGTGTCCTCCACAAGCGTACAAATGACAAAAATACAATATAGAATTATATTCAGATTCGGGTACGCACCTTCGTATGATTTGGCATGCACAATGTTTCCATAAGTATGGACCATCCCAAATATATTGATTTGCTATCTTTTTCAGTTTGTCCCTCTCAGCACGAGACAAATTCTTAGGGATTTTTTTAGACACTAAATAATTCACAATATCAGCGTACCATGGTTCTGAAAATGCAATTGAGAAAAGTTGCTCATCGGGAAAGCTTTCACGCAACGGGATAGCTTCTTTGTCTACAGTAAGACGACTCAAGTGATCTGCAATAGTATTCTCAATGCCTTTCTTGTCTTTAATTTCGAGATTAAACTCTTGTAGGAGTAGAATCCATCGAATTAGCCTCGTTTCGCCTTCTTTTTTGTAAGCAAGTACCTAAGTGCTGCATGATCAAAAAATACAACAACTTTTGTACCAATTAAATAAGAACGAAATTTTTCTAAAGCGAAAACAATTGCTAACAACTCCTTTTCAGTGGTTGTATAGTTTTGCTGAGCCTCATTCAATGTTCTGGAAGCATAATAAATGGCATGGGGAGGTTTCCCCGTACGCTGGCCTAATACTGCACCAACTGCATAATCACTAGCATCACACATTTGCTCAAATGGATTACTCCAATCTGGTGGTTTCATGATAGGGGCTTATATCAAAAGTTCTTTCAAACTATTGAATTCTGCCAAACACTTCTCATCCAAGTTAAAAACCACATCTTTTTGTAAAATTCGGCATAATGGTGCTGCAACCTTGGAAAAATCCTTGATAAACCTACGATAAAATCCTACGTGACCAAGAAAATTACGAATTTCCCTCACAGTGGTGGGGGGAGTTAGAGCACGAATAAGATCAATCTTATATTTATCAACTTCTAATCCTTTAGAAGATATAATATGTCCTAAAACAATGCCATGAGTTTTCATAAAATGGCTCTTCTCCCAATTTAGGACAAGATTAGTCTCAACACATCGTTTAAGAATTAATGTAAGGTTATCCAAGCATAAGTCAAATGAATCACCATACACACTGAAATCATCCATAAATACTTCGATAATGTTTTCGACATATTCATAAAAGATACTTACCATACACCTTTGGAAACTAGCGGGTGCATTACACAAACCAAAAGGCATCATTCTATATGCAAATGTTCCGAACGGACAAGTAAAATTAGTTTTCTCTTGATCCTTAGGTGCTATAGCAATCTGATTGTAACCTGAATAATCATCAAGGAAACAGTAGTGAGAGTGTCCAGACAAACATTCCAACATTTGATCCATAAAAGTTAAAGGAAAATGATCTTTTTTAGTGGTTGCATTTAGTTTTCTGTAATTTATACAAACCCTCCAACCGATTTGCACACGAGTTGGGACAAGTTCGTTATTATCATTTTGCACCACTATGACTCCCGACTTCTTTGGTACCACTTGTACCGGGCTCACCCATTTGCTATCAGAAATTGGATAGATAAATCCCTCATCTAATAACTTTAGTATCTCTTTATTTACGACTTCCATCATTGGAGGATTCAAGCGACATTGTGCCTCCATTGTAGGCTTTGCTTCATCCTCAAGCCGTATTTTATGCATGCATGTCGATGGGCTTATTCCCTTAATATCAGCAATTTTCCATCCTATATCAGTTTTGTACTCCCTCAAAACTCGAAGATGTATTTGTTCCTGCAATTCAGTTAGTGCATTCGAAACTATTACTAGCAACTCTTCGTTATCACTTAAATACATGTATTTTAGGTGATCAGGAAGAGGCTTTAGTTCTAGTTTAGGTGCCTGAAAAATAGATGG
Source organism: Papaver bracteatum (assembly GCA_023529315.1). Taxonomy (NCBI): domain Eukaryota; kingdom Viridiplantae; phylum Streptophyta; class Magnoliopsida; order Ranunculales; family Papaveraceae; genus Papaver; species Papaver bracteatum. The sequence continues at coordinate 269,904 of JAJJWX010002457.1, forward strand.
AAATAACTGTTAGTGCATTGCTCGGTCAAACTCGTATGCGTTGCTAACTCAATCATGTTTGTCAATCTTAGTGATCAAAACTATAAAGTCTTGATTTCTAGTCTACTATAGTTAAGGTCTCGGACTAGGATATAAAGTGTAGTTGAGCTAAGGACTCCATGGAAATCATCATACAAGACGAATGACTACTCAAGGAACCAGTGGATCTTCATCAACTAAAAGGTATTTGGAGACTTGAACTTATCTATCACTCAAAAGTCTATCTACTCTATCTCCTATCTTTGAGACAAAAGTCGTTCAACTATATAGACTAAGAATATGCACATGTGGCATTTCGATCTAAGTATATCATGCTTATCTATTTCTAGAAATGGGTTTTGGTAAAGCTTTCGCTTTAGCCAAGTTCATCTTTACCTAGTGACGAAAGTCATGTTAAGTTTCAATCTTCTTGGAAAATTTTCTGACGAAAAATAGTTTGTGAATAACAACTATATAACGCCCTCTGAGCATGTTTCAATGATTGAAATGAGAGTTTAGACTATATAACCATTGGGGGATATAAACATTGTTGTGGCAACACATATATGTATAAGTCCTTAGCACTTGAACCGAAGTTTGCGAACTTTGTTGATGAAGTGGAACCGGAACAAGAGAAGCAACTCTGTCCGCGAACCCTGTCCGCGAACTGGCGTAGTTCTCGAACCCGAGAATTTCTGCTAGAGTTGTAGCTCATGTGCAGTCTGCGAACCCAGTCTGCAAACTGACGGAAGCTCTCGAACCCAAGAATTTATGCTGGAGTTTATAACTTCAACTGGGTAGCTTGAGTCAGCGAACTCAGTCGGCGAACTTAAGAGGTTATGTCTGGAAACGTTGTTCGTGAACTTATTATATATTACTTAGGGATACTTTTGCAAACTGTGGCTTTATAGTTCATGATTAATGATTCGAGTGAATCACATCGTTTTTGATTCAATTGTGTCTCTTGTAGTACTTGAGATCTCATAGAAATTGAACAACTCTCTAACTAGTTCATTTGAGTCATTTGGACTAGTTATGGTGAATAAGAACATGGTTGATATGGAAGTTATCATTTGGATAACCTTTTGGTTAACTAGTTGTGAACCAACCATTGTACACATTTGGGTACGGTTACACAAACCCAACATTGTCAAGTACATGTGTGTATGGAAAGATAAGTTTTCGATCTAACGGTTGAGGAATATTAGCTTGTATTTAATCAGGTTTTCATCTAACAGTGAATATTCAATGCTTTGTTACTAAGCTAACATTGATTGCAAACCATGATTTAAAGACTATATAAGGGGAACTCTAGATATTGGAAAAACTAATCCCCACACACTTTTTCTTGTGTGATACTAGTTTTCTCTAAGCTAGAGTCGATCTCCATTAACCCTTGAGTTTTCTCTCTAAACTCGGGTTAACGACTTAAAGAATTCATTGGGATTATGAAGCCAGACCGATACTACTTTTATCGTAGTTGTGTGATCTGATCTTGCTATTTCTATCGTACGAGTACAATTGTAATAATTGGCTTGAGTTTCTAACTCCGATAGGCAAGATAAAATTAGTCACAAACATCTTCGTCTCATTGTTTGTGATTCCTCAATAATCTTCTTCGCTGCATTGATTAAGTTTATTGTGAGGTGATTGATGAAACTGAGCTGTCCTGTTCACCTTGATTTATCAAAAGATGGAACAAAACTCATAGGTTTATTCGTGGGAGACGAATTTATCTATTACCTGTAGACTTTTATGTGTGAGACAAATTTGTTTATTAAAGTCTTCGACTTTGGGTCGTATAAACTCTTGGTTGTGGGTGAGATCAGCTAAGGGAATCAAGTGCGCAGTATCCTGTTGGGATCAGAGGCATAGGAGCATAACTGTACCTTGAATCAGTGTGATATTGGTTGGGGTTCAACTACAGTCCAGACCGAAGTTAATTGGTAGTAGGCTAGTGTCTGTAGCGGCTTAATACAATGTATTTTTAATCTGGACTAGGTCCCTGGGTTTTTCTGCATTTTCGGTTTCCTCGTTAACAAAATTCTGGTGTTTGTGTTATTTCTTTTCCGCATTATATTTTTATATAATTGAAATAATATAGGTTGTGCGTTGTTCAATCAATTAGAATATTCTACATTATTGGTTGTTGATTTAAATCGATTGACACTTAGATATTGGTCTTTGGTACCATCCAAGTTATCTCTCTTTGATTAGACTCGCAAATCTATTTGCTTGAGAAAATCAAATTGAGATATTGAGATAATAACTCCTTGAGATATTTTCTATTGATTGAGTCTTGTTGATTCTCTAGAAAACAACTCGGAGTTGTCCATACAGATTGCTAATCGAATTATTGGGTGGTGTTGTTAGACCCTGCTTTTTCAATTGGTATCAGAGCATGCAAACACGGTAAAGACCTTACAAGTCTATATTTGTTGCGATCTGACTCTATGGACAAGAGTAGTATCTCTGATAACGCAATACCAGTACAAAGTCACTCAGGTGAAGTTCAAAGACTTGAAGCTTCTGAGAAAAACTATGTCAACTGTCCTGCGACCGAATCAACATCTGACTGGGAAAAATCTCTTGATGATAAATTGGATGACCTTTCAGATGATAGTGATTCAAAAGAAGGACCGAGTATTGATGAGGAAGTCTCACAATATATCAAGCTGTTTGATCATGAGCTAAAGATAAAAAGGTCAACAGCCTGCCTGAGTAAGTATATGGATCATCTTTGTCAAGAAAACAGAAAATTGAGAAAACTCTTTAAATGATATGATGGTGGGTACAATCTCCTAAAATCTATCGTTAAAGATCGTGAAGAAGATGTTCGTACGAAAAGGTATGAATGTGACAATCTTCTCTGAAATCTCTATGTGTTGAAATAAAGACTTGCATATACTGAAGCAAGATATGACTCTCAACAGAAATGTTTTAATGACAAAGAACTCAAACTTCTTACTAAAGAAAAGTCATTAGAGATTGATCTTGCAGCTGCTCTTGATAAGGTAAGATCACTAGAATAGAGTCTAAAAAGATTCAATTCTAGCTCAACGAAATTGACTTCTATGATTGGAGCATGTAAAGAACATCGTGATACACGTGGTCTGGGCTATTAAGGAATAGACGCTCCAAAGACTAGTAAAATAAATTTCGTCAAAGCATTTGATAATTCTTCATGTGAGAAAACGTTTGCAGCCTGCAATTTTCCTAAGGAAGGGAAGTCTCCCAAAATTACTCAAAGAGAACAGTTAAGAATAATTCCTTCAACTACTATTACTGAGGAAATAAAGGACATCCTGAGTGAAAGTGTCGTTTTCTATTAAGAAATAAAAAACTTTATCACGTTCTTATATGGGTGTCTAAGGAAATGATTAAACATGTTTCTCATTTTGTTGGAGTAAAAGGCACAGTGAACAATCAATAAAACTACCTTGACAAGTCATCTCTTATTCAATATTTTGGATCACAAAATTTGAATCAAGGTGGAAGGAAGAACAACAAATGGGAAATTAACAACACTGAAAGAAGAAAAAGGCACTGGAGAAATAAAAAGAGTCTAAGTCCCATATCCCCTTCTGTGGAAGGACTTGAATCCAAGAATTTTTCCCCAGATTGCATCCACATAAATAATCGAGTCTCAGAACTTAAATCAAGTATAAACAGACTCAAACGGGGCGTGTCCAAAACATGGAAAGTGGCTATCTCAGGTACTCCTAGTCCTTCTTGTAGTATAAGTTCTTCATTTTTGATTGACTCGTCTCTACATTGCTCTGAAAGAGAAGTCACCCATGATGAGCAGAGTGCCCATCTTAACATACCGTGACAAACATCTGAAGCATCCTTCTTGATGGATTAAGAAGGATGCTCTATATTCTCAAGAGGGAACCTTGAGAAAGTTGTCAAAGGTGTATGTTGTTATGTGAGATCTTTTCTAAGATTGTTTCTTGTGCTTGGTAGAAAATTCCTTGCTGAGTTTTTCCCTTCACTTGTTTTTCCTTGTCCACGTCTTGGTCATTATTGACTAAATGTGCCCATTCACGAGAACCGCACGGACGTCCTTGTAGCTAGGGTTCTATATGAACCTCCTTATATAGTTTTCATGACTTGACATCTTATTCTATAAAGAGAAAAAGATTCTTCTAGATTCTTTTAGCACAATGGAGAGACACAACAAAGATGTGGAGGGTAACACCGTTGAGTTCCATGAAGATCCTGTTTTCATTATTTTTCATCAAGCTATTGATCATGAAAACAATCTACCAGTACAAATGTCCTCACAACTGGTAGAAAATCTTATTAGGGATTTTGAAGTGGTTCGTGAACAGCTTGAAATTTCAACAAAGAACCTTGAGATCCTGAAGAACGAACTAAAGATAGCTTCTGATGAACTTATTCTTGTTCGATCCTTAGTTGCAAATCGGATTTAGCATGTCTAGTAAATCTTCTATGTTTTCTGAAGAATAACTAATGTTTTGGAATAACCATGATTGTGATTACACATAGCTATATCCAATGATTTCATCTTCTTGTTTTTAGATTTATTGGTTTTAATTCTAAACTTATTTGGAAGATGATGGTTGCAGTATTAATCTTTATGATTTTATATATTGCAATATTTTGATGGGATTTGTATGTTTACGTCCGTGAACTTATTTGTCCCATATTTTGTCAAAAATAAAGTTGTTCACGTATTGGTATGCATATATTGATCAAGGAATGAATGGACTTTTGGTAAAACACAAAAGTTAAGCCTATATTGTCAATTTTTGATGTAAGATAGGTTAAACTCTTTTGTGATTCAAGGATAAAATATATTATGTCACTTTGTGATGGAAAAATAGAATAGGTCCTTGTTTTTTTTATCCACGGTATAGAGATTAATTGTTCCATATTACTATGTATTACTGTGAAGGTTCCATCTTGTATCTTATGTTGAGCACGATACGACTAAGTTTATTTCTTATTGGCATGGTTGGTTGTTCCATAAAGATGCAATATATTGAGCATTAAGAACTAAATTAATCAACTTGTGTGGTTATTTAGTTTGTATTCCATGAGTTCTCTCATGTTGAGTACATGTATGGTTAAGGTTGTCATTTCTATGATAATCTTATTCGGGGTTCCATAATCTCTTATGTTGAGCCTAATTGAGCTAAATCAATCATCTTGTGTGATTATTTAGTTAACACTCCATAGATTTTTCTCATGTCGAGTGTGGACAATTGAATTGATTACTTTGTGATTAGTTTAATTGTGTAATCCGGTTAGAGTATTTATGGGTTCTCTTGTGAATAATCTAATCGATGAATTAAGTCTCCATGAGTTTATTTGTGTTGAGCATATTTAGTCAAATTAATCTTGGTTCGCTTTGGTTAATATGATTGAATATTTTGGATTCCAAATTCATACTTGTATGAAATTTGTTGAGTTTGAAATCCTTCTTTTCTCTTGAAATTAAGGTCGCTCTTGTTGTTCCCTTGGGAATGACATCTTATGGGGGAGAGTTCTTTTGAACTTGCGCTTGATTGCCAAATATTTGTGGGGAATGCGGCTGTGGAATTTGTATGGGTTACCTTGTATCTTTATGAACTCCTTGATGAATCTCGGCTTTATGATTGCATCTAAAAAAGATGATAGAACATTTACCTTTGGTCATGAAATGTCTCGTACGGAAATTTCATTAGGATCTCGTTCTTGTACCTTTGCCAATTTTATTGACAAAAAGGGGGAGAATTAATTGTAGGTCACACTACAAATACATATGGTTTTCGGATCATTATGTAAGGAGGAGTGGTTTCCATGTGAGATGGAGTATTGACTAAGGGGGAGTGAAGTATCACCATAGTATTGTTGTTGAAGTTGTGATACAATTGGACTTTGACGCTGTGTAATAATACTATGACACTGTATAACAATGATTGAGAACCGATGCTTTTCTCATTGTTATAGCTACGGATTTTCAACAACGATGATACTAAACTTACAACCTTTGGGATCATTGTACTACTTGGAAGTGACGAAGATTTCGAGTATTGTTGAAGATTAAGCATGTCGAATAAGAGCTACAAAGTTTATTTATATATTTTTTGTATTCCATATGTATTAATAGTTTTGCCACTAAAATTGACAAAGGCAGAGATTGTTAGAGCACTGCTTAGTCAAACTCGCATGCGTTGCTATCTCAAGCATGTTTGTCAATCTTAATAATCAAAACTATAAAGTCTTGATTTCTAGTCTACTATAGTTAAGGTCTCAGACTATGATAGAAAGTGTAGTTGATCTAAAGACTCCATAAAAATCATCATACAAGACAAAGGACTACTCAAGGAACCAGTGGATCTTCATTAGCTAAAAGGTATGTAGAGACTTGAACTTATCTATCACTCAAAAGTCTATCTACTCTATCTCCTATCTTCGAGACAAAAGTCGTTCTACTATATAGAATAAGAATATGCACATGTGACATTTCGAGCTGAGTATATCTCGCTTATCTATTTCTATAAATGGGTGTTGGTAAAGCTTTCGCTTTAGCCAAGTTCATCTTTTCCTAGTGACGAAAGTCATGTTAAGTTTCAATCTTCTTGGAAAATATTCTAACGAAAAATAGTTTGTGAATAACAACTATATAACGCCCTCTGATCATGTTTCAATGATTGAAATAAGAGTTTAGACTATATAACCATTGGGGGATATAAATATTATTGTGGCAACACATATATGTATAAGTCCTTAGCACTTGAACCGAAGTTTGCGAACTTTGTTGATCAAGTGGAACCGGAACGTGAGCTGCAACTTAGTCTGCGAACCCATTCCGCGAACTAGCGTAGTTTTTGAACCCGAGAATTTCTGCTGGAGTTGTAGCTCATGTGCAGTCCGCGAACTGACGGAAGCTCTCGAACCCGAGAATTTCTGCTGGAGTTTATAACTTCAACCGGTTATCTTGAGTCCGCGAACTCAGTCCGCGAACTCAATAGGTTATGTTTGAAAATGTTATTCGTGAACTTATTATATATTACTAAGGGATGCTTTTGCAAACCGTGGATTTATAGTTCATGATTAATGATTCGAGTGAATCAAGTCTTTTTTGATTCAATTTTGTCTCTTGTAGTACTTGAAATCTCATAGAAATTGAACAACTCTCTAACTAGTTCATTTGAGTCATTTGGACTAGTTATGGTGAAGAAGAACATGGTTGATATGGAAGTTATAATTTGGCTAACCTTTTGGTTAACTAGTTGTGAACCAACCATTGTACATGTTTGGGTACGGTTACACAAACCCAAAATCGTCAAGTACATGTGTGTATGGCAAGCTAAGTTTTCGATCTAACGGTTGAGGAATATTAGCTTGTATCTAATCAGGTTTTCATCTAACGGTGAATATTGAATGCTTTGTTACTAAGCTAACATTGATTGCAAACCCTGATTTGAAGACTATATAAGGTGAACTCTAGCTATTGGAAAAACTAATCCCCACATACTTTTCTTGTGTGATTTTAGTTTTCTCTAAGCTAGAGTCAATCTCCATTAACCCTTGAGTTTTATCTCTAAACTCGGGTTAACGACTTAGATACTTCATTGGGATTGTTAAGCTAGACCGATACTACTTTTATCGTAGTTGTGTGATCTGATCTTGCTCTTTCTATCGTACGAGTACAATTGTAATAATTGGCTTGATATTCTATCTCTGATAGGCAAGATAAAAGTAGTCACAAATATATTCGTCTCATTGTTTATGATTCCTCAATAATCTTCTTCGCTGCGTCGATTAAGTTTTTTGTGAGGTGATTGATGAAACTGAGTTGTTCTTCGATAATATAAGTCTGGTTTTATCGATTGGTTCATGTTCATGTTCACCTTGATTTATCGATTGGTTCATGTTCACCTTGATCTATTACATGAAGACTTTTCTGTGTGAGACAGATTTGTTTATTAAAGTCTTCGACTTCGGGTCGTAGAAACTCTTGGATGTGGGTGAGATCAGCTAAGGGAATCAAGTGCGCAGTATCTTGCTAGGATCAGAGGCGTAGGATCATAATTGTACCTTGGATCAGTGTGAGATTGGTTGGGGTTCAACTACAGTCCAGACCGAAGTTAATTGGTAGTAGGCTAGTGTATGTAGCGGCTTAATACATTGTATGTTTAATCTGGACTAGGTCCTGGGTTTTTTCTACATTTACGGTTTCCTCGTTAACAAAATTCTGGTATCTGTGTTATTTCTTTTTCGCATTATATTTTTATATAATTGAAATAATACAGATTGTGCATTATTCAATCGATTAGAATATCCGACCTTATTGGTTGTTGATTTAAATTGATTGACACTTGGATATTGGTATTTGGTACCATCCAAGTTATCTCTCTTTGATTATACACGCAAATATATTTGCTTGAGAAAATCAAATTGAGAGATTGAGATAATAACTCCTTGAGATATTTTCTATTGATTGAGTCTTGTTGATTCTCTAGAAAACAACTCGGAGTTGTCCATACAGATTGCTAATCGAATTATTGGGTGGTGTTGTTATACCCCCGCTTTTTCAATAACTTTTCATCAGTGCATGGTAAAGAGATAAAATAAATATCATGAGTAAGTGGGCATTGTTGTAACGAATTAAGTTTACCAATGGTTTCCTCAAATTCGTTCCCTAACTAAAGCTCGGTTCTCGGATCTTTAAAATCTTTAGAACCCACACTTCTCGTGATAACAGTCTCTAGTGGATCATCACACCTAAAATCAAATATTTATTGAGCTAATGATTCAATCACATCAACGGAGAAGCAAGAGTGGACATCATTAGGATATCTCATCGTTTCTTAAATGTGGAAACGTAATGCTTCTCCATCAAATTCCATAGTCAATGAACCATCAAGCATATCAATTTTAGTTCTAGCCATTCTCATAAATGGTCGACCAAGAAGTAATGGTAGAGATATATCATTTGATCCGTCTGTCATCTCCAGCACACAAAAATCTGCTGGAAAAATTAGTTGGTTTACCTACACAAGCACATTCTCAATAATACATCTAGGGTATACATTAGAACGATCAGCCAACTATAAAGTAATTCCAGTTTCTTTTAAGGGACCTAACTTAAGAGATTCATATATAGATGCATGAATAACATTTATTGATACTCCTAAATCAAGCATAGCCTTATTAAACTTAGTGTTACCAATAACAATAGGAATATCAAAACTACCGGGGTCTTTATATTTAAGTGGGAGTTTCTTTGGCAAGATAGCCGAAGCATTTTCCCCCACTTTTATTACCTCATTACTGGTTAACCTTTGTTATTGGTATACAAGTCCTTAATAATTCTCACATACTTGCATCTATCAATGAAATGTTCACATGAATCTTCCTGAAAATATCTAAAATCTCCTCATCTTGTTTCACCTTTTTAGAGTTTTAGAGTTTTCTTTAGGTGCCTCATCAGTTTGGGAAGAGTCAGTAATCTCTTTCTCCAATATCGACCCCTTAGGGTCTTTGTTTTTCTCAGTATCCTCTGGTTGCATAGTTCGTGTATTCAATGTCATAGCGTTGACAGAATCTCTTAGGTTAAGAGTTTGAGAAGGGAGTTTCCTAAATTTCTACATCTCCAAATGGTTCAATCTACCTGCCATGGTGCTCATTTGTGTCTGCAACTCCTTGATTGCACCCTCAGTCGTTTGCTAATTTTTTTGCACTATTGTGGTTATATTCTTCATCATAGCAAGCATCTATGATGATTCTAAGTTCTGTACTGGTTGTGGTTGTTGTTGTTGTTGTTGAAAACCACTAGGACGATTGAAAACCGATCCTTGAGCTGCAGCTTGCTTGTTTGTATAACTAAAATTGGGATGATCTCTCCACCATGGATTATAAATATTGGAATAAGGATCATACCGTTGTTTTTGCTGATTTGGGTAAATAACATTCACTTTTTCAACTTCTTCCTCATAAGAGGGAATGATTACTACGGCCATTTGTTGCATCATCTTCTCTATATTACCAATCGTATGTTCTAAGTGCGGTGAAGAAGTAACCTCATTAACCTTTTGACTAATTGGCACACCTCTTGTGTTGAATTGCTGCGTGTTTGCAGCCATATTCTCGATCAATTCTGTCGCTTCTTCAATGGTTTTGTTTGTCAAAGCACCACCACTAGCTGCATCGATAAGATTTCTCTCGGATTGGATCAAACCATCGTAAAAATACTGCACTATGAGTTTCTCAGAGATTTGATGATGTGGACAGCTTGCTAACAACTTCTTGTACAGTTCCCAGTAGTCGTAAAGAGTTCCACCAGTAATTTATTCAATCCCACTAATTGCTTTACGAATAGTTGCTGCTTTAGAGGTGGGAAAGTACTTTTCTAAGAATGATCTTTGTATCTCATTCCATGTTGTGATACTTCCAGGTGGAAGACCATAAAACCATTCTTATGCAGAATCAATCAAAGAGAAAGGAAAAGCTGTCAGTAAAGCTCTACCTTGATCAGTTCCAGTTGGCTTCAAACTTGTCAACCTATGTTGAAACAATAATAAATGACGATTTGGATCGTTTCCTAGAAGCCCTTTGAACTTCGGTAACCAATGAATCAACTGAGATTTAAGCTCAATTGAATCTTCCAAGTTGACACATAACTTCTGTTGATCAAACGATGGGGATGTCAGATCTTTGAGTGTCCTCTTGGGAGGTGGAGGTGGTGGAGCGCCACCATTTCCCTGGTTCCCTTGGTTTCCCTGGTTACCAGTGTTTTGGTTGTTCGTTCCGCCAACCATCTATTCTTGTTGTGAATTTTGAGGCTCTTGTAGTATTGTTCCTTTGCGAGTTGAAATTCTGCACCTTTGGTAATCCCAACGTTTGGGTGCCAGAGATTAAGTACCTGAAACAAGATTCTCAAAATACGAAATTAAAAACTAAAATAAGAAATCAAAAACAAAAACAAAAACAAAATAATAATCCGCTATGCCTCCCCGGCAGCGGCGCCAAAATTTGGTTGGTTGTCAGCCGACGCAAAAATAATTTAAGTTCTTTCACTTCACAATTATAAATAAGAGTATAGTTATAAGAACAGATTCTTTCCGCATGGAGATATGGGTTGTCAAATTGTTTTGATTAATTATAGAAACTAGGGGGTTTTGTTTGTGATTATAATTAAATAAAAATAAAGCAAATAGAATAATACGAATATCAGAGATAAAAAAAAAGTATTGGTTAGAGTTTTCATCTTCCATCTTCCAACATTTTATCAACTAAATCAATCTCAACATTCATTTTCTATCGATATCAATAACCCTAGAGCATCCTATCGCGGGCTTACTCCGGAAAAACTCCTATTATCATCAAAGGCGCAAGAGCCACTCTTTGAATCCTTTTCACTAAATAACTTGGCGCAAGAGCCACTCAAGTCTAACCCAATGAAAGCACTAAAAATTATGAGTTTAGGTTATTCTAAGCAATCCGGCGCAAGAGCAACATGGATTTAACCTAGGTTACGCTTTTACAAATAACCATTTTCGATCACCAGTGACTACAGACATAACTCCATTCATTCTTAGACTCTGTCGTTCTCAACCACAGTACCACAGCAGACTCTGTCGAGATCAAACTTTTCATGAGTAGCAGCACCAACGTCCTTCTTACCAATCATCATAAATTAACTCCGTTAGTTCCATCACCACTTATCACCAAATCGAACTCGAACTCTCGCAAACTACAGCTTCCCTCCATCTCTTCCAACCACCACGACCTATTCATCATATCAGCACAAAACCAAACTCTACTGTCGAGCTCCATCACAGATGCAAGCAACAACACAGCTCAACATATTTTCTGCAGCTACTGAATCCATCATTGCTAGTCACATAAAGACGTGAAGAAGAAGATGATGGTAGTCCCCATAACAAACTAGTGTCTTTATCCTCATTCAACTGTCAGTCACAGAAGACTGATAGTTCAGTTTATAAAAATTGGGTGCATCGAGTAAATCCAGGGGTGCGTTTATCAATTTTGTGTGTCTCTGTTTGTCGCAACTTCGACTCTCTTCAAATGCTCCTAACTTCCTCATTCTTTCGCCATTCTCTTCGTCTTTTCGTCCTCTTCAAGGTGATGCAAAGAAATCTCGGATTTGAGCTAGTTCCACTTACTTTTGGTTAAGAAGACCTCAAACACCTAAGAAACTCAAAAACAAACAAAATCAAAGCATAATGATACAAAAACTACCAAGAAAGCAAAGCATTTGAATACCTAATTAGTGCAAATATTGCACCTATCAAAATGTGCGAGTGATTGTGTGTGGTGTAGGCTGTGAGAGTGTGCAACACGTGAGCATAAACTCATGTCATGTATCTGTAATTCATTATATTTTTTAATCAATACAATTTTAAACCGTCAGCAATGTAGATATCAGGATTTTCCTGTGTTACTATGGTATCATCGAGGGGGAAGCTTAACCGCATTGATCCTTGGGCCTAACCTAAAATTGTATTGATTAACCGCATCGAGGGGGAAGCTTAACCGCATCGATCCTTGGGCCTAACCTAAAATTTCATCACCAGCACCACCATTAAATTGAGCTGCTGCTGCTTCATCCAAAATAAAATTATCATATCTAATTAGGTTTGTAATTCACTAATTATCAAAGCTCTATTGTATTTTGTGATTATTACAGTTATTCATGAAGTTTGATTGAAGACTCGTGGAATATTTGGTATGGACTATGTTCTTGGAGTTTTTGGTCGAAATTAGGGTTTTATTCTGATACCTGGTACGTCAACATAAAGGATAAAATATGATTTTTATATTTGAAATTTGGTTGAATTACTTGAGCTCTTGATGATTTTGGTTACCGTTTTTCGTTTGGAGCTAGATTCTTTTACCTAAACTGGTTCAATATAAATCTCTGCTGGTAATCTCCATTTGTGTATTTAGATTACTTCAAATTAAACTCATATGTTTAATTTCTACATAACTGACTCAACTACATCCAATTTCATCTTCAACCGCCTTATACATCATAATTAGCTTGTTTTTTGCATCTAATTTCTTAATCAAGAACTGACGTTCTTGTTCCCTGATGTCGAGAGGGTCTGAGCGTGTTCTAGTCCGCTACACTAAGGTCTAGTTAGGGCCTATGTTTTAAAAGGCGCTAGGCAAGGCGAGGTGCCAAGCTCAGCGCCTAGCGTTTTTTGAGCCTAAGGCGCCCCAGGCGAGGGCTTTTTTTTAGGAAAAACCACAATTAGGTAATAATTTGGCGCCTGGACGCCTTTTTTTTCCTTGCGCCTAGTGAGCCTTTGGCACTTAAGCGCCAAAGGCGCTAGCCTTTTACAACATAGGTTAGGGAAAAAACTTAAAGTCATTCCACTCGATTGGATTCAACAGAAGAATGAGAGTTTGTGGGTGAAAATGATGCTGCACATGGTGCTTAACGACTTATTCTTCATACTTCCAATCTCAATTCTTATTTCAAGGCGGTCCTCACTGTGGTGTTGAAGTATCTTGCGATTTTAATGATTTTTATACGTATGGAATTAGAATTGGGGTTCCTGAGCTATATAAGTACAAGTTGGAGTTCTCTTTGTTGAGTTTGTATACACTCAGTATGCAACCTATTGTTCAGTTTGCATATGTGCTCAATATGTGTTGATGGTGGATTTTAGTTAAGGGCTAAAGTTGTAAAGCCAATATTTTTTACAAGCTGTCCTGCAGAGGATAAGGCCATTTGATAAGTGATGAATACTTCTTCTCTTTATTAATTCACCTAGAATGGAGCATGTAGCAACAATCCCCCGAATATTCTGTGAATTTTAGTATTATTTATTAATGCATAAAACTCCTTGTATTTCCTGTGTTGTTCCAAGAAGAACTCTCATTGATGGTACGACATGATGACTGATTGTTACTCGCAGTAGAGTAGCATGAATATCCAAGTACCAACAGTGAGGCATGCACGAAATGCTCGTACAGGATGTAACTCTCGGAGTGTTATACTATCCCGATTGAGCATACATCTCTCGGAGTGTTATTGAGCATCCAGACTATCTATAGCCGTCTAGGAATGATCACTATCATCCAACTTCACCAGCATGATTGGATGGCCCAGATCGAATCCATGACCCCAAGCAGGTATAGGAAATTTCACTGCCGACCCAACGCGGGTTCCGCGTGGTCGGCCTCCCCAAAAGGGGTGGCATAGCTTGCAAAACCGTCCAACCCGAGCAGAATGGACAAGAAACCCTAAATTAGGGTTTGCGGAACATTACATGTGTCGCAAAACGATCTCAACCATCCATCTTCGCAAGCATAGATGGAGGGTGTAGATGTAGATTCAAAGGGCCCAGAGCATGTCAACACAATCACCGCGGGCCCGTCTGCACACATGACCAGTCGGTCAAGACCAACTATGGTTGGTTGTCCCAATTCGTGCACCCAAAACAAGGCATGACGCACGGCCAAACCCTAATTAGGGTTTGTATTGATCACGAGCTTTATCCTGATCGAATGAAGGATTTAGGAGACAATTGAATAGGTCCAGTGAACATTAACATGATCACTGTGGATCTATCTATCTCCTCACTCGGCCGACCAAGGCATACCATGCCTAGTTTTTCCAAATCGCACGCCCAAACTAGCGTGGTCACACTTCCCAGATCATAAACTGATCTCGACCACTCAACTTCGTCGGACGAATTGAGTGGGTTAGATCACGTTTCCATGGGACAGTCAGGTATAGGCGTGAATACCAGCCTACCACGTACACTCCGGACCAAACGGCCAATACAGACCAAGCTTGGTCGTCTCGAAACACGCGCCTTGAAGTTGGCATGCCGCGCCCCTTTAGGAATCCTTTGCGACATAGGATCGCAAATCCATCTCAGCCACTCAACTTCACTGGTAAATTTGAGTGGCCTAGATCAAACCTTCGTGGGACACTAAATCATGTACATGGACATCAGCATGCTGTCTACATGCATGCGTGATCAGTCCTCCATGAAACGTCTCCCAGGATTGAATTCGACCAAGCTGAAAGAGTGCACTCGCGCACCTCCTAAACCCTAATTCGATAGTCGTAGATGTGGGTCTCAAGTCATCTTGTCCGTCCAACTTCGCTAGCCTGGACGGATGGCCTAGGATAGGAGTTAGGCGACCAGTGAGGTATCACCGTGATCACCGTCTGCCACTCTACCACACCATGTGGTCGTCCAAGGGAGGTCTTGCTAGCGCAGCCTCCAAACCAGCACATGAAGTAGGAAGGGAATAATGCTCAACAACGGTGCTTCATATATCTCGAATACATTTGGTGCATAACATGCATAGAATACGCACGAAGCTTTACAAGTATCGACTTCCTAAATAACTTAGTTATTTAACTAGCATTACATGCTACCTTATGTGGGTCCCATGATCCACACACTCGAGACATCAATCATGTCACAAACTGGGGGATACATACTGGGGCATTGGTATGGCGGTTTACAGCGTGCAGTGTGTAACGCGCCATCACAAGAACATGTTAGGAAGACATGGACAGTTAGTGATGATAGGAAAAGTGGGCTAGATTGATCGTGTTACACTAACACACAACTCCACTACTCCATCACTCCACTTCCTCCACTTCCCAAGAGATGTGAATAAGGCTCAAATGACTTGTATAAATAGGTTCTCCTCCCTATTTCCAACACAAGAGAACACAACACAGAAACCAAGTGTTAATACGAGACGTATTCGAACACCCATAGCATGATTTCATTATTCGTAAGCATGCTCACCTTTCTGTTACAAGTCATAAACAAGCCTACACCTTCACAATCTCAACACCTTCTTCGCTTCCCTCCCTAATATCAACCCCATCTCCTTCACTTTGTGACCGAAACAAGTCTGGAACGGCCATTTATTGGTTTAGGCCAGAATTGTATAGATTGATCTATAGAATCAAAAGCACTCCCGTGCATTGAATTTGTTTAGGGTTTAAATTCACTTCTCATCCACACACACCAAATTACCAAAACCAGCAGAAGTAGTTTTTACCCATGAACAATTGGAGACCACAGTGGGAGATTTATCTCTCGGTTGTAAAGTCATTTCATCAATACCCAATATCATTGGTTGATCTCGATATGGTTGGTCTTAGGACTCACCAAACAGTTTCTAATTCCGGTCTAAGTTCCTCCAACGAAGATGCTCCTCCTCCCGATGGTGTGTATGATGATGTAACTGGAAGAATCCCAACATTGATTGAGTTAGCACAGGTGAAGAAGATTCACATGAATAATATGGACCTGATCAAGGAGACAATAAATAATATACTCAATCTCCTCATCAGATGACATCAGATATGAGCGGTTCTCCTGTTAAAGATATTCCTGCACTGAGGAATGATCCTTACAACGATCCTCCTCAAGTCAACAGTTTTACTATGAATCAGAGGCCGGTAGACCAGGAAGCGGCTTCTCTAGTGGAAAGATTGTGCGAAATTTTACACCTCTCGAAGAATCAGCGGGCGGAGACGTTTGCTGCAATCAATCAGATAGCCTTGGACGTACAGTTAATTCCTTCGCGTCCACAAGCCTCCAGAGCACCGGAGATGTCTGTGAATAATGTTACATTTACAGAAGAAGACATGATGGTAGAAAAAGGTCACAACCTGTCCCTACACGTTACTGCACGCATCAAGGTTTCAGAGTTAAAGAGGGCCCTCATCGACACAGGAGCGTTTTCGAATGTGATTACCCTCATGACACTCAGGATAGCCAAGGTTAGCCCGAACAAGATCGTACGGAAGCCTACCACATTGACATATTTTGATGGAAACCAAACCAACACGTACAGTATTGTCCCTTTGATGTATCATCAGTGCCCGGAGACTATGCTGAATAAAGAAGTCGTTTGTATTCCTGCATCGCTGTCTCCTTATGCAACGATATGTGGAGTGGAGTTATTTGAACCAAGAGAAGCTCCGCGGGAAGAACCAGACAAATTTCATTGCATCCCATTCCCCACGTGGGCGTTAATCAAGGAGGAGGACCGAGTTGCATATCCTCGCGATGCATCTTTGCTGACAAGGCGTTCTTCTTCATCCGGTGAAGCATCGACCCACGTTCACACTAAGAGTGAGACTGATGCCCAGTCTCCCTGCCTAGTTGAATGCTATAGGAACGAAGAGCCACAATAAGAGGTGTTGGATGCTCCACGACATCTGCAAGATGGCACCAACTCCACGATTGAAAAACTCGACGATGAGGAATCTCATAGGCCTATCTCCATCATCTAGACCTTGTGTAGGCATTCATATAATCTCCGATCCAAGACAGTCAAACAATCTCTGAGGAAACTCAGGCACGAGATCAGGTGTTACGCGGATTCCAGAGACTTGAACGAATGCTACCCTAAAGACGATTTTTCTCTACCTAACATCTACATGTTAGTAGATGCCACCAGCGGACACGGCATGTTCTCCTTTATGGATGGATATAGCAGCTACAATCAGATAAGGATGTATGAGCACGACGCGAGTAAGACAACTTTTCGAACTCCTCTCAAAAAATTTATTATGATGTAATGCCATTTGGTTTAAAAATTGCCGGTGCAACGTATCAACGTGCTACGACGGCAATCTTCCACGAAATGATGCATAAGCAAGCTGAAGACTACGTGGATGATATAGTTCTAAAATCAAAAGCTCGGGCGGCCCACATAGGAGTCTTACGACGAGTGTTCGAGTGCCGTGAATACAAGTTGAAGATGAATCGTTTGAAATGCGCTTTTGGCGTCTCTTCAGGAAAATTTCTGGGATTCCAGGCGACTGCTGAGGGGATCAAAGTGGACCCATCCAAGACCCAATCTATCCTTGCGATGTCGCCTTGGAAAACTGTAAACAAACTCCAGAGCTTCATGGGCAATAAAGGAGCAAGATTTGTCTGGACCGCACTGCCGCCTCTACAAACTGTAAAGAAACTCCAGAGCTTCATGGGCAAGAAAGGAGCAAGTTTTGTCTGGACCGCACTACAGCGGGAAGCATTTCGGAAGATTCAACGAACATTGTGATCTCCAAATCATCATAAAGGGTTCGCCTATTATGTCAATCCGGAAGAAGAGCGAGCCCGGGACATCTTCAGATCTACTGGAGCCAACACCTCCAGGGAGCATCCTCAAGGAGATAGGCATCATCATGTCGAGAAAGAATACGCATCTTGAGTGAATCACTTAGTCAAACTTAAGAGGAATGCTTCTGCGAAATAGTGAACATCCGAATGATTATGTCAAGAATTCCCGAATTCAGGCACTGTAGGGTCACAATCCAAATGTGACTGAACAACAAGTGGAGTAATTGTGCATCAATAGGATGGTACCTATCAATCGTGCTTTGTCGAAGAGCCTGTGCTTTCAGACACCCTCTGAACTCCGTGAAGCTGCTAAACACTCAGGTTGCAACAGTACCTGCCCTGCTAGAAAGAACAAGCATGCCCGTCATAAAGAGCCTCATGATGTTCGTGAAAACATACATCTCACCAACATGCAGTGCAAGATTCATCCTTCTGTAAGCAGTTTCGCTGAAGCAGCAAGAGGAAGACCACCAAGATACAACATCATGCACATCCAAGATTACCAACTCTAAACTCCAGTACCATATGCACGACTGCCACAATGGTGAAACAACGTCCAAGATATTCCATATCTGGATCGACGGAAGCTATGTCAATGAGAGACGCTTTCAGAATCTGTCTCCCATAGAAGAAGTAGTTGTGTAACCGAAGCAGTATGACTGGGGACTGCTTACCAGTGCCCATCTCAAAGATGGTGAATTTAGAGAGACGCATGCACGCTCTTATTATGATTCTAAGATGGCCAAAGACGATGATATACTCAAGAGAGCAGACGAAAAGACGGCCTCATGAACCTAGTGTGACAACATCTATCAAGTCGAGAGATCCGGATACTCACAGGCAGGGACTGTCTCACTCTTCTTTATTCCATGAAGAAACATCAAGAAAGCCATCGATTCGATCTTATCTTTACCATTGTATGAAGAGTGCCAAGTTCGTGCAAGTTGCTATCATACCTCTTCCTGCTAGTCTCTTCTGATCACAACTGCAGCTAAGAACAGCTGTTCGTTTGTTGATACTAGTGCCCGAGATTCACCATAGCAACAACCACTTTAGACAGAGGTAATCCGAACTTCTGCATATTTTATTTCTCACGGAGAAGTAATAGAGTCAGGGAGGAGAGATGGTGATATATTTATTATGGAAAACTCACCGACCACACAAGATAGAACCATATAAATCACGCTTGGGGACTGAGGCTCAGCATGAAATTCCTTCGCCGTCAGTCAAGGACTTCTTCAACACAAGAGAGATGGTCAATAAAGGAGCATGTAATTTTCAATGGAAAATTAACTGAAGAAGAAGATGTTTCAACGCTCTCTCCGGGACCCGGCGTTCGCTCCCTCATGCAGAAGCTGCTTCAGTGCTCTCTCTTCAGAAGAAGGCTATTCAACGCTCTCTCCAGAAGGAGCCACTTCAACGCTCCCTCAAGCAGAAGCCGCTTCGATGGTATATTCAAGAGACGCCTCGATGCTCTTTCTGGGACCCACGTTTTCTTCAAAATCTTACTTCAACACTCTCCCCAGGATCCACCTCAACGTTCACACCAGAAGCCACTTTAACATCCCCTCGAGACGTTTCAACACACAAGCTACATCAATAATATACGCCTTGGTAAAGTTATATTTGATTTATTCATTGCTCAACATACGTCTCATCCATCCTTCATAAGGGCCCAATGGAGTATGACAAACCTTGAAGTCGATAGGAGAAGTGAAGCATGCTCCTAGGAGGACATGAACACACCTGGAGCCACACCACGTTCGAACATACAAGGTTCACATTTGGGCAAAGCAAGCACGCCTGGGTCCCACGTTCGAGTAAGACCGATGTTGGTTAGCAAGGCAAGTGTTAGTCAGCCAGACCGGTGATCCGGTGTTGGCAGAAGTAACAAAGATGGTATACGGAACAAGACCGGTGTTCGAACGAAACAAGACAGCAAGGCGTCGAAGCAGCGATGTCCGTCAGCAAGGTCGGGGTTCATCAAATCAGCAAGGCTAGTGTTGGTCAAGGGGCAAGTTTGGTGTTGGCTGAGGCAACAGGTTTTGGTATCTGGTCGAAGCAGGCACAACCGGCCCCAAGCAAAGAAGGCACGCGGCGGGTCCCAATTGATCATGCATAACCAGCCCCATATTGGTCGAAGCAGGCACATCCGGCCTCAAGCAAAGCAGGCACGCGACGGGTCCCACTTGATCAGGCACAACCATCCCCATATTGGCTGAAGCAGGCACAACCGACCCCAAGCAAAGCAGGCATGAGGCACGCAGTGGACCCACGTTTAACTGAAGTTGGCACAGCAAGCCCACATTTGATCAAGCAGTCGCAATAGCCCCACGAATGAAGCACGCGCAACAGTCCATCGATTAGGCAAGATCGACATCATGTTAGGGGAACGCTCGCCTCGTCTCTTGAACGTGACATGCTCGAAGGAAAGGATGACCCGTATCTCCTGGTAACATCTAACTTTGTCTCATAAGTTTTATCTTTAACTGTCACCATCATATGCCTACCCCCACAATAGTGTAACCATTATGTGCAAGGAAGGGGACTTAATATTGATGGTGGATTTTAGATCAGGGGTAATGTTGTAAAATCAATATTTTGTACAAGTTATCCTGCAGAGGATAAGGCCATTTGATAAGTGATGAATACTTATTTGCTTTATTAATTCACCTAGAATGGAGCATGTAACAACAATCCCCCGAATATTCTGTGAATTTTAGCATTATTGATTAATGCATAAAACGCCTTGTATTTCCTGTGATGTTCCTAGAAAAACTCTCATTGATGGTACGGCATGATGACTGATTGTTACTCGCAGTAGAGTAGCATGAATATCCAAGTACGAACAGTGAGGCAAGCACGAAATACCCGTACAGGCTGTAACTCTCGGAGTGTTATACTAGCACGATTGAGCATACATCTCTCGGAGTGTTATTGAGCATCCATACTGTCCATAGCAGTCTAGGAATGATCACGATCATCCAACTTCACCAGCATGATTGGATAGCCCAGATCGAATCCATGACTACAAGCAGGTATTGGAAATTTCACTGTCGACCCAACGTGGGTCCCGCGTGGTCGGACTCCCCAAAATGGGTGGCATGGATAGCCAAACCGTCCAACCCGAGCAGAATGGAAAAGAAACCCTAAATTAGGGTTTGCGGCACATTACATGTGTCGCAAAACGATCTCAGCCATCCATCTTCGCAGGCATAGATGGAGAGATGTAGATTCAAAGGGCCCAGAGCATGTGAACACAATCATCGCGGGCCCGTCTACATACATGACCAGTCGGTCAAGATCAACTATGGTTGGTTGTCCCAATTCGTGCGCCCAAAACAAGGCATGACGCACGGCCAAACCTTAATTAGGGTTTGTATGGATCACGAGCGTCTGTTTTCTCCTGATCGAATGAAGGGTTTAGGAGAGAATTAAATAGGTCCAGTGAACATCAACGTGATCACCGTGGATCCATCTATATCCTCACCCGACCGACCAAGGCATACCATGCCTGGTTTTTCAAAATTGCACGCCCAAACTAGCGTGGTCACACTTCCCATATCATAAACTGATCTCGACTACTCAACTTCGCCGGACAAATTGACTGGGTTAGATCACGTTTCCATGGGACAGTCAGGTATAGGCGTGAATATCAGCCTACCACCTACATATCGGACCAAATGGATGAGACAGACTAAGCTTGGTCGTCTCGAAACGCGCGCTTTGAAGGTGGCATGCCGCATCCCTTTAGGAATCCTTTGCGGCATAGGATCGCAAATCGATCTCAGCCACTCACCTTTATTGGTAAATTTGAGTGGCATTGATCAAACCTTCGTGGGACAGTGAAGCATGGACATGGACATCAGCATGCCATCTACACGCATGCCTGATCGGCCCTCCATAAAATGTCTCACAGGCTTGGATTCAACCAAGATGAAAGAGTGCACTCGCGCACCTCCTAAACCCTAATGCGATGGTCGCAGATGTGGGTCGCAAGTCATCTTGTCCGTCCAACTTCGCTATCCTGGACGGACGGCCTAAGATAGGAGTTAGGCGACCAGTGAGGTATCACCGTGATCACCGTCTGCCACTCTACCACACCATGTCGTCGGCCAAGGGAGGTCTTGCTAGCGCAGCCTCCAAACCATCACATGAAGTAGGAAGGACATAATGCTCAACAGCGATGCTTCATATATTCCAAATACATTCGATGCATAACATGCAAAGAATACACACGATGATTTACAAGTATCGATTTCCTAAATAAATTAGTTATTTAACTAGCATTACATGCTACCTTATGTGGGTCCCACGATCCACACACTCAAGACATCAATCATGTCACAAACTAGGGGATACATACTGGGGTATTGGTCTGGAGGTTTACAACGTGCAGCGTGTAACGCGCCATCACAAGAACGTGTCAGGAAGACATGAACGGTTAGTGATGATAGGAGAAGTGGGAAAGATTGATCGTGTGACAATAACACACAACTCCACTACTCTATCACTCCACTTCCTCCACTTCCCAAGAGACTTGAATAAGGCTCAAATGACTTGTATATATAGGTTCTCTTCCCTATTTCTAACACAAGAGGACACAGCACAGAAACCAAGTATTAATACGAGATGTATTCGAACACCCAGAGCCTGCTTGCATTATTCGTAAGCCTGCTCACCTTTCTATAACAAGTCATAAACGAGCCTACACCTTCACAATCTCAACACCTTCTTCGCTTCCCTCCCTAAGATCAACCCCATCTCCTTCACTTTGTGGCCGAAACAAGTATGGAATGGCCATTTCTTGGTTTAGGCCAGAATTGTATAGATTGATCTATCGAATCAAAAGCACTCCCGTGCAGTTCATTTTTTTAGGGTTTAGATTCACTTCTCATCCACACACCCCAAATTATCAAAACCGGCAGAAGTAGTTTTTACCCATAAACAATATGTAACCTGTTATTTTTCAATTTTTTTTTGCTTTTTGAATAATATAGTTGAAATTCATCTTCAGTGGTGCTTCTTTTTACTTCTTTAATAAATGTTTCATGGTTCACTGCTGCAATAACTGAATAAGGGGAATAATTTCAAGATGCTCTTCGAGTATTTCATCTTCTCTCATTTGTGTTTTACTGCATTTTATTGTGTTGGTGAATGAGTTATTTGTTTCTCATTAGCTCATCACCTTAGCATACTTTCTCACTGGTATAAGCTGTAAGTGACAAATCTGGTGGTGTTGATTACCTATTTGTTGGCTATGAATGATTGATGGTGTTGCAATATTGCTTCATTGTTTGAACTTGTGTAATTTTTTGCTTCAACTTCTTTTTTTTTTTTTTTTTTTGTGTTGGATCACCATCAATGTGCTGAATGTGAAACCACACTTACTTCTACAACAATGTGCATCCAAAATTCATACTGCTTAGTGCAACCAAAATTCATACTGCTTACAAGCTTATGTTATTAAGCAATTGAAGTACAACTATTTTTTTATGTGGCCTGATATGGTGTTCTTTTAATCAACTGCTACATCCATATTTATGTGTATGGTAAGAAATGATATACTTCTATCGGATTTATATGTGTGTGCTTCAGTTGAGTTGTTCAATGCTATTAAGGCTACTACTGTTAGCATTGATCAATCCTCAATTATGGTTCCAATGAAAACCCTCAATATTTCTTGTGAATGTTGGTGTTTAAGCATGTGAAAAAGGTTGATATATACTTCAGCTACGACGGTGCTACTATTAACATTGTCACACCCCTACGAAAAATATTTTGCATCTGCAACCTCCAATTCGGGCCTTGGTTTGTCATAACTGCACCACCTACTTTTGTTGATGCCTGAATACTTTTGGTTTTCCTTTTCTTTTACATTATCTCAGGTTAGTTTGGTTTCTACATTGTTATCTCCGCTATTACCTCTTGCTGATGTTTTCATTTTGGATACTGCAGCAACAATATTGGCCACTATGGTTTATTTCGAGTCTATGTGCGAGTGACTGTGTGTGCAAGCTCAAGTCGCCTCTTCAAGCCCCGTTGAGATTGAGGGAGGGTAATAACATGTATGTAAGTGTAAAAATGACTGTGTGTGGTGTAGGTTGTGAGTGTCTGCAGCACGTGTGAGTGCAAGAGAAAATTGAGTCGATAGATAGTATAAACTCATGTCATGTATCTGTATTTCATTATATTCTTTTAACCAATACGATTTTAAACCGTCAGCAATGTAGATATCAAGATTTTCATATGTTACTACAGACCCCCAAATTTCTCACAAATTCTGAGCTTCTGTGTTCACCATATATTGCAGCAAGAATACTTCTAGAACCCAATACCTGAAACAACATTAATTTCAATTCATTCAAACCCTACTTCCCTGTTGCTTCTTCAAACTCAATTTCCTCAGCAACGAATAATCCATTCTTCTGAATTGTTTATTCCTTCAACTATCACAAATCAATCTATGTTTTCTCATTTTCCAGCCAACAGAGCCATCTCTTCTTCCACGTTCTTCTCGTTTCAAATCTTTAGAAACCCCCAATTGATCCTGACCAGTGCTCTCATAGCTGAACCATGGTAATCGGCGGCAGATTTTGTAACCCTTGTACACCATACGCACCAGATGAGGAGAAATGAACCTAGTAGGATTGATGCACCTATGAATTGGATAAGGGATGCCCTAAACAAAATGTGCACCTACCTTTTGTGATAATTTGTTTTCACAAGTTAGAGACTTGAGCCATTGCCTTCTTTGGTTTCGTCAATGCTCGATGTCTCCATGCGATGCATAAAGTTCTTATTTTCTCTTCTTTCGCTTCAATAACTCCAAAGCACCTAAAAACTCAAAACAAACGTAATAATACATAATTTACAAGAAAAATAACAAAGAAAGCATAATCTATTGATAGTAAATCAAGGTGTTCTGGACACCTATCACTTACCTCAACACAATCTTATTGTGTTGAAATGTGCATCTTGTCTCATGTGACCTTGAAAGAGATAAGAACTGTGCACATCATGGCTTTGGATCAAAATCGAGTATTATTACTTGAGTCTCCATCTCTTGTTTGTTCATCTTAATCTATGTCTCAAGTAATTGTGCTGGAAATTTTGATCTTCGAAACCTAAGGGATAAAACTGTTTTTTTCATTACGTTTTAGGTTTTGTGTATTTTGTACATGAACTTTTATGGTCCCAAAATCCTGCATGGTAAATATATTACTCTTCAAGACTCATATCTCTTTCACAAGAAGGTTTTCCTATTGAGCTATATATTTGTGTTTTACAAATCCATTTTATTCTTACGAATCATGGAGGCTCCATGCATAACATCTTTTCATGAAACCTATGCTCCAATGGTTTTTCATACTCATACAACTAAAAAGGAAGAAGAAACGTCCTTGAAAAAGCGGGGTCTAACAACCACACCCAATATTTCGCTTAGCAATCTTATGGACTAACTCAAATATACTTTCAAGAGAATCAACTAAACAGCCAGACTCAATCTTAAGAAAAGTATATCAAAGAGTTATATCTCAATTTCTCAATTCAATCTGCAATCAAACAAATAGGAATTTGCGAGCCCGATTAAATATAAAAAATAACTTGGAGGGTATCAAAAACCAGTATCCAAGTGTCAATAAATTTAATCAACAACAAAATATTGGATTCACGATTGATTGAACTTATGCACAACTTGTGAAATTTTAATTATATAAACAAATATAATGCGGAAAAGAAATAACACGGATACCAGAAATTTTGTTAACGAGGAAACTGCAAATGCAGAAAAACCCTGGGTCCTAGTCCATATTTGAACACCACATTGTATTAAGACGCTACAGAAACTAGCCTACTCTAAGTTAACTTTGGACTGGAATGCAGTTGAGCCCTAACCAATCTCACACTGATCAAGGTACAGTTAAGCTCCTTATATCTCTGAATCCCAGCAGGACTCTACGCACTTGATTCCCTTAGCTGATCTCACCCATAACTAAGAGTTGCTACGACCCAAAGTCAAAGAATTGATAAACCAATCTGTCTCACACAGAAAAGTCTATTGTATAGATAAATCTGTCCCCCAAAGATAAACCTATGAGTTTTATTCCATCTTTTGATAAATCAAGGTGAACAGGAACCAATTGATATACCGGACTTATATTCCCGAAGAACAGCCTATAAATATCAATCACCTCACAATAATCTTAATCGTATGGTAGCAAAACAAGATATTATATAATCACAAATGATGAGACAAACATGTTTGTGACTACTTTTTATATTGCCTATCGGAGATTAAATCTCGAGCAAATCTTAGAGAAGATAGTACTCAATCACGATAAAAAAAACAGCAATATCAGAACACGCAACTACAGAGAAAATAGTTGGGTATGGATTCACATTCCAATAAAGTCTTCAAGTCATTTACCTACAAGGTTTAATGAAAAACCTAAGGTTAAAGGAGAATCGACCCTAGTCGCAACTAGTATCAAACCGAAGGTGTGGGTATTAGGTTTCCCAGTTGCTAGAGTTCTCCTTTATATAGTCTTCAAATTAGGGTTTGCAATAAATGTTACCTTGGTAACAAAGCATTCAATATTCACTGTTAGATGAAAACCTGGTTAGACTCAAGCTAATATCTTCCAACCGTTAGATCGAACTTAGCTTATTACACACAAATGAAAAGTGACTTCATTTAGATATGAGTAACCGTACCTAAATGTGTGCACCTTTGTTTGCATAATAACTCAATCATAACTAGTTCAAATGACTCAAATAAAACTAGTTCTAGAGTTGTTCAATTGTTTATATTCTCATAGAAGTATACAAGACACAGTTGAAACAAAATCGACTTTGATTCATTCGAGTCAAGTCATGAACATTATAGCCACGGTTTGAAAAAAATTTCATTCCTTATTATATATAAATGTATTAGTTCATGAACAAACCAATTTTAGAACATAACACACTCAAGTATGCAAACGGGTACGCATATCTTAGTGGCCGGACTAAGTTTGGGTTCGCCAGTACACGAACTAATACGCATACCACAAACTCAGTTAATGTCCCGGAACTTGAACCTCATGACAGTACGCGTACAGGTATGTGTACTTGGTTCCCGGACTTGGATTACACATATACAAGTATGCATATTGTGCTTAAATCCAATTGTTCTAAACTCTTATTTCAACCATTGAAACACCCTCGGAAGATGACAATAGTTGTCTCACACAAACTATTAGCTTCAAAGAAATTTTCAAGTGATTGAATGATCAATACGAAACATTCTGAGTCTACATCAAATGACCATTTCACACAAATCATGAAAGATGTTACCAGGCGATTTTCACATGATCATCTTTTGACTTTCGTCAAGAGTATAAGATGAACTTGATTAAAGCAAAATCTTACCAACAAATATTTCGAGAAATATGTAAGCGAGTTAAACTCAGCTCAAACTATCAAATGCGTATAATTGAAGTCTATATAGACATAAGATGTTTGTATCAAATAGGAGATAGAGTAGATATACTTTTGAGTGATAGATGAGTTCAAGTCTCCACATACCTTTTGTTGATGAAGTTCCACAAGCTCCCATTAGTAGTTCTTCTTCTTCAATTGATGAACGCCGTGAAGTCTAATGCTTAACTACATTTTATTTCCTAATCCGAGACTTAGCTATAAGTAGACTAGAAATCAGGACTTATAGTTTTAACAACTAAACTTGACAACAAGCTTGAGATAGCAACGCTTGATAGTTCAAATGAGCAGTGCTTTAACAGTCCTTTCCTTTTGTCCCATTTCTTAGAGGAAAATGAAAAATCAGAAGAAACCTAGAGCGGATCACTCCAATCAGAAAAGGTTTGAAAATCTTCTTGAAGAACTTAAGAAAACTAAGAAGGAGGTACAGGGACTGAAGAGGATTCTATAGAAATCTCTCAAACTACAAGAAGCACTTGTCAATCAATAACCTACCATATTTGCAGGATCTAACTATTTTATTCGTGAACCGTATGTTCCTATGCCGGTCGTTGATAAGGAGTTTGGAGATGATAAAGAATCTGTTAGAGCATAGTCTTATGAAGATTTTGTTGTTCTGATATTGGTTTCTTTTAAATTCTAGAGTTGTTGGAAGATGAACTTGCAGTATGTAATCATTATTGGTTTTATTATTGCAAAACTCTTATGAAATATTTGTGCCTTTGCAGTTTTCATGAATCGAGCTGATATTTCATATATGTTCAGAAGTTAAATCTATTATGTTTTATAAACTGAAAATAAAAGAAACTCTTTGATAATTTTCTCGCAGTATTGATTTTCTCATTCTCACACTTTTGTGTTTTTACTGCTTGATATAATCTGTTAGAGCATAGCTCGGTTGAACCCACCAAACATTGGTATATCAAGTTTGGTTGTCATATTTTAGTGAACCAAAACTCATTTAAGAGTCGCTTGATAAATGTTCTAGAGTCAACTTCGTATAGGTTAAATTTAAAGTATTAGGATATGAGACATTACAAATATTGCGAAGACTTGAAGAAGTGAAGAAGGAGCTACAACCACATCCTTCAACTTGAGGTTAGTAATATTTGGCTTGAACTGTTTCATTCCCTAATGTGCATATTGAAAACAAAACTGCGAAGCATGAACACTCTAGATAGACATAGTATTAAGGAATACAATACGAAGTTTATTGCTTAACCACTAAACTTTGTAGATAAGATATCAACATAATCGTTTGAATGTTATTGTGATTATGTATGTATATAAGGTGAGGATTTCATCCTAGGAAACAATGTTTTACATGTGTTTTAAGGAAGTAAATTCATGAACTTTTTTTGTGAACCGAAAAGGAAATCGCCAGGCGTTATTGGGGTTGTTCTTCATTGCATATCTTATGAACGACCAATATGTATGATTAATATAACCGTTCATGACTTGTTTGTGTTCTTGGTAAAACTATTCACATGAGGCCTAACTTATGTATTGGTATGACTTTTATTAGTGAAGCCGATCTTAAGTAATCGCCCGTTGGTATGATCGAGTTTGTGTGTGTAAGACCGAATCTGGGTAAAGGGGAACCGATCCTAGTAAGATGTGCAACACATACAAAGGTGAATCGATCCTTGTAGGAGGTGCATCAAGGTTTATAGCATAAAGGGGAACTGATCCTATGTACATGTGCAACACATTTTTAGGCAAAGGGCAACCGATCTTATGGACATGTGCAACACATATGATTTAGATACCATATATATGTGGGGAAATGATCCTAGTACCTAGTCAACCAAAGTTTGGTAAGCTAGGGTGACTATACAAATTACTCACATGGAGGTAGAACAGAAACTTGTTTTGGTAAAACTGTTAAAGCCATGATATGTGATTGAGTGTTACTTGATCAATCACATTGTTCTTGAAAGTCAGATGAACCAATTTTAAACTTGTTTGGAAGTGTGGTAAATCGGTTTCAAGTATGTAAGTATGAAAGAGAACTTACAAAGAAAGGATATCGACACACTTTTAACACGTGCAGTAATGCGTATCTTTTATTGTTCAAAGATATTCCTTAACAGCTAACAGGATGTAAATCCCAGGATCGAATTTAAATAAGTTAAGAATCTTTTAGTTAAGGTTTTTGATTATATATGGAAAATAAGAATTAATAATGTGCATTTACTAGTTAAAGATTTTCCAAGGAGATTTCGATCATTAATTTGGACAGAGCATTCTCAGAATTATGAAAACCGAATTTGGAAAAATTATTATTGAATATCTTGAGAATATTTTCGGTTTTGGAAATCCTTGGTGTTCAAACTTCCTTGTCTATAAATACTTTGAGTTTGCATTTCTAGTAAACTAATCCTTCATAACAATAGACTTCCTCTTTTGTTTTTGTTACTGGTGTATCCACCTATTTGGAGATAAGAGTAACCTAATTAGGCGAAATCTCTTACGTCCGCTCAATTTAAAGTCTTCTTTGGGATTGAGAAGCTCTAGCGTGTACCGTTGGTGAGAAACTAGATATTTGTGGTTTATCTTTTGTTTTCATATTGATTTGATTGACTAATGGTGGTTGAACTTTGATTGCACCTAGTTTGTTTATGCTTGAGGATCTTCTCTTCTGATATAAGATTCACTCAAACTAGTTCAAAGTTTCGACAGAGATCTTTAGACTATTGTTAGTTCTAAAGACGATCTTGTGATAATCCATTGTTAACAAACTCCGTTTTGTAAGTGATTGATCACAAGAGATTCAAGTAGTTGTGTGCAGGTGTTTATTGAAGATCTAAGAAGATTTGAAGACAAAGAAGAGATAGAAGATTTCTGACTTGGTGATATAAATATTTGGTGTGCACAATACTTATTTCGGTAAAAGAGGATCCAACTATAATCGATCTATCCTTGTGGTATTTTAATAGAATAGTTGTGTATATCGACATCAATACGTTTCCTTGGGATTAAAGGTATTGATAGCAAAATATTAACCATTACCTTTTGGTGATTGAACATAAGATAGATCTTGGAACCTGGAAATTGAGTTTATGTTAAGATAAACAGAAGAGCCTTTGTCCAACTCATATCACTTGGTTGAAGAGAGTAGATACCAAATAGATTTGTTGTTCCTTTACTATTTGGAATACGAACCAAAGGAATTGGTCCAAGTACGTGACTTGTTTTACAGGTTGGAGGCATGGGAATACAGACGGAACTAGGTGAACTATAGTTTTATTTGCTTGGTCTCAACTATACGAAGTTGGTTTATTTTGTATAGCGGCTTAATCCTAAGAGTATTCAATTCTGGACAAGGTCACGGGGTTTTTCTGCATTTTCGGTTTCCTCGTTAACAAAATCTTGTTGTGTCATTTACTTTATATTTCCTCATTATAATTATTTTATTATAATTAAAGTAAATTACACAAACACTAATTCTTATTTACTTGATAAGCAATCCTATTGTGTTTGGTTAAGTCTGAACCTTTGTATCAAGTAAACATACTTCGTTGTTGTATTGTCTCGATCTTGTATACATAGACGATCACACGAAGTGTGAACCGATTTGTTATATTATCTCGAATCAGTCCATAAACAATAATTTTCGGAGAAAGGACTTATAGGAAGGAATTTTTTTAGCTTGAGGTATATTTGGGTACCCTCGCCCTTTCACAATCCCTAATATTTTCTTATATTGAGTCATTCTGATTAAAATCATATTTTTGTATGTAACTGGCATTGAGATTATTTTCAGTCGACTTTCAGATACAAATTTGTGTGATTTGTTAATGTCCAACAATATCCTTCCTTTTCATAAAGCAAGGTCACTCATGTTGCTCTCTTGGAAATGACATCAATTTTATTTTTATTTTTATTTTTATTTGGGGGGGGGGGGGGGGGGGGTTCTTAAATGAATTTGTGCTTGATTGGTATATCTTAGTGGAGAGTATGGTTGTAGAATTTAAAAGGGATGCTTGTATATTAAATCTCCTAGATGAGCGTTAAGTATTTTCTTACTATGTGATATCATCTAAAAAAGTTGATATGAGGAGTTGCATTTTAACTATGTTATAATGTAGTATCTCTAACTTCCTTAAAACTTGACATATCTTTTGGTTGTTCAATCCGGACTAGGTCCCGGGGATTTTCTGCATTTGCAGTTTCCTCTTAACAAAACTTCTGGTATATGTATTTTTCTTTTTCCGCATTATATTGTTTATCTTTATAATTGAAATACCACAGGTTGTGCGTTCTTCAATCATGGTAGATACATCCGACCTAGTTTGTTGGATACGACTTAATTGATTCTTGGATATTCGTCTTTGGTACCATCCAAGTAATCTCTTTGTAATTGGGTTAACAGACTTGGTTTTGTAAACGTTTTAATTACGAGAGATATAGATATAACTCTAGATATTATTCCTTGATTGAGTTGAACTCTCAGAGTTGTATTGAGTTTGTCCATACTGATTGCCTAAGAAAAAGTTGGTGGTGTATTTTGGTACCTCCGCGTTTTCAAACTACACTTTACAATTAAACTTACGCATATTATGTTGACACAAATAACATAAATGATTGATATATTTGCTGCAGTTATTGTTTGACATATTCGAAGTAATGAAACATCGCTTTTTCTTCAAGATGGAAGACTACTACAACAGTATGTTGTGGATAACTGGGTGAATAGATTGATTCTTTTACACTTAGATGGTTATGGGATCAGGGGCGGAGCCATATGGAGAGGTATGTGTTCACTTTCCCCCCTCAAATGTGAGCTCCCAAGCCTAATTTAAGCTAGTTTATCCAATTTTTGGTCATTTTAACCCTTTTGCACCCCCTCAAACATGCCTAATTTAATCTAGTGCCCACCCACTTCTTGATTTCTGGCTCCGCCCCTGTATGGGATCATTAAGAAGAGATAAGAGTTGATTTGCATGAAGGTCTACAAGATGCACGAATGGCAGGCAAAACCAGTGCAATTAAGTTAATAGATAATCAATTTCCTTTCTGGGCAGTTGGCTGCAAAAACTAATTGAATCTCTCATAAAAGATTCACTATTTGATATCTTGCATTATCTGGTTTTGTTTTTCATATAACCTTAAGCTGAGTTTTGTTGTACCATTTTTTACCGAGTGGTTAGCTATAGTTTTATGTCATCGGTCCCAATAATCACCTGAAACTATCATTACAGTAGTATTATCAACTAACAACAAGTGACTAATAAAATGTGATTATAATCCGTGATTGCGTTTACGATAAACAATTAAAGTAAAGTATTTACATAAAACCTGAAATTTGTTTTGTTTTTTAATGACAGAGAATCTTGGTCAAAGGAAAGTGTTTTCTTCCTCGTACATGGGCAGTCCCCGTGACATGTATCAGTGGTATCAGGATGCAATGGCACTGGTGCAAAAGTATGGCAAGCCTTATTTGTTCATTACAATGACTTGCAACCCACTTTGGGATGAAATCATGTTCAACCTAAAACTGGGTAAATGTGGAGCGGATAGACCTAATCTGACTACAAGGGTGTTCCCTGCAGAGCTTGAAGAGCTGAAGGTAGATCTTTTTATCAAGTCAATATTTGGAAAAATAGTTGTTCATGTGCATGTTGTTGAGTTTAAAAAAAGGGGGTTGCCTCATGTTCATATATCAATTATATTGAGTGACGAAGATAAATTACAATGTCCCGATGATTATGACAAGATAGTGAGAGCAGAAATACCTGACCCCGATGAAGAGACGGAACTACACGAGTGTGTGAAAAAGTAAATGATGCACGGTCCATATGGTAGTAAGTGCATGAGAGATGGTAAATATAAAAGAAACTTTTCAAAAGAGTTTTTTCAGTGTATTATGCAAGGAAAAGATGCATACCCTGTTTATAGGAGATGTAATGATGGAAGACACGTACACAAAAGTGAAAGTTTTGAAGTAGATAATAGGATGGTTGTGCCTTATAACCCTTGGTTATTACTGTTAGAGCACTGCTTGGTCGAATTCGCAAGCGTTGTTATCTCAAGCTTGTTTGTCAAGTTTAGGTGATCAAAACTATAAGTCTTAATTTCTAGTCTACTTATATATATATGTCTCGGATTAGGGTAGAATGTGTAGTTGAGATTTATACTTCACGGTGTTCATCAATCGAAGACGAAGATCTACTGAGGAGAGCTTGGAGGAACTTCATCAACAAAAGTTATGTGGAGACTAAAACCTATCTATCACTCAGAAGCCTATTCTATTTTATCTCCTATTGAGACTAAGTCGTATAGCTATATAGAATTTTACATTATACACATTTGATATTTCGATCTGATTTTAACTCGCTTATATCTTTATCGAAATATGTGTTGGAAAGCTTTTTTCTTTAGCTACATTCATTATTATTGACGATTTTAGTTGGAAACAATTTATTTGTTGGAAACTAAATAATGAGTCAAAAGATGATCATGTGAAAATTTATTTGAAACATCTTACATGATTTATGTGAGACAATCATTTGATGTATACTCGGAATGTTTCATATTGATCAGTCGATCACTTAAAAATTACTTACAAGATAATAGTTTGTGTGAGACAACTATTGTCGTCTTCTAAGGATGTTTTAATGATTGAAATGGGAGTTTAGAACAATTAACCATTGTCTGGATATAGCACAGTGTAGTTGCAGGAAATCCTACACTACACCCTCGTTAAGAATTTATGATAATCAACTCAAATTTAAAGATTAAAAACGACACTTTACTATTTAATTTTCAGAAATGTAAGAACTCAAGAATACAATTTTTCTCTTGAAATTTCTCTCTCCTCAAGACTTTCTCAATTCTCCAAAAATACATCACCCTTTTCTGGATCTAGTGAAACCCTTTATATAGGAATTTACATAGTGGATGACAGCTAAGTTTTCCTTTTCTTTCGGATTTACTCTGCGATCGTATCGCGACATCTATAATGTTCATTCTCGCAAGCTTTGTGACCATCGCAGGATAAACATGCTCCTTTCATGTTTCTGGAATCGTCAGCCATTACGTCATTCTTTATCCTATTCTGTGACACTTGCCAAGTGTTGTTAAAGAACTCGCGATGTTCTCGCAGAGATGTTGTTATTCGCTGGAATACCGTTGTAGCGATATTCTGGTCATACATCTTGCCTCTTCTTATGTCTTTTCTGCAAAGGAGGAAAAGATCATAAGAACTGAAACTATTTTAATGCCGCAACTGTTTATCTTTTTACATTCATCTGCTTTGACACGTTTCTGTATTCTTCGCCAGCTGTCTTCACGTACTTTTTCTTCCATTCAATTTTTGACACGTCCTTTTAAACTGCCGCAATCTAACCGTTCATGTCCTTTCGTTGCATTAATAGCGATCATTATTTATCTTCTCGAGAATTTTCCCTCTTCTATAAATACTCCTTTCATTCTTTTCTTTTCCTCTTTTTACTTTCTTCTTCTTTCTCCCAGTAACTTCTCTGCAAGTTCAATGTTCTTCCGTAAATTGCGCATCTGTTGTTGTTGCAATTTCTTTCTTATTTTCAACCTTTTTTCTTCATTCCCATACTCAAAAAATGATTGCCTCTGGTACTAAAAATTTGGCTGCTTTTGGTGAGATGCGAGAAAAACTCAAAAGTAAAGGTTTTACTTTGTCTACAATTCCATATCAAAACCCCAAATCCGAACTTTCCATCAAATTATTTTCTGATCATCAACTTTCTCGTGATAAAGTTATAGTATCTCTAGGTCAGCTTGAAGCTGGTCTTCTCATTCCTCTCTATGACCCGGAACTTCCCTTATTCTATGAAATAATTTCTCACGAGAAGTTCTCGCGAGCATTATATCAATTGGGTGGAGATTATATTCGATTACTACTTTAATATACTTCTCACGGTGCCGATAAAGGATCTCGCTACCTTGATACTGCGAAGAATCCTCAATTCAAGGGTGTTCCAATCATTCCCGCGATGTATACTGTGGATAATTTCTTCATCAACTATGACATAATCCCCATGAAGAGAGATCGCACTTGCTGGGGTGTCCGCTTGCAAAAGAAAGATAAGATTTCTAATAATAAAGCTCTTATGTTAGATATTGATTGGCATACAAATAACAATCAAGGTCCTCTCCATTCCAGCGATGACAAGTGGTTTATTTTTCCTCTAATTTTAGAGGGTCCGTATATTTCTGGCACCCATTATTTGCCTACAAATCTCGTGAAATACCAACCATGGGTGTTCTATTGGCCTGAGGAAGATAAATAAGTATGTTCTCCTTAGTTCTTTGCATAACAAGTTATTTTTATTATTTTTCTTTGATTTTTATATCTTTAAGCTTTCGCTGATTATGCATGTTTATTAGATTGAGAGATTGAAGGCCAACTATGAGAAGTTTAGGAAACCTGCTACTCGTTCAGCTCTTCAATTACTCACAGATGAAGTAAGAAATATTTCTTTATAAATCTTAACAATATATTGTTGCCCCTATTTCTTATCTTCATCTGTGCTAGCAGGTAATCGAAGAATTAGAACCAAAACAACCAAGAACCAAGGTGAAATCTTCAATTGATCGCAAGGGGAAATCTACTGCTCCTCCCAAAGGGAAGCCTGCTTCCCCTCGCAATGAGGAGTCTGATGATCCTCCCTTAAAGAAAAGAAAAATCCAACTCTCTTCTTCTTCAACTCCTCAATCTATTCCAGAGAATTCAAGTGTTGATTTTGATAAGGACAACAATGATGATGATTTTGATGATGACAATGACATTCCTTCCATGAAAGATTCTTCCTATTCTGAGTCTTCAATGACTCAATTATCCAAGATTTTTAGCGATATTACTCATGGTATCGCTAATAATCATGGAGATGAAGTTCTTAATGGGACATCCCAGGCTCTCGCCAAAGTCTGCGATGCTCCTATATTGGTAGATAATGATTCTCTCCAAGGAATCTCAAGATCGATGACTCCCAGTATCTTAAATTCTCTTGGTACCCTGGTATGTTTTCATTTCTTCAACCTGTTTATGTTTTTATTCCATCGCCAAGCCTTAACTTATATTATTCTCTCGCAGGTTGGAAGAGCTTCCTTTGATGTTGCCTCTGATTTGGACAAAAGGCGTGCATTTTCTCAAAAGAACAATTTGTTCTTCGCCAAAAGAATGAAGAACTAAAATATGAATTCACTAATCTTCGCGAGAAGAATGAACAAATGGAATCTGAACTTGATAATCTTCGCGAGAAAAATAAGCAACTGGAGACTGAAGCTTCAGTTAATAAACAAAAAATCTCTGATCTTGACAAAGCTAATCAACAACTCTATGGTATGATTTATTTCTTTTCTCTTTTAATTCTTCTTACCCTATCGCAGCTTTTTCAAGCAACCATTCTTAATTTGCAGATATTTATGGTCTTACTGATGAGGCTACATTCCTCCAATCTTTTCATGAACCTGTAGATAAGAATACCCTTCTTGATCGCCTTAATAGTTCTTTAAGTAGTTTCTCAGACGATTAGATTAGATCTCTTTCTTTAGATGAACTTAAATTCAAACTTAATCTCTTAAAGATTGAGCACAGATTCAATTTAAGTTTAACCAATAAATTTAAGCACCTTTATCTTAATTCAAAGGAAGAAGTCAGTAGATTAAGAAAAAATAATAGTGATCTTATTGACGAGAAATATCGTGCTGTTAAAAATGGCACCAAGGCCCTATCAGATTTTCATAAAACTCTTCTTACTATTCAAATGGAAAGAGATAAACTTATCTGCGAGAATAAAGATCTTATTGCGAGGGAAACTCAAGTTCGCTCTCGTCTTCTTATTAACATTGATGATGAGTTTTCTTGGGATGCGAAGGTTCTTGACAATGCAGGAAATAATTTAGGTGTAGATGTTAGTCTTCATGTTGAACAAGCGGCTTTAATTAAAGACATGATTTCTGAAAGAGAAGGTTGTTAGTCATCCTTCCTTATTAATTTCTTGTTTTTATTGTTCTTCCTTGCAAAATTTTCAACTTGTTGTTATATACTTGCAGGAGCTGAAAAGAGATATCTTGAAAGAATTGGGGAACTTGAAACTGACAAGAGTCAACTCGTAAGTAGTCTTGCTGCTCGCAACGAGAAGTATTCACGACTGAAATATCAATTAAGGATTACTACCGCGAACTTTAGTACCACTCTTATTGATGTTCGCAATAAATCCATTAAACTATTTTGCGATGATCACGACATTCCTCATTCTACATATCCTGATCTTGCAAAGGAAATTCTAGCAAAAAATCCAAACTTTGTTATTTCCGATAGTGAAGCTGAGGAATCTGATGATGAAGATAATAATAATAATGAATAAAAATCTGGCGAGGGGGAGATATCTGATGAAGATGATGGTGATGGATCTAATTAGTTCTGTTTCTTCTTTTTGTCTTCCTTGTAATTTTTGTATACTTATTTCCTTCTTCCTGCAATATAGCTGCGAGTTTCTCCAATCTTGTAAATTTCCCTTTTTTTTGTATAAATTTCTTTTGATTAGATAATTATTACCCTTTAACTATCTGCATAAATGTGTCATAATAATGTCTATGCAATTTTATCATATGATGATGAATAATAATTTCATCATTATGTGCATTCCCATACTTGCCTCTATTATTCATCTGCAATATGAAAAAATTGAGTAGAGAGTAGATAGATGTTGCCTCAATATCTGCGATAATATCGCTAGCAACAGTTGCATATTTTTTTGATTTCAGCGTAAATATCGCAAACCTCATAATTTCTACGTCACTATCGCAATCATTAATATTGTGGTCTTATTATGCCTTCCTAGTTAAAGGTCTTATTCTGCCACATTTTTCTTTCTATTACAAAATCACATGACGTCTTTACATTTGCATGTATTGACCCATTGATTTTGTCTTATCCATATTTTTTCAACATCTCTGCGACAATATGATAAGTTTAAGCTCTCTTGTGAGAATTAAACCTTATGACATTGCCGTCTTGCGATGAAATCACAGGACGTCTTTACACTTTCATGTAAAAACACATTGATATCATCTTAACTTTTCTCTTAGGGCTTTTTGCCTCTGTATAATTTTTGTCACGCGACAATATGACAGGCCTAAATGTTCTTGCGACCATAAAGCCCCATGACATTTCCGTCTTTAGACACTTATCATCTCCCTAATGGAGGGTGCCACCCTTATCTTCTCCCTGGTTTCCCCTTCAAGGAGGGCACATCGGCCATACAAGACTAGCTCCTCCTATCCGTATTTTCCAACAACCAGTTGTTTTCGCAGCCTCTTGTCCTTTATGCCTATATGGCTTATAGTTACAAGACTGCATCCTAAGTGGGGGTTTCTTCAGGCCAAGTGCATCATATCCAAGACTTACCAAGAATGTCCAGGGTAGTTTCGTACGCCCCGGGCACCCTTGGCTCAATCATGTACCTCGGCGCCTTGGTCATACTCTGCACTTCTTAGAAGATATTCTCAGTCGTCCAACCAGGGTATAACCTTATATAGTTGGAAATCCAAGATCTCTCTCCTGGATAGGTTTTCTTTAACCCCAACATCTGCATGACTCAGGTTCCAGCAGCGGTATAACCTTATCCCTGAGTCATGTAAAGAGATACCCCTTATATGACGCACTATTAGGTCTTACATTTGCCTCTTGCGAAATTGTATCCGGGAACTAGGGTGTACGCCATAAAGGTTCATCCCATTCTATTAATCTCTGCGAAATTTTATTCTCGATTCTCGCGAGTATTGTAACTCTGATAAAATTTCACTTCTTTGATCTTCTTTCTTCTTGTAAAATTTTGCAATTCTTTCAAACAGAGTACTCTTTTCAATTACATTCTCTTCGAACAAATCATTCATAAGCTTCTCTAAATTTCATCATTTTACCTTTCTACTTACTACTTTCTATTGCTGCCTTCTTGTTGCGCTTTGATATTTTCTCTTCATTTGCGGGCCGCTCGCCTCCAACCATTAATTTGTCACTTCTTTTATCTCGCAGCATTCCATCTTCTCGTTCTATTGCATCAACCATTAATTTGTCACCTCTTTGTTTATGTTTGATATTTTGTGTCCAACTTCTATTCCTCGCGGATCTTTCCTCACAAGTTTCCATGTCAATTTCATAACATTTCCTGCTTTCTCCCCAATCTCATTTAATGACTCCAACTCCCTTTGGATGTGGAAACTTAATGCATTGATGATAAGTTGATTCCACACCTAATATCCCATTCAACCATGGTCTGCCAATCAAAGCATTATAAGGTGATTCAATGTCAACAACACAGAATAAGATTGTAGAAGATATTCCCTATAATGGAATTCGCATTGTAATCTCCCCTTTGGGATTGTTAGCAGTACCATTAAAACCATAGATTTTATACGTTGATGGTATTAGATCTTCGTCTCTTCCACCCATGGTTTTATAGGTATGATAGAATAATATGTTAACTGAACTCCCTGTGTCTATTAGAACTTAGTTGATGGCCCAAGAATCTTCATTTTCATCATTATTTTCTTCATCTTCTTCTTTCATCTGCTTTGGATTTATTTCTAATCTTACCACCAATGGGTTATCGTGCTGCTCGCCAGGCTCTGATACTTCTTGTACAGTGAAAGATATAGTTTGCTTTTGCCATTATTCTAATGGCGAGGCTCTCGCTATATTCATTATTTCTCTGCCATCTGTGTCTCTCGCGAAGACTCTGCTTAGAATGTTGTCATGGAAATCTTCAATAGTTATGTATGAATGTACAATAGAATTACAAAACAAATTCTTCGCCTTAGCTCCAACTTCAATCACCAATGTTTCTGCTCCTTTTACAGTATTCACTCTGCAAATTTCTGGTGTTGGAGGCAATTGCTGAGACTGTGGATGTCCTACTAGAAAGTGATTTAAATTTCCTTGGTCAATCATCCTTAATATTATTCTTTTTACATTCCTGCAATCATTTACTGTGTGACCATGAAAGTGATGGTAAGGACAAAATTCTTGACTTCGATTATTTGGATGTGGCTCTTTTCCCATATTCCATGGTGATGGTATGCTTTCCATCAGAATGATAGCTTCCCAAATTTTTTCTAGACTAGCATTTAGAGGTGGCATCTTAATTTCTTCCTGTATTATCTTCTGATTACCTTGACCTATAAAATTGTTTTGCCTCTGACCACCATATGTTTCTTGTGGTTGATCAAGTCTTTGGATTTTGTTATTTCCTCCACGATTTTAATAATTCTTCTCCCTTTCATACTCTTCTTGATCTCGACTGCCCATCGCTACTAACTTCTGCTGGTTATCAATCACCACTTTCTCTTGTTGTGCCTGCGAGGTGCTCGCCATATTGTTAATCATTTTAGGAAGTAAACTTCCATTTGCCGCTACTGAGCTGGTGTTTACGATTGGATATGATTCCATTTCATTTTGTTTCTCCTCCAAGGCAATGTATTCTTCTTGTAATTCTCGCAGTTCTGTCATGGTGATTGTATTTTTGATTCTGAAAATTTGTATGTACAGTAGATTGGTTGCAAACATTGCATTAATGAAAGATAAAATAAGTTGTCTTTCATCCACTCTCCCAGCCATCTCACTGCACATTGACTTCCATCTTATGGTTAAGTGTTTCAAGCTCTCGCCAATCCTCTGTTTCAATCCAAATACATCTTCAATACCTGGCCGCGATGAATTGTTGCTTATATATGCTCCTATAAATGTAGCTTGCAAATGATCAAAAGAAGTTATAGTATTTTTTGGCAATCCCTCGAACCATTTTAGCGCCTCGCCAGTTAAGCTAGACGCAAAATACTTACACAATACAGCATCATGATTCTCCCATTGTATCATACACCTGACATAAGCCTTAACATGCTGAACAACACAAGTAGTTCCATCAAAGATACTGGTTAATGTTGGTAAATTGCATTTAGGGGGTATTCCTCTTAGATGTACTTCCTGAGCGAAAGGGGTTCTCTTAGCTTCTTCAATTGCTTCATTAAGTTTCCTTCTGCCTCCTTCTCTTCTATTGTTTATCATTCCTCGTATATCTGCTAATTCTCTCAATATTTGC
Organism: Papaver bracteatum; assembly: GCA_023529315.1. Lineage (NCBI taxonomy): Eukaryota > Viridiplantae > Streptophyta > Magnoliopsida > Ranunculales > Papaveraceae > Papaver > Papaver bracteatum. Next base: position 311,584 of record JAJJWX010002457.1, read on the forward strand.
TCATTCTCAGTTGAATTTTGCTCCACTGGTCTCTTTAATGCAGTTTCTCTTCTTCTGCGTTCTTTTCTTTCTTGTCTTGCGAGATTTTGTGCATCTTATTCTTCATCTTCATCCTGTATTTCTCTGCGATTTTCTCTTTCACCTTCTTCTTGAAATCACAGCTGATTATGCTGTCTATTTTCTTCTCTGCGAATTTCTTCATTTCTCTTCGTTGTCTTTCTATTCTCCTCTGTATTCTATCATACTCTTCCTGAATATTATCATTATAGCGATTTTGCGTACGTCTCCTTTCTCGATTTTCATGGTTATTCTGTCGTACTGCTTCTTGAAATTCTTGTTCTTCTACTTCTACCCTTAATCTTTCTCTCTCGCAAGATAGACGTGCTTGTTCAGCATAATGTCTCCCAATTTCTTCTTCAATTATTCTTAGATTTCTTTGAATCTCTCGCCCATGTAATATTATCCTACCTTCTTCTCGATTTTCTTCACCATTTTGGTTGTTTTCTCCCTCTTTATTTCTATTTTTACGTCTATCATCCAAAAATTTTCCACGCGGATCATGGTGATCATCAATTATTTCTTCTTCCCTATGATGTTGTTCTTCATTTGGATTTTGCATTCCTTCTCGAATATTTTCTCTAACATTTCTCATAGGGGAATTTCGCCTTGGTCCTTCTCTAAATGACCTTGAACTTAATCTAACAGTACTTCTTGATCTCCTTCTCTATAATCTTAAATTTTACATTCTTAACTCATGATTATGTCTTGTTAAGTTTTCACGTTCTTCTGCTTCTAATCTCCTTTCCTCTTGTACTCTTTGTCTTAAATCATCTGCTATTTCATTTTTACCTTCTCCATGAATTAATCCTTCATCTACTGCTTGATCTCTTTCCTCCCCTCTTTCATTTCTTAATTGCCGATCTTCTGCTTCTTCCATCAAATCTGATCTCCAAGTATGCACACTCACTCTATCATAATCCACAAATCTATCTTGTATTGGTGTTTGTTCATTCGGCTGTTGAATTTGATTTTCTCCTTCATTTCTTATTGTATTTATTCTTGTTCTTACTCTTGAAGATTCTCCCATTTTATTTGTTCTTCCTCCTGCAAGTCTTTTACTTCTCCTTACGGTTGTTGGTGGTTCTGATGTATTTCTTCTTCTTCCAGCCATTAATTCTTATTAAACTGTTGAAGATTGTGTAAGATCTTTTTACTAATTGTTCCAAATTCCTTCTAATCACAGTTTCAAATTTTACCTTTTTCTTCAAATATCCCTCAATTCATCCCTGTTTCGGGCGCCAAAATGTAGTTGCAGGAAATCATACACTACACCCTCGTTAAGAATTTATGATAATCAATTCAAATTTAAATATTAAAAACGACACTTTACTATTTAATTTTCAGAAATGTTTACAAGAAATGTACGAACTCAAGAATACAATTTTTCTCTTGAAATTTCTCTCTCCTCAAGACTTTCTCAATTCTCCAAAAATACATCACCCTTTTATGGATCTAGTGGAACCCTTTATATAGGAATTTACATAGTGGATGACAGCTAAGTTTTCCTTTTCTTTCGGATTTACTCTGCGATCGTATCGCGACAGCTATAATGTTCATTCTCGCAAGCTTTGTGACCATCGCAGGATAAACATGATCCTTTCATGTTTCTTCAATCGTCATCCATTACGTCATTCTTTATCCTATTCTGTAACACTTTCCAAGTGTTGTTAAAGAACTCGCGATGTTCTCGCAGAGATGTTGTTATTCGCTGGAATACCGTTGTAGTGATATTCTGGTCCTACACATAGTATGCACACCAGTATGCAAACTGTTATGGTAAGATACAGGTCCGTGAACCAAGTTTGCATACTAGTATGAGAACGGTTTTAACTGTTAAATTCCCGGAACCAAGTTTGCATACCAGTATGCGAACGGTTTCACCTGAGTTAGGTCCATGACAAAAGTATGCATACCGGTTTGCGAACTGTCGGACAAGACCAAAGTCCGAAACTTAAGTTTGTGTACCCGTTTACAAACTGACTTGGTTTAAGTTCTAAAATCGGTTAAGTATGATTTCATAATCATGAACAAATACATTTATAAATTAAGGAATGCAATATTTGCAAACCGTGGATAAATTTTCATGAATTGATTCTCATGAATCAAATACGATTTTGTTTCAATTGTGTCTAGTACACTTCTATGAGAATATAAACAGTTGAACAACTCTATAGGTAACACAATTGGATTCATTTTATTATCATTTGATCTACAAGTGTTAGATGAATGCGGTTAATACAAAAGTTTTCATATGGCTAACTTCGGTTAACTGTTATTGAGCTAACTCAATGTACATGTTTAGGAACGGTTACCCATGTTAGAGCACTACACGGTCAAACTCGCATGTGTTGCTATCTCAAGCATGTTTCTCAATCTTAGTGATCAAAACTATAAAGTCTTGATTTCTAGTCTACTATAGTTAAGGTCTCGGACTAGGATAAAAAGTGTAGTTGAACTCAAGACTCCATGGAAATCATAATACAAGATGAAGGATTACTCAAGGAACTAGTGGATCTTCATCAACTAAAAGGTATGTGGAGACTTGAACTTATCTATCACTCAAAAGTCTATCTACTCTATCTCCTATCTTTGAGACAAAAGTCGTTCTACTATATAGACTAAGAATATGCACATGTGACATTTCGAGCTGAGTATATCTCTCTTATCTATTTCTCGAAATGTGTGTTGGAAAAGCTTTGGCTTTAGCCAAGTTCATCTTTTCCTAGTGAAGAAAGTCATGTTAAGTTTCAATCTTCTTGGAAAATGTTCTGACGAAAAATAGTTTGTGAATAGCAACTATATAACGCCCTATGAGCATGTTTCAATAATTGAAATGAGAGTTTAGACTATATAACCATTGAGGGATATAAACATTATTGTGGCAACACATATATGTATAAGTCCTTAGCACTTGAACCGAAGTTTGCGAACTTTGTTAATCAAGTGGAACCGGAACGTTAGCAGCAACTCAGTCCGCGAACTCAGTCCGTGAACCCAGTCCGCGAACTGGCGTAGTTCTGGAACCCGAGAATTTATGCTGGAGTTGTATCTCATGTGCAGTCCGTGAACTGACGGATGCTCTTGAACCCGAGAATTTCTGCTGGAGTTTATAACCTCAATCGGTTAGCTTGAGTACGCTAACTCAAGAGGTTATGTCTGAAAACGTTGTTCGTGAACTTATTATATATTACTAAGGGATGCTTTTGCAAACCATGGTTTTATAGTTCATGATTAATGATTCGAGTGAATCACATCGTTTTTGATTCAATTGTGTCTCTTATAGTACTTGAGATCTCATAGCAATTGAACAACTCTCTAACTAGTTCATTTGAGTCATTTGGACTAGTTATGGTGAAGAAGAACATGGTTGATATGGAAGTTATAATTTGGTTAACTAGTTATGAACCAACCATTGTACATGTTTGGGTACGGTTACACAAACCCAAAATCGTCAATTACATGTGTGTATGGCAAGCTAAGTTTTCGATCTAACGGTTGAGGAATATTAGCTTGTATCTAATCAGGTTTTCATCTAATGGTGAATATCGAATGCTTTTTTACTAAAATAACATTGGTTGCAAACCCTGATTTGAAGACTATATAAGGGGAACTCTAGATATTGGAAAAACTAATCCCCACACACTTTTCTTGTGTGATACTAGTTTTCTCTAAGCTAGAGTCGATCTCCATTAACCCTTGAATTTTCTCTCTAAACTCGGGTTAACGACTTAAAGACTTCATTGGGATTGTAAATTCAAACCAATACTACTTTTATCGTATTTGTGTGATCTGATCTTGCTCTTTCTATCGTATGAGTACAATTATAATAATTGGCTTGAGATTCTATCTCTGATAGGAAAGATAAAAGTAGTCACAAACATATTCGTCTCATTGTTTGTGATTCCTCAATAATCTTCTTCGCTGTGTCGATTAAGTTTATTGTGAGGTGATTGATGAAACTGAGCTGTTCTTCGGGAATATAAGTCTGGTTTTATCGATTGGTTCCTGTTCACCTTGATTTATCAAAAGACGGAACAAAACTCATAGGTTTATTCGTGGGAGACGAATTTATCTATTACCTGTAGACTTTTCTGTGTTAGACAGATTTGTTTATTAAAGTCTTCGACTTTGGGTCGTAGCAACTCTTGGTTGTGGGTAAGATCAGCTAAGGGAATCAAATGCGCAGTATCCTGCTGGGATCAGAGGCATAGAAGCATAACTGTACCTTAGATCAGTGTGAGATTGGTTGGGGTTCAACTATAGTCCAGACTAAAGTTAATTGGTAGTAGGCTAGTATCTGTAGCAGCTTAATACAGTGTATGTTTAATGTGGACTAGATCCCGGGGTTTTTCTGCATTTGCGGTTTCCTCGTTAACAAAATTCTAGTGTCTGTGTTTTTTCTTTTCCGAATTATATTTTTATATAATTGAAATAATACAGGTTGTGCGTTGTTCAATCGATTAGAATATCTGACCTTATTGGTTGTTGATTTAAATCGATTGACACTTGGATATTGGTCTTCAGTACCATCCAAGTTATCTCTCTTTGATTAGACTCGTAAATCTATTTGCTTGAGAAAATCAAATTGAGAGATTGAGATAATAACTCCTTGAGATATTTTCTATTGATTGAATCTTGTTGATTCTCTAGAAAACAACTCGGAGTTGTCCATACAGATTGATAATCGAATTATTGGGTGTTGTTGTTAGACCCCCGCTTTTTTAACCCGTATCTAAATGAAGGTATCTTTCATTTGTGTGTAACAAGCTAAGACCATCTAACGGTGGAGATATATTTTTTTGGTTTTTAGCAAACTTAGCTTGAATTTTAAATCAGATTTTCATCTAAAGGTGAATATTGATTGCTTTGTTTCAAAGTTATCAAACCCTGATTTGAAGACTATATAAGGGATAACTCTAGCAACTGGAAAGCCTAATCCCCACACCTCATCTGTGATACTAGTTGCGATTATAGTCGATTCTCCGTTAACCTAGGTTTTTCCTAAAATCTGTGTTTGGTGCGATCCATCCTATAAGAATGAACTCGAGTTCTCATAAATCGACTTCAATTAACGTACCGCCTAGATTTGATGGAAGAAACTATCTATGGTAGAAATATGCTATGCGATATTTTCTTCAATCACGAGACTTTAATACATGGCTATTAGTCGCCAATGGTTATATTCTTCCAAAGATAGAAAACTCGGATACTGAGCTTGAACGCCTAGTAGATTTTTCAAACAAAGAAAAGGCACTAGCTAAGCAGAATTCAGATGGCTTGATTGCTATAATACATGATGTAAGCCGTGATCTACAACATCATATATCAACATGTTAAACTTCGAAAGAAGCTTGGGATAATTTTCAGATCGTATTCGAAGGAAACACTTCAGAGAAAAAAGCTAGACTTCAAACTCTTACATCCGATTGGGAAATCCTTCGAATGGATGACAACGACACTTTTGAAGAGTTTTATCTTGAACTCTCTGAGATAATTAATGCCTCTTTCTCTCTTGGAAAGACTATTTATGAAAAAGAAATAATGTGCAAAATTATCAGATCGTTGCCATCAAGATATGATTCTAAGAAGCATGAAATCATAGAAGCAAATGATATCTCAACTCTCTCACGAAGCACACTCGTTGAAAAGTTAAAGATCTTTGATCATGAATCACAGCAAATGATCTCTCAACTCTCTCATGAAGCACACTCATTGAAAATTTAAAGATCTTTGATCATGAATCACAGTCTATTCAAAATAAAGGAATTGTTTTTAAAGCTGAAAAAATTCCTAAAGCTCCAATGGAAAGGAATAGATAGTTGGATGATTCATATGAACAGATTGCAGAAAACTCTGATGATGAAATTGAACAGTCATTATCATTGATTACTAGACAGTTTCGATATCTCTTAAGGGAAATAAATAAGAGATTCATAAATGATGCTCATCGATCTTCTTGACCACATGATCGAGTTCATGTCAAGAAGGATCATGAAGAAGATGATGAATATCAGCTATAATGTTTCAAGTGTAAAGGGTTTGGTCATATTGCATTAGTTGTCAATGTTATTTCTTCCTCCTCCATTAGTGATTTACCCATTTTAAGAATGAACATGTCTTCCGATGCTATTAAATCATCTAATGGTAAAGGGGAAAACAAGACAATATGCAAAAATTGTCTTAAAAACAGAATTGCTAAGAGTTGCATAGGCAACCCAAGTCAATCTCAAAATACTTCGCTAGCTCGAGGTAATAAGAGGAGAATTTCTCATACGATGCTAGATCAAGAACACTCTGGTTGTTCAAAATTCCATAATGAGAGAAAATCTCATACTAATACCACCTGATCGGTATTAGAATTCTTTCCTCACCATGTGTGCAAAATTTGAGTGAGGAAGAAGAAAATCAAGGCTCTTATTGTGTAGGTTATGGAAATAAAATATAGTAATTAAAAATATTTGATATATTCGTATTTTTAGGAATATTATATTTTCGGAAGTATGAAAATTATAAAGAGATTCTCCTCCTTCTTTGGTCTTTCCTTGTCCAAACCATGAGTCTGGATCCAACATATTTGTTTGATAAGATGATGGATCAGAATGATCAACCTAAGATTAAGTCAGGATCTTCTCTTGATATTAGGGGTAAAATCAAAAAGGTAGATTGGCTTATCAAGAAGGAAAGAGAGAATACGCTGAAGAGAGATCAGTGTATTGTAGCATTGACACTCTTTTGTGTTCAATCAAAGACAGAATTACATGCTCTTGCAGAATCCTTCACGAAAATTTCTCACCTGCAAGAAGTTATGGTCAATCAACAAGGCTTTCTACTTGAAGAAATTCACAAGTTGAAGAATAAAACTATACGAAGGACTGAGTTGTATTTGAAAAATAGACATCAATTTTTGATTTTCGTTGATTGTATTAAGTTTATTAATGAATAAAACTATTATGAATAAAATTATTTGATTGGTAATTTTTCTTGTGATAGTTTTTAATTTACATAGCCTGTGCTTGAATGCTTTTACCTTTATTGCTATGTATGTTTATGGGATGTTTGATTTCGGTTTTATTACCTTGATATTAGATCTCATAATATGTTGTGAACCCTTATGGTTTGGGTGACTTTTTGATTTAGCAGGATTAAGTTCTATCCCATGTTGGTAGGCTTTATCAAAGGATCATGAGGGGTTCTGATAGAAACAATATGTGAAAAAGTCACAATATGTTGAATCGGTTTTGGCTTAGCATAAAAGCATATGTGTTTCGACGGTTTTCAACTATTGCTTGCAATTGTTAAAACTGATTTTGAACCTTTCTCTGGTAAAGGTTGGTTGTTGTTATTCATTTCTTATGCATAAGGATGACAACATAATGGTATTTCGATATCAATTCTCCCTGGAAGAAGAAGTTGGATGCGAAATTGAGGTAACAATCTTGTTAGTTAATTGTTTTCCTGTTTAAGAAAAGTCTGATTTTATTTCATATATCTTGTTGCTTTTGCTTTAAAAAAAAATCGGTACAATTGATGTTTTTATTCCATTATGAATGTATGGATGTATGTGTAATTCAATTGGTTCTGATTAAGTAAAACTATTGTTATCTTGCTTTATTGTGTGATATCAATTGTTTAGGCTTACAACATTTCCATGCAATTGCGGTGCTTTAATGTCTATGTTGTTTCAATTGCTTCCGGTTAAGTAAAACTATTGTTATCTTGCTTTAGTGTGTGGTATCAATCGTTTAGGCTTACAAAATTTCGGTGCAATTGCGGAGCTTTAATGTTTATGTTGTTTCAATTGCTTCCGGTTGAGGTGAATAATTATGCAAGTTGATTTATTTGGTTTGTATGAATTATTTATGGATTAACGAAAGAAAATGTTGACGGGATGAGTTGTTTGGTCCAATTCGATTCCGGATAAGATAAACTAAGTTAATTCTGATCTTAGTTAGACTTATCAAAGTGGAGGTTTCGGTTATTCAAGTCTAATCGAATTCCTAGACAAGGAAATGCTAGTTAACTAACCTAGTATTTGACTTGTTTAAAATCTAAAGGTCTAAGTTATATGGATAATTAGAACTTGATGACAAAAATAGAGTTTATCTTTGTTTTGATCTTATCGAATAAAGCGATTGTATTTATACAATCGGTTTAGCAAAGGAACTAAGGTGCTTAGTTGATTTTTGGTTTGCTAAACTAGTTGGGAAAATTGCTTCGGGCAATTATTTCCATGATAACATATCAAAACATAATTGCTTTGTAGTTTTGGTTTTGATATTGGTTATCAAAAATGGTATGTGGAACCCTCATGCTTGACTCAATAAGTTGCAAGTCTATTTTGAGATTTGTAAGATCCTTTTCGTGTTGTCCTTTATTTTTTCGTTTCTTTGTCATTTTGTGACAAAAAGGGGGAGAAATATATGGAGTAAACAGGTGATACTGGTATCGATTTTATATTGATTGGTGTCACTAGGGAATAGGACAATGGTGCTTGAACGTTTATCTAACGAAAGAGGAAAAGCACATACTAAGGGGGAGTAACATATCATATGATTTGGTATAAAAAAGACGCGCGGATTGAAAATCTACCTATCTCACCTTTAGGGGGAGTATGAGTTTTGTTATTATAATGTCAATAGCGGCAGTTTTAAGGATTGAATGAATGCAGGTTATGTGATGTTGAATTCGGGAATCAAGTGTATGTGTAATGAATTCTTGTAATTTGTTTATCCATATGATTGTAAGAGTTTTGTCAATAAAATTGACAAAGGGGGAGATTGTTAGATCATAGCTCGGTTGAACCCACCAAGCGTTGGTATGTCAAGTTTGGTTGTCATATTTTAGTGAGCCAAAACTCATTTAAGAGTCGCTTAATTAAATATACTAAAGTCAACTTCGTATAGGTTAGCTTGAAAGTATTAGGATATGAGACATTACAAGTATTGCGAAGACTTGAAGAAGAGAAGAAGTACAGAGCTACAACCACAACATCATCCTTCCACTTGAGGTTAGTGATATTTGATTTGAACTGTTTCATTCCCTAACGTATCTTTCAAGTCGTGCATATTGAAAATATAAAACTGCGAAGCATGAACACTCTAGATAGACATAGTATTAAGGAATACAATACGAGGTTGTTTATGGGTGAAAACTACTCCTGCCGGTTTTGGTAATTTGGGGTGTGTGGATGAGGAATGAATCTAAACCCTAAACAAATGCATTGCGCGGTGAGTGCTTGTAGATTCAGGAGATCAATCTGTGAAAATCCTTCCTAAACCAAGAAATGGCCGTTCCAGACTTGTTTCGGTCACAAAGTGAAGGAGATGGGGTTGATCTTAGGGAGGGAAGCGAAGAAGGTGTTGAGATTATGAAGGTGTTGGCTATGTATTACTTGTATCAGAAAGCTGAACTGTCTTACAAGATGTAAGCTTTTAGTTCCGGTGTTTGAATACGATTGTATCAACACTTGTTTATGTTTTCTTGTCTTCTTGAAAAATGGGATGGAGAACCTATTTATACAAGTATTTTAGCCTAACCCTCATATCTCGTGGGAAGTGGATAAAGTGGAGTGATGGAGTAGTGGAGTAATGTGTTAGTGTCACACGACCAGTCTTTCCCACTTCTCCCATCATCACTAACCGTCCATGACTTCCTGACACATTCTTATGATGGCGCATTATGCGCTGCATGCTGTAAACCGCCAGACCAATACCCCAGTATGTATCCCCCAGTTTGTGACATGATTGATGTCTCGAGTGTGTGGATCATGGGACCCACAGAAAGTAGCATATAATGCTAGATTAAATAACTACGTTATTTAGAAAGTCGATACTTGTGAAGTATCGTATGTATTCTATGCAGGTACTGCATCGAGTATATTCAGCATGTATGAAGCATCGCTGTTTGAGCGTCTCAAAACCTCATATCCAACCTACTTCATATGATGGTTTGGAAGTTGCGCAAGCAAATCCTCCCTTGACCGACCACATGGTGTGGTAGAGTGACGGATGGTGATCATTATGACGCCGCACTGACCAATTAACTCCTGACCATGGATGTATAACCAAGCCGATGAAGTTGGACGAACAAGATGATCTTTGAGACACTCATCTGCGACCATTAATGAAATTAGGGTTTTAGAAAAGGTGCGCAAGCATCCCTCTTCGGCCTGGTCGAATCCAAGCTTGGGATACAATTTTGGCCAGACCGATCCTACATGTGTGTAGAAGACATGACGGTGTAGGCGCCCATACCTCATTATTTTATCAAAGTGTGATCTGGGACACTCAATTCCTTCGGAGAATTTGAGTAGTCGAGATCAATTTGCGACAGAAAACTAGTGCCACAAAAGTCGCAGATCGTGCAAATTTCGGGCACGCGCCAATCTTGGTCTGTCTTAGCCGGTTGATCTGGCGTGTAGGTGGTAGGCTGGTGTTAATGCCTATACCTGACTGTCCCATGAAAACGTGATCTAAGCCACTCAAATTATCCGGCGAAGTTGAGTGGTCGAGATTAGTTTGCAATCGGGAAGTGTGACCACGCTAGTTTGGGCGAACGATTTGGGATAACCAGGAATGGTATGCCTTGGTCAATCAGGAGAGGGGATATATGGGTTCACGGTGGTCATGTTGGTATGACCTGACCTGCTTAATATAATCTTGGACCCTCCATTTGTGCCGGAGAAGATGGACGCTCGTGATGCTAAAAAAACCCTAATTTTGGGTTTCACAGACATGCGTCATGCTCTGTTCGGGCGTACGGATGACCAACCATGGTTGGTCCTGACCGATCGGTCAGGCATGTAAGCGGGCCCACAGTGATTGTATTTACATGCTCTGGGCCCTTTGAATTTACATCTACACCCTCCATCTATATCTGCGAAGATGGATGGTTGAGACTGTTTTGCGACACATGTAGTGTGCCGCAAACCCTAATTTAGGGTTTTCCGTCCATGTTGCTCTGGCTTGGATGTTTTTTGGCAAGCTATACCAATATTTTGGGGAGACCGACCTTGCGGGGCCAGCGTTGGTTCGGCAACGAATATTCCATACTTTCTTGGGGGTTGTGGAATCGATCTAGGCCATCCAATCATGCTGGTGGATTTGGATGGTCATGATCATTTCCAGACTGATACGGATAGTCCGGATACTCAATCGGACTTGTATAGCACACCGAGAGTTGATCAATCAGGCTAGTATAACACACCGAGAGTTGCAGCATGTACGGGTATTTCATACATGCTTTCATTATAATGCTTGGAGATTCGTATTGCTCTGCTGAGAGCAACACTCAATCGTCATGCCGCACTGATAACGAGTACAGGAAATACAATGCTGGTTGCGCATTAATTAATAATGTTGTAAATTCAAAGGGTATATGGGATTGTTGCTACATGCTCCAACCTGGATGAATTCCGTGTATTTAATTCACATAATGGGATTGTTGTCACATGCTCCATTCTAGGTGAATTAGTAAAGTGAAGAAGTATCCATCACTTATTAATGGCCTTATCTTTTACAAGATGTTAGCGCATAATTTTTTGGCTTTTACAATTTTAACCTTAAATGAAAATCCACCATCAACATTAAGTCCCCTTCCTAGCACATAATGGTTACACCATTGTGGGGTAGGCATGAGATGGTGACAGTTAAAGACAAAGCTTATGAGACAAAGTTAGATGTTATTAGGGGAGACGGGTCATCCTGCCCTTGGAGCATGTCACGTTCAAGAGGCGTCCAGGCGAGTGTTCCCCTAGCATGGTGTCGGTCTTGCCTACTTCGATGGACTGTTGTGCCTATTTCGTTCGTGGGGATACTGAGCCTGCTTGATCGAACATGGTCTTGATGTTCCTGTTTTGGTTAATCGTGGGTCCGCTGCGTCTGCTTGATCGAACGTGGGACCCGATGTAATCATGCTTGATTCGAACATGGGAAGATGTGCATGCTTCGATCAAACGCGGGACCACCGTGTACATGTTTCAAATGTCGGCCATGTCTTGTTCCTACTTTGACCATACGGTTATTGTGCTTGCTCGAGTGTCATATTGCTACTTCGACCAAACACTGACCCAGCTAACTTGACTAAACACCGGACTTGATGCTTTGACCAAACACCGGTCTTGATGTTTGCTTCGCTCGAACGTGGGACCCAATGTGAGCATGCTTGTTTTAAAAAAATGAACCTTGTGTGCTCAATTCTAAATGTGGGTCCTGTAGGTACCGAATATCACAAGACATTAGCTTACGAACATCGTAATAAATATAAGAGGAAAGAGCTACAAAACAATACGATAATAGAGGAAGCACGGGGAAGTATGAAAGATTTGCGAGCATAAAATAATCTTGCGAAGATATGTTGCGATACTTCGCAACGCATATACAGTTGTACAAATTTTACTATAAATATGAGTTCAAATGTAAAATTAGAGAGGTTCTTTTAATGAGTGTTAGAAAATATCTTAGGAAAGAGAATAAAGAAAGTTGTAACTATTCTAGTTCCATTTAGATACTTCTTTGTAATCAATTGAGAGAATTAATAAGAAAATTGTCATTCCTCACCAAGAACTTCTTAAGTTTTACAAATTCTACTGAGGGTGTAGTTGTAGGTTATTCTGCAACTACATAATTGGCGCTAGAAACAGGGAAAATCACGAATTACATCAGAAATCTGAAATGGCTACAAGAAGAAATACATCAGAACCATTGACTGCAGTAAGAAGAAGTGTAAGGCTTGCAGGTGGAGAAGAAAATGTAACAGGAGAACCTAGTAGGAGAAAGAATAATCAAAGAAATCAAGTTCAACAAAAAGAAGATCATGATCGAGTGAGTATACACACTTGGAGAACTGATACACCAGCAGAAACATACAGAGAACCACAAATTATAGAAAATGGGAGATTGATGGGAGGAACAACTCGTGAAAGAGAAAGGGAGATGTTAGAAACATTGAGACAAGAAATTCAAGAAGAACGAAGGTTTGAAGCTGAAGAACGTTCCAATCTAACAAGACAGAATCAAGAATTGAGAAGGGAAAATGAGATGTTACAAAGGAGGAAATCTCAAAGTGTTGTAAGATCAAATGCTAGACCAAGAAGAGAAGAAAAGAATATGAATGATGGTCAACAAAAATTAGTAGCTATGGGAAGCAGAGATCAAGAATAGTTCGAAAGGGAAATAAAAAATTTCAATCGAGGTGGAAATAATAATATTCAGAGGCTTGATCAGCCACAAGAGACTTATGGTGGTCAGAGACAAAATTATTATAGAGGGAAAGGAAGTCTGAAGATAATATGGGAATAAATTAAGATGCCACCTCTAAATGCTAGCATAGAGAAAATTTGGGAGGCTATAATTTTAATGGAGGACATACCCGTACCCTGGAATATGGGAAAAGAGCCACACCCAAATAATCGAAGTCTAGAATTTTTCTCTTATCATCATTTTCATGGTCACTCAATAAATGAATGCAGGAATGTAAAAAGAATCATCTTAAGGATGATAGATCAGGGAAAATTAAACCATTTTCTAATAGGACATCCACAGTCTCAGCAACTACCGCCACCACCAGAAATTCCCAGAGTTAATACAACAAAGGGAGGAGAAACGTTTGTGATAGAAGTTGGAGCAAAAGCAAAGAATCTATTCTATAAATCCATCATACATTCATACAAAACTATAGAATATTTCCATGACAATGTTCTAAGCAGAGTTTTCACGAGAGATGCTGATGGGAGAGAAATAATGAATATTGCAAAAGCTTCGCCATTAGAAGAATGGCAAAAGCAGACAATTTCTTTCACTGTGCAAGAAGTACCTGAGCCTGACGAGATGCATGACAACCCATTAGTGGTAAAACTAGAGATAAATCCAAAACAAAGAGAAGATGGAGAGGAAGATGAGGATGATGAGGCCGAAGACTCATGGGCAATCAACAGAGTTTTAATTGATATAGGTAGTTCTGTAGATATCTTGTTCTATCACACTTATAAAACAATAGGAGGCAGAGATGAGGATCTAATACCTTCAACCTATAAAATCTATGGTTTTAATGGTACTGCCAATAAACCTAGAGGGGAAATCATTATGTGAATTCTATTGAAGGGGATATCTTCTAATATTTTATTTTGTGTTGTCGATGTTGAGTCTCCTTACAATGCCTTGATTAGCCGACCTTGGATGCATGAGATTCTAGGTGTAGCATCAACCTTCCACCAATGCATTAAGTTTCCTCATCCCAGCGGTGTTGGAGTTATAAAAGGAGATAGGATTGATGGAAAAAAGTGTTATGAAATTGATATGGAATCTTGAGAGGAAAGGGCTGCGAAGAACAAAAACTGGAAATAACATCAAACAAAAGCAAAGAAGTGAAAATTTGATGGTTGATGGTTGATATAGTAGAACGACGAGAAGAAGGAATGCTGCAAAATAAACATGTACTGAAACCAATAGATGGCGAGCGTCTCGCAGATGGAGAAAATGTAGCAAAGCGCAACAAAAAAGCAGAAGCAGAAAATAGTAAGTAGAAAAGGTAAAATTTCTAGATCGTAAAATATAAGAGATGTATGAATGATTTGTTGAAGAAAATTTTATTAAAGTATGTTTTGACTCAATGAAAAAGATGAAATTGAAAAATCATACAAGAGCTGAAATGCAAAAAGTGAAAATCAAAGAATAATGACATATTAGAATGGGGCGAACCTTTATGGAGTACACCCTAGTTCACGGATATAATTTCGCAAGAGGCAAATGAAAGACCTAAAGTACGTCATATAAGGGGGTATCTCTTTGCATGACTCAGGGATAAGGTTATACCGTTGCTGGAACCTGAGTCATGGAGATTTGGGGTCAATGAAAGCCCATCCCGGAGAGGTACCTTGGATTTCCAACTATATATATATATATATATTAACAGATTGACGACTGAGGGTCTCTCCTAAGGAGTGCAAAGTATGATCAAGGCGCCGAGGTACACGGTTGAGCCAAGGGTGCCCGGGGCTTATGAAACTACCCTGGCCATTCTTGGAAAGTCTTGGATATGATGCACTCGGCCCAAAGAAAACCCCACTTAGGGTGCAGTCTCGTAACTATAAGACATATAGGCAAAAAGGATAAGAGGCTGCGAAAACAACTGGTTGTTGGTAAAACCGGATGGGAGGAGATAGTCTTATATGGCCGATGTACGCCTCCTTGAGGGGGAAACCAGGGGGAAGATAAGGGTGTCACCCTCCATTAGGGAGCTGATAAGTGTCTTAAAACGCAAATGTCATGAGGCTTTATATTCGCAAGAATATTTAGGCTTGTCATATTTGTGCAACAATTATACAGAGGCAAAAAGCCATGAGAAGAAGATAAGATGAGATCAATGGGTTTTTACATGAAAGTGTAAAGACGTCCTGCGATTTCATCGCAAGACGGCAATGTCATGGGGCTCTGTTCTCGCAAGAAAACTTAGGCCTGTCATATTGTCGCAATAAATTGACAAAATGAGGATAAGGCAAGATCAATGGGTCTTTACATGCGAATGTAAGGACGTCCTGCGATTTTGTCGCAAAAAAAAAATGAGGCAAAATAAGACATTTAACTAGGAAGGCAAAATAAGACCACACGAGACAGCAAAAAATGGCTGCGAGATTATAGCCAAAATTCAAAAACAGATTTTATTCAGAAAGTAATCTGCTAAATTCATCATATTGTAGATGAATAACAGAGGCAAGTATGAGAATAAACAGAGTGATAAAATTGTTAGTCATCATTATACGACAGATTTATGCAGATAGTTAAAAATTAATAATCATATTGCAAAAAAGAATTGTTTTCTAATGTATGCAGATAGAAACAAAAGAAATCTATACACCAAGGAACTTTAGAAGCTGGAGAAATTCGCAGGAATATCTTACAAGGAGAAAGAGATAAATGTACAAATATTACAAAGAGATTAAAAAAAGGAGATAAAACTATTTAGATCCTTCATTATCTTCATCAGATTCCCCCCCTCCATCTTCATTATATTCTTCATCTTCTTCATACTCTTCAGCTTCACTGTCAGAGATGACAAGATTAGGAACGTTCTCTGGTATTTCATCTGCGAGATAAGGATATGCAGAGTGAGGAATTTTATGGTCATCACAGACCATCTTAATGGAATCATTGCGAACACCAACAAGAACATTACTAAAATTCGCCAGGGTAATTTTTAACTACTTCTTGAACTTGGAACATTTCTCATTGCGAGAAGACAGAAGTTTCGCGAGTTGTCCTTTTTCTGCTTCCAACTCTTCAACTCTTTGGCGAAAATGTCCTTCAAATGCTACGAATAAATGACAACCTATTAATAAAATAGTGGAGATTCAGTTAAAAAATGGATTAGTGGAAAATAAGAATAAGCACCTTGTCTTTCAAAGATCATATCCTTAATCAAGGTAGAATGCTCAGCTTGAAGACTAACATCTACACCCAAATTATTTCTAGCGTTATCAAGAATCTTCGCAGCCCAAGCACACTCATCATCATTACTAATGAGAAGGCGGGAGCAAACTTGGTTTTCTCTTTCAACAAGAGTATTATTCTCGCAGATAAGTCTATCTCTTTCAATTTGAATCTCAAGGAGAGTTTCTTGAAATTTCGCTAATGTCTGAGCACCTTGGAGAGAAATACGGTCCTTTTCATCTATCAGATCACTATATTTGGCATTTAACTTACGGTTTTCTTCTTTAGAGTTGTGAAAGAATTGTCTAAATTTATTTTCCATATCCAAGACATATCTATGTTCAATTTCTAAAAGACGAAGCTTGGATCTAAGCTCATTTATGGGAAGAGATTCAATCTTATCATTTGAAAAACTATTTAAAGAAGTATTTAGATGGTTAAGAAGCATATCATCATCCATGATCTTGAGAAATGTATGAAGAAAAATAGCTTCATCAGTAAGACCATAGACGTCTGCGAAATGGAAAACTCTATAAGAAGAAAATTTTTAAAGATAATAAAATATAGGGGAAAGAAAGAGAGTCCCATACCATGGAGTTACTGGTCGGTTGTCATCCGGTAAAATATAATTTCACTTTCTTACTTCCTAAAATAAATGTAGAATGCGATAAGAGAGAATTCATATCCACAGAGAGGCCTTTGTTGTTATAAAAAAATTCAGTTTCTTAGTAACCAAGGGGGGGTTTTGATTTATCAAAGCAATAAAAATGAATTGAAAGAAAAATAATAATAAAAGTAATCAATAAGGAGAAAGTATTGGTCACGGGATAGTTTCATTCACAAACTCGAATTCTCAACAATGACTAGAATTGAAATTTTAATCTCTCATTTACTAAAAGTCCTAGGATACCTTGATCGCAAGAGTATCCCGCTAATTCCCTGATTTAATCACAACCACATTAAAAGATGCATATGTGACTTCTTCCTAGAAAGCGACCTAAAGTGTAAAAGCACAATTAGATTTAACTCCCTAAAAGCAATAAGTTTTATGGAATAAGACTAATCAAGGCAATCAAAATGTGTAAAAGCACTAAATCGATTTAACCCAAGTTTTGATTCATATGTGACTAGTAGGATATATCACTACAAGCACTACCCACATTTATGCTACTTAGAATCAGGGACAAACAACGTTTTCGTATTGAAAACCCTAATATAGCTCTAGATATGAAAGCAAATCGGATTGATTCCGGACTCAACCAAATAAACAATCAAATCATAAACAATATGAACAATGAATCATAAACAATAAAGTTGAGACAAAACTACATCATTGAATCAAATATCATTTGTGAAATCCACTTTATCCCATAACCAATAATATGAAGTTTAGCTACTCGTAGTTTTTGGATTCGACATAATTATTATCAAAAATAAAATGAGGAACATGAAAAATAAACGAAAGCAAACCCTAGTAGAATCGCTCTCCTCCAAACTCCAGTAGAATAATCCGATGATAAGTGATAAGTCCCCTAAAAGAATAGAAACCTTTCTTTTTATAGCCTTCCAACTTTCCATATTAGGTCTTCAAAGCCCACGATCCAATATCAAGAAGTCCACTAAACTCATGTGTGTGAAAAACCCATGCGAAAATATGACCCAAAAATTATTCGCCAGAAAACTGTGTTTTTGGCCGGAATATGGCCGCCAGAATATAGCTCAGGTGACCTGCAAAGTCCACCCGGTCACCGGTCAAACAATCCAACTCGGGTCAACTCAGAAAGTTAACTGAGTCAACACCGGGTCAGGCGAGTCAACTCGATCCAGGCCAATTATTGCAGTTCACGGCCAAGATGGCTGTTGCACAATGCTTGCACTTCTCTGTCAGTCCAGCCATGATGGCCATGCCTTTCTACCATCCTAGCCATTGCCAATCTCCAACACAGTTCACCAACAAGTCTGCCTGCAATTTCACCAACCACGTTAGCTTCGCAACTTCACTTCTTGCGACTCACACGCACATTCATATCCATATGTAGCTTCACATCATGTCGCACTACCATAAGCCTCAAGCCATGTACACTGCAATTTGTTGCAGCTGTACAACTCTTGTAAACACTCACCTGCCTCACTGAATTCATTGCAAGCTGTTGTTGCTAAGGCCAACTCTTGAATATCTGATGTGTCTATTGCAGTCAGTGTGCTCTCAAAAACCCATTTCTTCTACTCATGAACAATCCACAATTCCACTGACATCTTCACCAAACAACAACCAAATTTCGAAATTCAGCTACCCTGCAAATTGAACTACAACCATCAGGACACATCTTGCACCCATTTCTTATTCTCGACTTGCCATCACCACTTCCACCAGTTCAAACTCGCTGCTGCAACAGCTATCTCAACACCAGAGTATCACCAGCTGCATTTCTTGCATCACCTGTAGCTGCCACACCTCAACATAGCACACAGCACCTGCAACATCTCCATCACAGTTTATATTAATCTGAGCTACAACCTCAGTCCATTTTCTTCATCTGAGCTGCAACAATAGCAACAGCAACAGCTTAACCTGCAGCTGCAAAAACCCATTCAATTCCCCAGCTATGTTGCATACTCAATTGGCCACATCACCATTTTTCTCCTCATTCACCTCATTATTTTGAGCAACACTATCATTTAAGTACCAACACACCCACCAGCTCTATATCATAATTCAGCTACCCTGCAATCAACATCTCAGTACCCAAATCACCTCCTGAGCTTGCAGCTGCACCTCTCCTTGACCAATCACCACTGCTGCTCCATCCCTGCAAAGCAGCTTCTAACAGCACCACAGTTGCCATCTTAAGCCAATTCATGCCAGCACCAAACCCATTTTATCACAGATTCAATCTCAACACTACTGCAATTAAAAACTCATTTCATTAACTCCATTGCAGGAACATTTTCATGGATTGACCAGCTACATTCATCTGAAACCCTAGAATCAATTCTCCCAACATCACCTACACAATGACCAACATTTCTATCTCCCTTCAGCTCAAACAACTCAAGCCACTGCATTAAATCCTTGGCATCTATCCATGCCTGCAATGAAACACCTCCACCAATCCAATTCACAACCTACAGTTTACCCAATTCAAACAAAACCCATTTGAGTTTTATCTCTGATTCAAACACCAGAATCAACACCTGAGCTACAAGCTTCTCATTTGAGCCTCCACACCACCAGAACACTTCCTTGAATTCTTCTTAATCATCATTACATCCAAGCTCACAACCCATTCTCTCAACTGTAACAACTCCAATTGTTGTCAACAGTGTCGTACTCAAACCCTTGCTAGCACCAACTTCTATTGCATTAACAGAAACCTCCAGAAACAACCCATCGATCTCTCTTCTTCAATTCAACCAAAACCCTTCTTTTCAGAATCATCACAGATTCGGTTCCACATCTGTGTTCTCAATTAAATCTTCCATTCCATCTTAATGTCTCAAATCTGAGAGTATTCCAAGTTAATTCCTTTTGCAACCCATCCTGCCGATTCGAAATCAAATCAAACCTAATGTTCTTCACAGCTGCAACATCATACATCATTTCTTGTTCTTCCTCTCTTCAACAGAATCAACTCCTCAATCTCTCTGACTTCTAGATCATCGCTAGCTTCACCCTGTCAATCTCGATATCCGTTTACTCTGGCAGCCGCCTCTCCACTCTTCTATTGATTTCAGGTGAAGAAAACAATGATGAGAGAAGTTAAAACTTCTATGAATTTTAGGTCTGATTTTTAGGTTAGGTGTAAGAACCCAAAACTGCTATTTGCACACCACTTAGTGATTAAGGGGTAACCAACTCAAACATGGCCCGTCGGTCCCAGATAGCCGACAAACCATTCTCTTCTTGCTCAACTATCAGTTATGACAAACTGATAGTTCATTCTTCACCTCCTCCTTGCGCACCTCAACCCGCTCCAAATGTAGTTCGCATGTGAATTGACCTTTGTGCTCCTTTTCGCTCCAAAAGGACAATTTCTCCTTCTTTTTCTCCAAAGGACTCCATTGCACCTAATCAACTCAAATTCACACATAAGATACATATTTCACAAAATAAATAGCAAAGAAAGCATAAATACTAGATATAAAACTAGGTGTTTTACAACACCTATCAAATTCCCCCACACTTAGACTTTGCTAGTCCTCGAGCAAATAAAACAAAACTTATTCTAAAGAATACATACAATTCCCGTGAGCGTTTACTAGAGAAATACCCACACAACCTACATTTACAACTTACAAGTTCTCCGAAAAGATAATATCCAACGCGCTAAGAAGACATACAGATTTTTCACACTAGTCATAAGAAGTTAGACACAAATATGAACACAATCTCATTCTTAAAAGTTGAGAGAGAAATAACCATCCCTTATCGAACGAAATTCGGGTTCGGAGTGATCAAAAGTATTGACTCTTGCCTCACAAGAAAGGATTTTATGAAATTTCTTTCAATAATAAACAACTCTCTATGGGTCACACATGTGTCTAGGTAGGAATGAAGAGAAAATCCTGCGACACGTTGAATAGTAGGAAGGCAAACCCTCCGAATTGTTTTGAAAACCCACATCTTTTATTCATTTTGAAAACCCTTTTTTTCTTCTGACGATCTCTAAGAAAGGAAATCAACCACTTAACGAAGGTGGTAATATGCTTACTTACCTCATTATCCGTTCGGCGTGCAGCTAGCACCACTCTCATAGCATCCATAGAAACGTCTTCGGTCTCCAACTCTTGATGATAACTCTTGAACTTCGTAGAATCTTGATAATGTGATTCTTTCCTCTTATTCCTTGTTGCTTGAAACTTCACTGTAGATATTTCTTCTTCCGTTGGCTTATTGAATGAATACAAAACCAAAATATGATGCAACGAATTTTTTTTTTTTCTTTTTTTTTTGAGATTAAATACAAAGTAAATACAAAATGAAAACAAACAAAAATAAAAACTAATGATGATCCTAAAGAACTTTTCTCTTTTTTTTTTTTTTTTGAGACAAGAGAATAAAAATAAAAATAAAAATGCAAGTACAAGTACAAGTACAAATGCCATGGTGTGAGTACCGCTTGATTCTTCACAACTTGTATGTCTCGATATCATAAACTTCTTGAATTCTCATCTTGATAATCTTCACTCTTGTACAATAGTCTTCAACTTGTAAAAATTCTGCTCCTTGTCTTGTTGCTATACTTGAATCTGAAATCTGCTCATTTTTGTACCGTTGATTGTAAACCTAGAACGTCTTCAACTTTCCTTCGAACTTGTGATGCTTCCATTGTTGATGATGACGGTGTTTCTATGGACTTGTTGGTGTAGAGAGACATAAAGTGGATGGTGCTAACTGCGAACAAGATTACAAGTGGTATGTAACTTAGCAATTCGATGTCACCATTCATGATTTATAAAATAGCACTCAAGAGATCAAAATAGTGCTTCTATTGGTGGGAGGTTGGGTAGCTCATCATTCTACCTGGACTTTACGTACGGTGACACACACTCTAAAAGCACAAATTTAGACAGGTACAAAGAAATGAAGGTCGGTGCCTCTCATGATGTAACAAAGGTAGTCTCCACTATAGGGGACCACTACTCTACTACCAAATTCAGTCTGCACCATATTTGCCACTGGCATGGTTAAATCCAACTTTAACTCTCATACAAGTAAGAAACCCGATCATGTTCTTTGTCATCTCTAAGTTCAGTCACTCTTATGAGAATATCGATGTAATCTTAGCGACATGGATACTATGTGACTCTAAACTAACTACAAGTTGGATTTTTTCATGCACTAATTTACACAAAAGTTGAAAATTTTGAAAAAAATTTACAATGCAAATGCTTAACCACTCCCCCCACACTTAAACTTTACATTGTCCTCAATGTAAATTGAGTCATCCAAAGTAAGTCAAGGTGGGAAATTATGCATGAAAAATGACAAGAAATCAGAAAAATAAAATCAATATAATACAAGAAAAAGCTAAAAAAAAAATAAGAAAATGAAAATAAGACAAGAGATACTCATCCTATGGGGTGCCTCCCATTTAGCGCTTGGTTTAAAGTCGTCAGCCCGACTATCTCCTTGATTTCTATGACTCCTCCAGAGGGAGTGCATCCACAAAATTCGCTCCTTCCACCACTTCGGAAGTGAAATTCTCATAATATGGTTTCAACCGGTGCCCATTAACTTTAAGTTCCTTGCCTGTAGAAATACTACGAATTTCTACTGCACCATGAGAAAACACATTAGTAACAATGAAAGGTCCGATCCAACGTGACCTTAATTTACCCGGAAATAAATGCAAGCGAGAATTAAACAAAAGCACTTTCTGCCCAACACAAAATTGTTTTCTAGAAATCATAGTATCATGAAAAGCCTTCGTTTTCTCCTTGTAAATGCGTGATCTTTCAAATGCATCATTGCGAAGCTCCTCTAGCTCTTGGAGTTGTAACTTCCTTTGCTTTCCAGCCCCATCCATCTCCATATTGCATTGTTTAATCGCCAAAAACGCCTTATGCTCAATGTCCACGGGTAAGTGATAAGATTTACCATACACAAGCCTAAAAGGAGACATCTCAATAGGTGTCTTGTAAGCGGTTCTATATGCCCATAAAGCATTATTAAGTCGCATGCTCCAATCTTTCCTTGTTGGATTCACCGTCTTTTCTAGAATGGATTTCACCTCCCGGTTGGAAACCTCGGCTTGTCCATTTGTTTGAGGATGATACGGTGTTGCAATCTTGTGTGACACATTGTACTTCTTCAACAAGCTTTGTAAAATCCTGTTTTTGAAGTGAGAACCTCCATCGCTAATTATGGCTCTTGGAATTCCAAACCTTGCAAAAATGTTAGCTTGCACAAAATCTGAAACAACCTTGGAATCATTAGTTGGGGTGGCCTTAGCTTCCACCCATTTAGAGACATAATCAATAGCAAGTAATATGTAATAATTCCCATGCGAGTTGACAAAAGGACCCATAAAATCAATACCCCATACATCAAAAACTTCAATAAATTGAATAAAGGTTTGTGGCATTTGATTTCGGGCACCTAGATTGCATGTTCTTTGGCACTTATCACAAGTCGTGCAAAAATATATGTGCATCCTTAAACAAGGTTGGCCAATAGAAACCGCTTTCAAGTACCTTGTGAGAAGGTTGGCCAATAAAATCAATAGCTTCATGTTCTACTTCCAAGACTTGTTCTTGCGTTGTGTATTGACTTGGTTGGAGTATTGTGCCTCTTCGAGTAGCTATCCCGTACCTTGGATAATTCCAATCTTTAGAAGCCAAGGATTAGTACCTGAAAAACAATTCTCGCAAACAAGTGAGAAACAAGACAAGAAACGAAAAGAAAATATGCAAGTAGAAAAATGATAAAAAGAAACTAAAAACTTAATAACAAGCCGTATGCCTCCCCGGTAACGGCGCCAAAATTTGGTCGGTTGTCAGCCGGTCAAATATAATTTCACTTTCTTACTTCCTAAAATAAATGTAGAATGCGATAAGAGAGAGTTCGTATCCACAGAGAGGCCTTTGTTGTTATAAAAAAAATCAGTTTCTTAGTAACCAAGGAGGGGTTTTGATTTATCAAAGCAATAAAAATGAATTGAAAGCAAAGTAATAATAAAAATAATCAATAAGGAGAAAGTATTGGTCATGGGATAGTTTCATTCACAAACTCGAATTCTCAACAATGACTAGAATTGAGATTTTAATCTCTCATTTACTAAAAGTCCTAGGATACCTTGATCGCAAGAGTATCCCGCTAATTCCCTGATTTAATCACAACCACATTAAAAGATGCATATGTGACTTCTTCCTAGAAAGCGACCTAAAGTGTAAAAGCACAATTAGATTTAACTCCCTAAAAGCAATAAGTTCTATGGAATAAGACTAATCAAGGCAATCAAAATGTGTAAAAGCACTAAATCGATTTAACCCAAGTTATGATTCATATGTGACTAGTAGGATATATCACTACAAGCACTACCCACATTTATGCTACTTAGAATCAGGGACAAACAACGTTTTCGTATTGAAAACCCTAATATAGCTCTAGATATGAAAGCAAATTGTATTGATTCCGGACTCAACCAAATAAACAATCAAATCATAAACAATATGAACAATGAATCATAAACAATAAAGTTGAGACAAAACTACATCATTGAATCAAATATCATTTTTGAAATCCACTTTATCCCATAACCAATAATATGAAGTTTAGCTACTCATAGTTTTTGGATTCAACATAATTATTATCAAAAATAAAATGAAGAACATGAAAAGTAAACGAAAGAAAACCCTAGTAGAATCGCTCTCCTCCAAACTCCAGTAGAATAATCCGACGATAAGTGATAAGTCCGCTAAAAGAATAGAAACTTTTCTTTTTATAGCCTTCCAACTTTCCATATTAGGTCTTCAAAGCCCACGGTCCAATATCAAGAAGTCCACTAAACTCATGTGTGTGAAAAACCCATGCGAAAATATGACCCAAAAATTGTTCGCCAGAAAACTGTGTTTTTGGATGGCCGCCGTAATATAGCTCAGGTGACCTGCAAAGTCCACCCGGTCACCGGTCAAACAATCCAACTCGGGTCAACTCAGAAAGTCAACTGAGTCAACACCGGGTCAGGCGAGTCAACTCGATCCAGGCCAATTGTTGCAGTTCACGGCCAAGATGGATGTTGCACAATGCTTGCACTTCTCTGTCAGTCCAGCCATGATGGCCATGCCTTTCTACCATCCTAGCCATTGCCAATCTCCAACACAGTTCACCAACAAGTCTTCCTGCAATTTCACCAACCACGTTAGCTTCGCAACTTCACTTCTTGCGACTCACATGCACATTCATATCCATCTGTAGCTTCACATCATGTCGCACTACCATAAGCCTCAAGCCATGTACACTGCAATTTGTTGCAGCTGTACAACTCTTGTAAACACTCACCTGCCTCACTGAATTCATGGCAAGCTGTTGTTGCTAAGGCCAACTCTTGAATATCTGTTGTGTCTGTTGCAGTCAGTGTGCTCTCAAAAACCCATTGCTTCTGCTCATGAACAATCCTCAATTCCACTGACATCTTCACCAAACAACAACCACATTTCGAAATTCAGCTACCCTGCAAATTGAACTACAACCATCAGGACACAACTTGCACCCATTTCTTGTTCTCGACTTGTCATCACCACTTCCACCAGTTCCAACTTGCTGCTGCAACAGCTATCTCAGCACCAGAGTATCACCAGCTTCATTTCTTGCATCACCTGTAGCTGCCACACCTCAACATAGCAGACATCACCTGCAACATCTGTATCACAGTTTATATTAATCTGAGCTACAACCTCAGTCCATTTTCTTCATCTGAGATGCAAAAATAGCAGCAGCAATAGCTTAACCTGCAGCTGCAAAAACCCATTCAATCCCCCAGCTATGCTGCATACTCAATTGGCCACAGCACCATTGTCCTCCTCATTCACCTCATTATTCTGAGCAACACTATCATTTAAGTACCAACACACCCACCAGCTCTATCTCATAATTCAGCTACCCTGCAATCAACATCTCAGTACCCAAATCACCACCTGAGCTTGCAGTTGCACCTCTCCTTGACCAATCACCACTGTTGCTCCATCCTTGCAAAGCAGCTCCTAACAGCACCACAGTTGCCATCTTAAGCCAATTCATGCCAGTACCAAACCCATTTTCTCACAGATTCAATCTCTACGCTACTGCAATTAAAAACCCATTTCATTAACTCCATTTCAGGAACAGTTTCATGGCTTGACCAGCTACATTCATCTGAAACCCTAGAATCAATTCTCCCAACATCAGCTACACAATGACCAACATTTCTATCTCCCTGCAGCTCAAACAACTCAATCCACTGCATTCAATCCTTGGCATCTATTCATGCCTGCAATGAAACACCTCCACCAATCCAATTCACAACCTAAAGTTTACCCAATTCAAACAAAACCCATTTGAGTTTCATCTCTGATTCAAATATCAGAATCACCACCTGAGCTTCAAGCTTCTCATTTGAGCCTCTACACTACCAGAACACTTCCTTGACTTCTTCTTAATCATCATCACAGCCAAGCTCACAACCCATTCTCTCAACTGTAACAACTCCAATTGTTGTGAACAGTGTCGTACTCAAACCCTTGCTAGCACCAACTTCTATTGCATTAACAGAAACCTCCAGAAACAACCCATCGATCTCTCTTCTTCAATTCAACCAAAACCCTTCTTTTCAGAATCATCACAGACTCGGCTCCACATCTGTGTTCTCAATTAAATCTTCCATTCCATCTTAATGTCTCAAATCTGAGAGTATTCCAAGTTAATTCATTTTGCAACCCATCCTGCCGATTCGAAATCAAATCAAAACCCAATGTTCTTCACAGCTGCAACATCATACATCATTTCTTGATCTTACTCTCTTCAACAGAATCAGCTCCTCAATCTCTCTGACTTCTATATCATCGCTAGCTTCACCCTGTCAATCTCGATCTCCGTTTACTCTGGCAGCCGCCTCTCCACTTCTCTCTTGATTTCAGGTGAATAAAACAATGATGAGGGAAGTTACAACTTCTCTGAATTTTAGGTCTGATTTTTAGGTTAGGTGTAAGAACCCAAAACTGCTATTTGCACCCCACTTAGTGATTAAGGGTTAACCAACTCACACATGGCCCGTAGGTCCCAGATAGCCGACAACCCATTCGCTTCTTGCTCAACTACCAGTTATGACAAACTGATGGTTCATTATTCACCTCCTCCTTGCGCACCTCAGCCCGCTCCAAATGTAGTTCGCATGTGAATTGACCTTTGTGCTCCTTTTCGCTCCAAAAGGACAATTTCTCATTCTTTTGCTCCAAAGGACTCTATTGCACCTAATCAACTCAAATTCACACATAAGATACATATTTCACAAAATAAATAGCAAAGAAAGCATAAATACTAGATATAAAACTAGGTGTTTTACAACACCTATCAGTTGCTTATTGGAATCTTGAAGACTAGATACTTTTTCCTTCTTAAGAGAATTGTCCAATTCCAATTGTTTAATTTTCTCGCGAAGATTAGCAGCTCCGATCTCCAATTCTTCATTTTTTTTATTCTTCTCGCAAAGACCAGCAACTTCAGTCTCCAATTCTTTATTTTTGTTGAGAAGTTTAAGATTCTTCTTTGCGAGGGTCGTACGCCTCTTTTCCAAGTCTGAAACAACAACAAAGGAAGCTTTCCCAGCCTGCGAAGTAATGCAACGAAATTTAGGAATTAATTATGAATTTAAGATAAAAATAAAGAGAAGAAATATATAAGTATGAAAATTTACCAAGCTATTAAGTGAATGCAGGAAATTTGGAGTTATAGATCTTGATACCCCATGAAGAGATTCATTATTCTCTAGGAGAGGGGCATCAAAGATGGAAGCTATGGACTTGCAAGCATTAGTCAGAGTGGTATCACCAATTACTTGCATGATATTAGCAAAAATACCGGATAGATGATCCATGGAAGATTCAGATTGGGAGGATTCCTTTGCAAAGGAAATATTAGCATCACCATCATCATCATCATCATCGTCATTATCAGTATCATCACATGAAATTTCTTCATTATATTGAGGAGTTGAATAAGGAGAGGATTGGATTTTTCTTTTTTTTGAAAGAGGAGCAGCAGATTTCTCCTTGAGAGGAGGACCTTTGCCTTTCCCCTTAGTTTTTGCAGGCTTCACAGGTTTAATTTCTTCAATAACCTTCAAACACAGATAAAGATAAGAAATAGAGGCAACAATATATTGTTAAGAATCATAAAGGAATATTTCTTACTTCATCTGTGAATGATCTGAGAGCTAATAGAGTACTGGGTTTCCCTAACTTATTGTAGCTAGCTTCCAGCCTTTTAATCTGGTAAAATTGGAGCAGTCAGCAAGAGTATATATAAAAGCATGAGGAAAATAATAATGATAGTTCAAGCAAAAAATTTGAGAACATACCTTTGAATCCCTTTCAGGCCATCTGAACACCCATGGTTGGTATTCTGCGAGATTCGCAGGTAAAGCATGAGAACCAGAGATGTATGGTCCCCCTAGAAGTAATGGGAAAATATACCATTTGTCATCATTAGAATGGCGAGGAGATGAATTATTGCCCGGATGCTAGTCAATGTCCAACATTAGAACTTTATCTTCAGCAATGTCATCCTTCTTCTGTAAGCGGACACCCCAGCAATCAAGACTAAAATTCAGAATATGCTAGCTGCTGGCTTCATTAAGCCCGTCCATCATCCGACATGGTTAGCTAATGTAGTTCCGATGAAAAAGAAAAATGGACAGATCAGGTGCTACGTAGATTTCAGAGACTTGAACAACCCAAAAGACGATATTCCTCTACCTAACATCGACATGTTAGTAGATGCCACCAACGGACATGGCATGTTCTCCTTCATGGATGGATATAGCGACTATAATCAGATAAGTATGTATAAGCATGATGCGAGAAAATTTCTGGGATTATGCCGCCTCCACAAACTGTGAAGAAACTCCAAAGCTTCATGGGAAAGAAAGGAGCAAGTTTTGTATGGATTGCACTACAACGTGAAGCATTTCGGAAGATTCAACGAACATTGTCATATCCAAATCATCATAAAGGGTTCGCCTATTATGTCAGTCTGGACGAAGAGCGAGCCCGGAACATCTTCAGATCTACTGGAGCCAACACCTCAAGGGAGCAAGTACATACATGCTCATCGCCGACCTAATGTGGGCCGCACATGGTCGGACATCCCAGACAAGGGGCATAGTTTGCAAATTTGTTGAGCATAAGTAGCATGCACGTGAAACCCTAATTAAGGTTTGCAGCATATCGCATGTGTCGCACATCAGTCACAACCATCCATCTTCGCAAGCGTAGATGGAGGGTGTAGGTGTAGATTCAAAGGGTCCCAAGCATGTCAATATAATCATCGTGGGCCTGTCTACATATGTGTCTGATCGACCAAGGTCGGCCATGGCCGAGCGCCTCGATCCGTGCACCCAAACTAGACATGGTCACGCGGTTTCCAACTCCTTTGCGTCATATGATTCTTATCGCAAATCAATCTCAGCCACTTCTCTTTACCGATAAACTTTAGTGGCCTAGATCGCACCTTCATGGGACAGTGAAGTATGGGCGCGGACACCAGCATGACGTCTACACGCATGCTTGGTCTCTCCTCTCTAAAATACTTCCCATGCTTGGTTTCGACCAAGCTGAAGAGTGATGCTTGCGCACCTCTTCAAAATCCTAATCAACGGTCGCGGATGCGTCATCTCTTCCGTCCATCTCTGCCAGCCTGGTTGGACAGGACATGCTAGGATTTAAGCGGCCAATAAGATGCTGTAGTGACTACTATCCATCACTATACCACATGGAGTGATCGGCTAAGAGAGGGCTTGCTTGAGTAGCCTCCAAACGGTTACTCAAAAACGGCTATGTTGATGGTGGATTTTCATTTAAGGATAAAATTGTAAAAGCCAAAAAAATTATGCGCTAACATCTTGTAAAAGATAAAGCCATTAATAAGTGTTGAATACTTCTTCACTTTACTAATTCACCTAGAATGGAGCATGTGGCAACAATCACGGTCTGTGAATTAAATACACGAAATTCATCTAGGTTGGAGCATGTAGCAACAATCCCATATACCCTGTGAATTCATAGCATTATTAATTAATGCGTAACCAGCCTTGTATTTATTGTACTCATTATCAGTGCGGCATGACGACTAAGTGTTTCTCTCAACAGAGCAACACGAATCTCCAAGCATTATAATGAAAGCATGTACGAAATACCCGTACAGGCTGCAACTCTCGGTGTGTTATACTAGCCCGATTGAGCAACTCTCGGTATGCTATACTAGCCCGATTGAGCATCCGTATTGTCCATATTAGACTGGAAATGATCACGACCATCCAAATCTACTAGCATGATTGGATGGCCCAGATCGATTCCATAACCCCCAAGCAGGTATGGAATATTCACTGCCGAACCAACGCGGGCCCCGCATGGTCGTCCTCCCCCAAAAGATTGGCACAGCTTTCCAAAACATCCAAGCCAGAGTAGCATGGAAGGAAAACCCTAAATTAGGGTTTGCGGCATATTACATATGTCGAAAAACAGTCTCAACCATCCATCTTCGCAGGTATAGATGGAGGGTGTAGATGTAGATTCAAAGGGCCCAGAGCATGTCAATACAATCACCATGGTCCTGCCTACATACCTGACCGGTCGGTCAGGACCAACCATGGTTGGTCATCCAAATTTGTACGCCCGAACAGAGCATGACGCACGGCCGCGAAACCCAAAATTAGGGTTTTGAACATCACGAGCGTCAATTTTCTCCGGCACGAATGAAGGGTCCAAGATTATATTAAGCAGGTCCGGTCATACCAACATGACCAACGTGGACCCATCTATCCCCTCACCTGATCGTCCAAGGAATACCATGCCTGGTTATCCCAAATCGCTCGCCCAAACTAGCGTGGTCACACTTCCCAGTTGCAAACTGATCTCGACCACTCAACTTCGCCGGACAATTTGAGTAGCTTAGATCACGTTTTCATGGGGCAGTCTGGTATAGGCGTGAAAACCAGCCTACCACCTACACGCAAAACCGATCGCCCGGGACCGACTAAGCCTGGTTTACCTGAAACGTGCGCCTAAAGTTGGCATGATGCGTGGCTTTTGCGGCACCGAATTTCTGTCGCAAATTGATCTCGACCACTCAACTTGCGCCGGATAAATTGAGTGGCCCAGATCACACTTCCATGGGACAGTGAGGTATGAACATGTATACCGTCATGCCGTCAATATACAGGACCGATTGGCCATACCAAAACCATGTCCCAAGCTTGGATTCGACCAAGATGAAAAGTGGTGTTTGCGCACCTTTTTCCCCAAAACCATAATTTCACCAACGGTCGCAGATAAGTGTCTCAAAGATCGTCTCACCCGTCCAATTTCACTGGCTTGGTTATACAACCATGGTCATTGCGGCATCATGGTGATCATCATCCATCACTCTACCACACCATGTGGTCGGTCGAGGAAGGACTTGTTGGCGCAACCTCCAAACCATCACATGAAGTAGGCAGGATATGAGGCTATTTTGAGATGCTCAAACAACGATGCTTCATACATGATGGATGCACTCGATGCAGTACCTGCATAGAATACGCACGATACTTCACAAGTATCGACTTCCTGAATAACGCAGTTATTCAATCTAACATTACATGCTATTTTCTGTGGGTCCCACGATCCACACACTCGAGATATCAATCATGTCACAAAATGGGGGATACATACTGGGGTATTGGTCTGGCGATTTACAGCGTGCAGCGCACAATGCGCCATCACAAGAACGTGTCAGGAAGTAATGGACGGTTAGTGATGATTGGAGAAGTAGGAAAGCCTGTGCGTGTGACACTAACACATTACTCCACTACTCCATCACTCCACTTTCTCCACTTCCCACGAGATACGAGGGTTAGGCTAAAAGACTTGTATAAATAGGTTCTCCATCATATTTTTAAAACAAGACAAGACAACAGAGGCAAGTGTTGATACAATCGTGTTCAAATACCGGAACTGATAGCTTACATCCTGCAAGCCAGTTCAGCCTTCTAATACAAGTCATACATATCCAACACCTTCACAATATCAACACCTTCTTCGCTTCCCTCCCTAAGATCAACCCCATCTACTTCACTTTGTGACAGAAACAAGTCTGGAACGACCATTTCTTGGTTTAGGCCGGACTTGCACCGATTGATCTCCTGAATCTACAAGCACTCACCGCGCAGTGCATTTGTTTAGGGTTTAGATTCATTTCTCATCCATACACCCCAAATTACCAAAACCGGCAGACGTAGTTTTCACCCATAAACAATTGGCGACCACAGTGGGAGGTTAATCCCTCAGTTATAAAGTTAATTTCTTCGAAATCCGATTCAATTTTATCAATTTCAAAAAGGGTAAATATTAGAACCAATTCAATCAACAATTCATTTCAAGATAGTGGAACTCAGGTATGGATCAACAATCAATTATGATGGAGCTAGTATGGATAACACTCCCGGTGTCGATGTACCTGTCACTGGAGCTGTCGTGGTCAATACATCTTGTGGAGCCGTCATCACCAGCGCCAGCGTAGCTGGAGATGTTCCAGTAAGTGTAACACCTCCCATTACCAGGGCCAGAGAAGCCGCAAATCTCGGCATCTCCTCAAGCGTAACATCTCCAGTAGTCACCAGAGCAACAACTTCCACTCCTTCATTAGGACGAGGAGCCGTAGGGACGAGAGGAGGACCATCTCCCATTATCATTGCATACTTGATGGAGAAGCATGAAGTTCTTGCTAAGACTCAAACGGATATGGCCGCAACTCAGAATGAGGTACTCACTTTTCTTAAGACATTAACTGATCGATTGCCACAAGACCCGCGACAGCCCCTGGAGCCAACAAGGAACACATTCAACGCACCGGAGAAGGTACTTCAGCGGCTCGGACCTACATGGACCTGATCAAAGAAGCGACATCAGATATGAGAGGTCATGTTATGGAGACTCCTACACTAGGGACTGATCCTCACAACGATCCTCCTCAAGTCAATAGTTTCACTACAAACCAGAGGCCGGTGGATCGGGAAGCGGTTTCTCTAGTAGAAAGTTTTTTCCAACTTTTACACCTCTCGAAGAATCAGCGCGCGGAGACGTTTTGATACAATCAACCAGAGGAAGGTCACAACTTTTCCCTACATGTCACCGCACGCATCAAGGTTTCAGAGTTCAAGATGGCCCTTATCGACACAAGAGCGTCTTCGAATGTGATTACTTTCAAGACTCTCTGGACATCCAAGGTTCTCCCAGGCATGGTCGTATGGAATTCTACCACAATGACGAACTTCAAGGGAAACCAAACTAGCACATACGGGAGAAGCTCCGCGGAAAGAATTAGACAAGTTCATTGCGTCTCATTCCCCGTGTGGGTATCAATTCAGGAAGAAGACCTACTTGCATCATTGAGGTCTAAAACCCACGATGCATATTTGCTGACGAAGCATTCTTCTCCATCCTGTGAAGCCACGACCCACGTTCACACGAAAAGGGAACGAACTTTTGTGGCGAGTCGTGACCAGAAAGGGAAAACGGTATACCGACGCTGCCATTATCAATTAGTAGGGGAGACTGTTACCCAGTCTCTCCACCCAATGGAATGCTACAACATCAACGAACCACAATAAAAAGTGCTAGATGCTCCACAACAGCTGCAAGATGACACCAACTCCACAACTGATGAGATTGAAATCGTTGAGGAATATCCTAGGCCTATCTCTATCAGCTCCACCTTGTATACGGATAAATGCACGAAGCTCTCGTGGAACTTCTCAAAGAGTACCAGGACATATTCGCTAGGAGGCATGAAGAAATGCCGGACTTAGATGAAAATTGGTCACCCATCATCTACATGTCATACCTGGATCCAAGTCGGTTAAACAATTGCAGTTCAGGCACGGGGAAAATGGATAGATCAGGTGCTGCATAGACTTCAGAGACTTGAACAGGTGCTTCTCCAAAAACGATCCTCCTCTACCTAACATCGACATGTTATTAGATACAACCAGCGGACACGGCATGTTCTCCTACATGGATGGATGTTGCGGATGTAGGACCAGAATATCGCTACAACGTTATTCCTTCGATATTAACAACGTTTCGGCGAGCGTCACTGCCAATTCTTTAACAACGATTCACGAGCATCACAGAATATCCAAAAGAAATTGACGATGGAAGAAATAAAAGAAGAATATGTTGATCCTACGATGGTCATCATTCTTGCGATAGAGAATATTGTAGCGATCGTGATGAGATCGCAGAATACAACCGAAATAAGAGGAAAACTTAGCTGTCATCCATTATGTAAATCCCTATATAAAGGGCTCGATAAATCCAGAAAAGGATGATGTATTTTTGAGAGTTGAAAGAGTCTTGAGGAGATAGAAACTCCAAGAGAATATTTGTAATCTTGATTTCTTCCAATTCTGTAAACATTTCTGAAATTTGAATAGTAAAGTGTCGTTTAAATCTTTGAAGTTTAATTGATTTCCAATAGATTTCTATAGAATCTTAACAAGGGTGTAGTGTAGGAATTCCTGCAACTACATTTTGGCGCCCGAAACAGGGAATGAATTAACGAAAATTGAAGAAAAAGTGAAGAAGAAGATAAAAATTGTTCAAGATTAAGGAAATCATTAAGTAAATCGGTGAGATAATTGAAGGAAGAATGATCAGAATCAAAAAGGATTGTAGAAAATTGGAATGTGATATGGTAACAAGAGCAATGGTTGATAGATTTCATGAAAACATTAAGGGGAAGATACATAAACGGGATTTTGAAGGAAGGAAGATTATGACAGTGGAGAAGATATCATCATTAAAAGATTGGGAAAAGCAGGAGATCACATTCACAGTAGCAGAAATACCAGAAGAAAATTTAAGTCATATATCTTCTTTGGTAATTACGATATCCGCAATACCAGTGAGAAAGGGAGAATGAATAAAATCTGAAGAAGAATAGAACTTTGGTAGATGCAGGAAGTTCTGTGGATATAATGTTCTATCATACTTTAAAAAAAAGGATATAAGGATGAAGAAATGTTTAATTCAACATATCATATTCATGGCTTTGGAAAATCGTTAACAAAACCTAAAGGCGAAATAGTGGTACGAATTCCACTAGGAGAAATTGAAACACAAGTATCATTATGCGTGGTAGATATGGAATCACCGTACAATATGATACTGGGAAGACCATGGATACATGCAATCAAGGCTGTAGCATCAACGTTGCATCAGTGCATTAAATTTCCTATGCCCAGTGGAATCGGAGAAATTAGAGGAGATACGGATTTTGCAAAATTATGTTACCAAATTGAAGTGAAAAATTGTGAAAACCGTCCAAAGTTGCGAAAAGCTCGCAGAAAACTGGCGAGAGAATCGAAGAAGGAAGAAGAATTTAAAGTTTACATGATGAGAGCAAAGGAGGGAAAAGGAGTGCCCAGTGAAATTTCGCGAGAGGGAGACGAATTCACGAGAATTATGAAAACACCAACACCAATGGGAGAACCTGAAGCCAGTTACACTGCTGCGGAACCAACAAAAGAAGTAAATATTGGGAGTAAAGAAGAGCCTAAAATACTAAAAATTGGGACCAGAATGGAGGAAGATGAGGAAGAAAGAACTATAAATCTCTTGCGAGAATATAAAGATATCTTCGCGTGGAATATGGATGAAATGCCGGGGATAGATCCATCAATAGCATGTAAAAAATTAGAAAACAACAAAAATGTAAGACCATTCAAGCAAAGAATAAGAAAAATCGCAACAACATACCATTCTCAAATAGAGGAAGAATTACAGAAAATGCTCGATGCAGGAATTATAAGGCAAGCAAAATATCCAGAATGGATTGAAAAATGGTGGTGGTCCCGAAAAAGAACAAAGGGATAAGAATTTGTATAGATTTTACTGATTTAAATAAGGCTTGTCCAAAAGATAGTTTTCCATTGCCAGATATCCCACAAATGGTTGAATCAGCAGCGGGAAATGCAAGAATATCATCATTTGGATGGATATAAAGGATATAACCAAATTCCTCTCGCTGAAGAAGATCAAGAACATACAGCATTTTTTGCTCCAAGAGGGTTGTATTGTTACACAAATATGCCATTTGGTTTGCAAAATGCTGGAGCAACATATCAAAGAATGGTGGAGAAGGTGTTTGCAAAGTGGATTCACAAAACATTAGAAGTGTATGTAGATGATATGCTAATCAAAAGTAAAGAAGCTGAAAATCATGTGTAAGATTTGAAAGAAATTTTCGATCAAATGCGACAATTTAATATCAAAATAAATCCTGATAAGTGTAACTTTGGAGTAACCTCATGAAAAATTTTGGGGTACATTGTATCAAAAGAAGGAATACAAGTTGATCCAGAAAATGTGCAAGCAATTCGCGATATGCCAACACCAGCGACAATAAAAGATGTACAAAAATTGAATGGACTCTTAGCCTCGCTAGGGAGATTCATTTCGCGATCTTCAGATAAGTGCAAACATTTTTTCTACATATTAAGAAGGGAACAAAATTCAAGTGGACGGATGAATGTGAAAGGGCTTTTCAAGGAATCAAATAACATTTAATGAACATATCTATTTTACAAAAATCTAAACCAGGAGAAGAATTATTGATCTATCTCGCGACAACCACATACGCGCTAAGTGCAGTATTGCTACGAGTAGACGCGGGGGTAGAAAAACCAATCTACTATATCAGCATAACATTCAATTCTGCAGAGAGAAATTATTCCAAGATTGAGAAGTTAATTCTAGCATTGGTGCATGCAACTTTCAAGCTTCGTATCTATTTTCAAGCACATAAAATCAAAGTGTTAACAAAGGTGCCCATTGAGTCAGTAATGAAAAATTCAAAAAGATCAGGAAGGGTTGAGCAATGGAACGCACAATTAGGACACTTTAATATCCAATATGAAATTTTATCTTCGCCAAAATCCCAAGTCATCGCAAAGTTCTTGGCTGAATTTCCTTTGGAGGAGGATGAAGCTGTGAAAGAGATAATGGATGTAGAAGAGGAATGCGGAGATCCAAAAGAGCTATTAACAGAACCCAACAGATGGGAAATATTAGTGGATGGATCATCCAACGGAGAAGGAAATGGAATTGGAGTTGTTTTCATATCGCCAGAAGGATAAAAAATAACTTTTTCATTTAGATTAGAATTTACATCCACTAATAATGAGACAGAGTATGAGGCTGTGATCCATGCTTTAAAATTTGCGATAGAAATAAATTTGGAAAATGTCAGAATCACCAGCGATTCACAATTGGTTATTCGTCAGATAAAAGGAGAGTACACAACAAATGAACCATCCCTGAGAAAATACAAAAGACTCGTTGAAGAATTATCTGCGAGAATTCCAAAAATAAAATGGAGACACATATCAAGGAAAGATAATAGGCTCGCAGATGCTTTAGCTTTCATATCTAGTATGATGACAAATCCATTGGCGAGGTGCATAAAAATTCAAACACTTTCATTTCTATCGATAAACAAAGAAGAAGAAGATATAGATGTAATGATGGTAGAAGCTGGCGAGGGAGAACCCACGAGCAATATCACAGATTGGCGAGCAGATCTTCATGCATACTTGGCAAGAGGAGAAATTCAAAGAAATAGATTAGAAGCGCACAAGTTTAAAAGTAGGGCAACCAATTATGATCTAAGAGATGGAGTGTTATATCGCAGATATTTTAATGGACCATCGCTAAGATGTTTGACGAGAGAAGAAGGACAAAAAGTATTAAAGATGTTACATAGTGGTGACGCTGGTAATCACAGTGGAGGAAGATCTTTAGCATATAGAACAAAAATGCAGGGTTATTACTGGCCGTATATGCATGAGGATGCAAAGCAACTCTCAAGGCGTTGCGAGGATTTCCAGCGATACGGAAAAAAGATACATGCACCAGGAGCACCATTATCATCTTCAACAAGTGTATGGCCTTTTGGGAAATGGGGGTTAGATATTGTGGGACCATTTGTACATGGTTCTGGACAAAGAAGATATCTGATTGTCGCAACAGATTATTTCACAAAATGGGGAGAAGTAAAGGAAGTACAACATATTCGCGATAAAGATATTTTTACATTCATCTTTGAAAATATAATCTGCAGATTTGGGATTCCAGCACAATTAGTATCTGATAATGGAAAGCAATTTGAGTTAAAATGTGGAAAGTCTACTCCTTTATACCCACAAGCAAATGGTCAGGATGAGGCAACTAATAAAAAAAATCGCAGACATCTTGAAAAAGAAGTTAGAAGGATATCACAGAGCATGGTGCGAGCAATTACATAATGCAATATGGCCTTACAACACAACTAGACGAGAAGCAACTGGAATGTCACCATTTTGTTTGACATATGGGGTAGAAGCTGATTACCAACAGAAGTTGTTATTCCTACCACAAAAAGAGAAGCATGGGAAAGAAATTTAAGTGCCGGTATGATACTGAATAAGTTGGATGAATTAGAAGAAAAAAGAGAACAAACTCTACAACATATGGAGAATTATCAACGCAGATTAGCTCGCAAGTACAACAAACGTGTTAAGAAGCGCGAATTCCAACCTGGCGATTTAGTACTGCGAGAAACGCCTAGTTATCAGCGAGAAAGTGGTGGAAAATTGGCGAGAAAATGGGATGGACCATACATCATTAAAGAGATAGTTGGAACCGGGGCATATAAACTAGTCGATCCTGAAGGAAGATATGTTGGTCAAAGACTCAATAGACCGTGGAATAGATTATTTCTGAAGAGGTATTATCAATGACATCTTCTGCGAGATAAGAAATACTGGTATGTTATATGATGACACAAATAATAAATTCTTCTCTCTCTCTTACAATTGAAAAATTCTTCTGATAACAAAGCACAACAAGAGCAGCGAGCATCATCGCAAGAAAAGCGAATAAAATTTCGCAGAGATTAAAGAATGGGACAAACCTTTATGGCGTGCACCCTAGTTCGCGAATAAAATTTCGTAAGAGGCAAATGTAAGACCTAAAAGCGAGTCATTGGAGGGGGTATCTCTTGACATGATTCAGGGGTAAGGTTATACTGCTGCTGGATCCTGAGTAATGCAGATGTTGGGGTTGAAGAAAACCTATACGGGAGAGAGATCTTGGATTTCCAACTATATATGGTTATACCCTGGTTGGACGACCGAGAATCTCTTCCAAGAAGTGCAAATTATGACCAAGGCGTCGAGGTACACGGTTGAGCCAAGGGTGCCAAGGGCGTACGAAACTCCCTTGCCATTCTTGGTAAGTCTTGGATATGATGCACTTGGCCTGAAGAAAAACCCACTTAGGGTGCAGTCTTGTAACTATAAGCCATATAGGCATAAAGGACAAGAGGATGCGAAAACACCTGGTTGTTGGTAAATCTAGATGGGAGGAGCTAGTCTTGTATGGCCGATGTTCCCTCCTTCAAGGGGCAACCAGGGGGAAGATAAGGGTGGCACCCTCCATTAGGGAGCTGATAAGTGTCTTAAGACGGCAATGTCATGGGGCTTTATGATCACAAGAACATTTAGGCCTGTCATATTGTCGCGTGACGTAAATTTTACAGAGGCAACAAGCCAAAAGTTAAGATGAGATCAATGGGTTTTTACATGAAAGTGTAAAGATGTCCTGCGATTTCATCGCAAGACGACAATGTCATAAGGCTAAATTCTTGACAGAGAGTTTGTACTTATCATATTGTCGCAAAGATTTTGAAAGAACATGGATAAGACAAGATCAAAGGGTCTTTACATGCAAATGTTAAGAAATCCTGCGATTTTTTCGCAGACAGAAAAAGTTTGGCAAAATAAGACCTTTAACTAGGAAGGCAAAATAAGACCAAAAGAATAATCTTACCAATTAACTATTCTATTTTAAGATTACATGAAATATTCATTCATCGCAGAACTATATATAAGAAGGCAAATTATTAACATCGCAGATTCCTTCAGAATTTTTCAGAACATCGCAGCAGTATTCATTGTATCGCATATATATTCATACTTTCGCGAATAATGCAACAACACAATTCCTTAAAGAAGATACAGAAAATGATTCACCATTTCAAGAAAGATAATGAACGGCAAGTAGGGGAATAGAGAAGTAAGATTTTATTATCTTCCTTGAAAATATTCAAAGTAAGCTAAATTGAAAGTTAAATTCTAAAAGTCTCAAAAATTACATCGCTCGCAAGAAAGAAGAAGAAAAATAAAGCAAAGATAAAATTCAAGTTTCAGCGATGGCTTCGCCAGATGCATTCTTCTTGATCGTAATATTTATTATTTTCGCCAGAGTTATCAGCTTTATCAGCATCTTTTTCATCGCGAGTCTCTCCTTCTTTTGATTCTTCATCAGCGATTACTTCGCCACTTGCAGTTACTTCTTTGGGAGGACTTCTTGCTTCTTCTTCACCATATTCTTGGGTGGTATTTTCTTCATTATTAGTAAACTCTAATTCTTCATCCATGGGAAGAGGAATTTCATCATCATCAACCTTTAGAGGAGGAACAGATACATGAGGGAGAGAATGGGAGAGCAGGATCTCATTCACAAGAACTTCAGCACTGATATGGACTTTGCGAAGGAAACCTATGTCACGATTCCTAATCTCAATATTTTTAAAGTACTCGAGATAATCAAGTCTTCTTTCTGCTTTGTCCTGGGCTTCAAGATAATTGGAAAGAAGAGACTTGTTTTCTTTGAGAACTTTATCCAATTTAGTGGTCAGATCAGCGATGGTAGAATGAAGATTTCTTTCGGATTCTGCGAGCAACAAAATAATAAAAGATCAGTTAGACAAAAATCTCACAAGGAATATAACACAAAATTTTATGAGAAGATCAACAAGAGAGGAAGTCAATTGACTACCTTCTTTTCGCGAGTTTAAGTTTTGGATTAATGAAAATAAACAGTTCTCCCATTGATTCATGGCATCATCGAATTTATCGCCAACCATACCCTTCAGACGAGATTTCATGCTTTCTTCTTTGTTGCGAAGATATGAGTTTTCCTTTGCTAATAAAGAATGAGATTCCTTTAATTGAGAGTATTGGTCTTGAAGTTCTCTAGCCCTTAAACTAAGAGTTAATCTACCCTTGATAAGTTTATCCTTCTCGGCATCAGATGATTCAGTTAATTCCTTGAGCTCATTCTTGAGAGAACGAAGAGATTGCTCTTGATTATTACATGTGCTTTGAATATTACTTAATTGCTGCGAGGAAATCGCCATCAAGCTTGAAAATCTATGTTTTTCTTGGGACAAAGTTTTATTCTCATCTGATAAAGATTCCATCACCAAATTAGCCTTAAAAAACAAATATGAGAGGCGATCAACCTCGCCACTTAATAAATTCTGCCTTTGCAATAATTGATTATTCTCATTAGTAAGATTATTTATGTGATCAATTGAATAAGTGTAAAGATTGTATAGTCTAGTATGTTGATCCATCCAAGAATCTCTTTCAACGCGATCTTCTTCAGCGATAGATTCAAATTTGAGTTTTTCTATGAAACGAGTCTGATTTGAAACTAATATATGAATCAAGAATTTAAGAAGGAAGCCTGAGTACAGAAAATATGAAAATAAAACAGAAGAACAAGGGAGTAGAGGCAAGAAGAATGTACCTTTCAGCTCGTCATTTTTTCTGCGAAGATTCTCGCAGTCTAGAGAAGAGTTGTAGAGCATATGATTCAAAGTATCACATTCAGCAGTTTTAACTTGAAGGCTTTTCCTCAGAGCTTCAATCTCATTTTCCAAAGAAACTCGCGAAGCATTACAATCAGAGCTAAAATACTTGAGTAGAGTCTCGCAAGATTCATGTTGGAGAGGGTCAGTGGAAGACTTTCTAGCATTGTCTAAAATGTTAGACAAGATTTTAAAAGCAACATCAACACCTGCAAAAGTTTCGTTTGATGAAGGAAGGTGTGTAGAAGGTGAAGTAGTAATGAGAGCGAGTTGACGATCATTTGTGATGGTTGAGTTTTCAGGAGGAGGAGTATGTTGGAAAACAACAGTTGAAGGCCGTAAAGGACTATAAGGAGTCTCAGTCACAACAATTTTAGAAGCCTGATCTGTCAAAGGATTATAAGAAGTAGAAGTATGGGTAGCGATATTCTCGCAAACAAAAGTAGAAAGATTTGGTTGCGATGGTGGGGGAGTAGTCTTAACGGATGATAGAGTGGGAATCATGAGATTATCCCCAAGAGTCTTAAAGTGGCGAGATCTTTTGGGAGGCTTAACATGGTTCTCGTCATTCTGCGAACAATAACTCAGATAAGAAACAGAGGCAACAATATTGTTATTAGGAAATATAATATGTTTCTTACTACCTTATCATTCGCAGAACTCCTCTTATTCTTCTCTGCTAGTCTTTTGCGAGTATTAGGGTTTTGAATCGTGGATTGTGTGTTAGAGATAGTTCCGCTGAAGAGAAGACATAACATGGAAGTTATGAAGAATCAAATAAGAAAGATTGGAGAATGAAAGTAAAAATTAGCTTAAATAAATGTCATAAGTCAAGAAACATACCTTGATGACTCCATTAGAACAGTAACAGAAGAATATGAAGAAGAATAAAAGTTGCAGACGGAAGACGAAGTAGACAAATGAAGAAGATGAAGAAACGGAAGAAGAAAATTAGTTTTGAAACTTAATTCTACCTTTTATAGGCAAAAGGGGGTGGACCTATTGAGCAGAGACGTGTCAATAAATGGAGGAATTCACAACACGTGTAGGAAATGCTAGATTAACGGAATCTTGTCGAGGAGAAAAGTATAAAAGAGAAAGAAATTGCGAGGGTAATAAAGAATATTGGTTCTCATGACCTTCTCTTCTTTGCATAAAATACATGAGAAGAGGCAAGATGTAGGACCAGAATATCGCTACAACGCTATTCCTGTGATATTAACAACGTTTCGGCGAGCGTCACTGCCAATTATTTAACAACAATTCACGAGCGTCACAGAATATCCAAAAGAAATTGACGATGGAAGAAATAAAAGAAAAATATGTTGATCATGCGATGGTCATCATTCTTGCGATAGAGAATATTGTAGCGATCGCGATGAGATCGCAGAATAGATCCGAAATAGGAGGAAAAC
Source organism: Papaver bracteatum (assembly GCA_023529315.1). Taxonomy (NCBI): domain Eukaryota; kingdom Viridiplantae; phylum Streptophyta; class Magnoliopsida; order Ranunculales; family Papaveraceae; genus Papaver; species Papaver bracteatum. The sequence goes on from JAJJWX010002457.1 coordinate 354,915, forward strand.
TTAGCTGTCATCCATGTAAATCCCTATATAAAGGGCTCGATAGATCCAGAAAAGGATGATGTATTTTTGAGAGTTGAAAGAGTCTTGAGGAGAGAGAAACTCCAACAGAATATTTGTAATCTTGATTTCTTCCAATTCTGTAAAAATTTCTGAAATTTGAATAGTAAAGTGTCGTTTAAATCTTTGAAGTTTAATTGATTTCCAATAGATTTCTATAGAATCTTAACAAGGGTGTAGTATAGGAATTCATGCAACTACATTTTGGCGCCCGAAATAGGGAATGAATTAACGAAAATTGAAGAAAAAGTGAAGAAGAAGATAAAAATTGTTCAAGATTAAGGAAATCATTAAGTAAATCGGTGAGATAATTGAAGGAAGAATGATCAGAATCAAAAAGGATTGTAGAAAATTGGAATGTGATATGGTAAAAAGAGCAATGGTTGATATATTTCATGAAAACATTAAGGGGAAGATACATAAACGGGATTTTGAAGGAAGGAAGATTATGACAGTGGAGAAGATATCATCATTAAAAGATTGGGAAAAGCAGGAGATCACATTCACAGCAGAAGAAATACCAGAAGAAAATTTAAGTCATATATCTTCTTTGGTAATTACGATATCCGCAATACTAGTGTGAAAGGGATAATCAATAAAATCTGAAGAAGAAAAGAACTTTGGTAGATGCAGGAAGTTCTGTGGATATAATGTTCTATCATACTTTAAAAAAAATGGGATATAAGGATGAAGAAATGTTTAATTCAACATATCATATTCATGGATTTGGAAAATCGTTAACAAAACCTAAAGGCGAAATAGTGGTACGAATTCCACTAGGAGAAATTGAAACACAAGTATCATTATGCGTGGTAGATGTGGAATCACCGTACAATATGATACTGGGAAGACTATGGATACATGCAATCAAGGCTGTAGCATCAACGTTGCATCAGTGCATTAAATTTCCTATGCCCAGTGGAATCATAGAAATTAGAGGAGATACGGATTTTGCAAAATTATGTTACCAAATTGAAGTGAAAAATTGTGAAAACCGTCCAAAGTTGCGAAAATCTCGCAGAAAACTGGCGAGAGAATCGAAGAAGGAAGAAGAATTTAAAGTTTACATGATGAGAGCAAAGGAGGGAAAAGGAGTGCCCAGTGAAATTTCGCGAGAGGGAGACGAATTCACGAGAATTATGAAAACACCAACACCAATGGGAGAACCTGAAGCCAGTTACACTGCTGCGGAACCAACAAAAGAAGTAAATATTGGGAGTAAAGAAGAGCCTAAAATACTAAAAATTGGGACTAGAATGGAGGAAGATGAGGAAGAAAGAACTATAAATCTCTTGCGAGAATATAAAGATATCTTCGCGTGGAATATGGATGAAATGCCGGGGATAGATCCATCAATATCATGTCATAAATTAGAAATCAACAAAAATGTAAGACCATTCAAGCAAATAATAAGAAAAATCGCAACAACATACCATTCTCAAATAGAGGAAGAATTACAGAAAATGCTCGATGCAGGAATTATAAGGCAAGCAAAATATCCAGAATGGATTGCAAATATGGTGGTGGTCCCGAAAAAGAACAAAGGGATAAGAATTTGTATAGATTTTACTGATTTAAATAAGGCTTGTCCAAAAGATAGTTTTCCATTGCCAGATATCCCACAAATGGTTGAATCAGCAGCGGGAAATGCAAGAATATCATGGCTGGATGGATATAAAGGATATAACCAAATTCCTCTCGCTGAAGAAGATCAAGAACATACAGCATTTTTTGCTCCAAGAGGGTTGTATTGTTACACAAAGATGCCATTTGGTTTGCAAAATGCTGGAGCAACATATCAAAGAATGGTGGAGAAGGTGTTTGCAAAGTGGATTCACAAAACATTAGAAGTGTATGTATATGATATGCTAATCAAAATTAAAGAAGCTGAAAATCATGTGCAAGATTTGAAAGAAATTTTCGATCAAATGCGACAATTTAATATCAAAATAAATCCTGATAAGTGTACCTTTGGAGTAACCTCATGAAAAATTTTGGGGTACATTGTATCAAAAGAAGGAATACAAGTTGATCCAGAAAAGGTGCAAGCAATTCGCGATATGCCAACACCAGCGACAATAAAAGATGTACAAAAATTGAATGGACTCTTAGCCTCGCTAGGGAGATTCATTTCGCGATCTTCAGATAAGTGCAAACATTTTTTCGACATATTAAGAAGGGAACAAAATTCAAGTGGACGGATGAATGTGAAAGGGCTTTTCAAGGAATCAAAGAACATTTAATGAACATATCTATTTTACAAAAATCTATACCAGGAGAAGAATTATTGATCTATCTCGCGACAACCACATACGCGTTAAGTGCAGTATTGCTACGAGTAGACGCGGGGGTAGAAAAACCAATCTACTATATCAGCAAAACATTCAATTCTGTAGAGAGAAATTATTCCAAGATTGAGAAGTTAATTCTAGCATTGGTGCATGCAACTTTCAAGCTTCGTATCTATTTTCAAGCACATAAAATCAAAGTGTTAACAAAGGTGCCCATTGAGTCAGTAATGAAAAATTCAAAAAGATCAGGCAGGGTTGAGCAATGGAACGCACAATTAGGACACTTTAATATCCAATATGAAATTTTATCTTCGCCAAAATCCCAAGTCATCGCAGAGTTCTTGGCTGAATTTCCTTTGGAGGGGGATGAAGCTGTGGAAGAAATGATGGATGTAGAAGAGGAATGCGGATATCCAAAAGAGCTATTAACAGAACCAAACAGATGGGAAATATTAGTGGATGGATCATCCAACGGAGAAGGAAATGGAATTGGAGTTGTTTTCATATCGCCAGAAGGAGAAAAAACAACTTTTTCATTTAGATTAGAATTTACATCCACTAATAATGAGACAGAGTATGAGGCTGTGATCCATGCTTTAAAATTTGCGATAGAAATGAATTTGGAAAATGTCAGAATCACCAGCGATTCACAATTGGTTATTCGTCAGATAAAAGGAGAGTACACAACAAATGAACCATCCCTGAGAAAATACAAAAGACTCGTTAAAGAATTATCTGCGAGAATTCCAAAAATAAAAAGGAGACACATATCAAGGAAAGATAATAGGCTCGCAGATGCTTTCGCTTTCATATCTAGTATGATGAAAAATCCATTGGCGAGGTGCATAAAAATTCAAACACTTTCATTTCTATCGATAAACAAAGAAGAAGAAGATATAGATGTAATGATGGTAGAAGCTGGCGAGGGAGAACCCACGAGAAATATCACAGATTGGCGAGCAGATCTTCATGCATACTTGGCAAGAGGAGAAATTCCAAGAAATAGATTAGAAGCACACAAGTTGAAAAGTAGGGCAACCAATTATGATCTAAGAGATGGAGTGTTATATCGCATATCTTTTAATGGACCATCGCTAAGATGTTTGACGAGAGAAGAAGGACAAAAAGTATTAAAGATGTTACATAGTGGTGACACTGGTAATCAAAGTGGAGGAAGATCTTTATCATATAGAACAAAAATACAGGGTTATTACTGGCCGTATATGCATGAGGATGTAAAGCAACTCTCAAGGCGTTGCGAGGATTTCCAGCGATACGGAAAAAAGATACATGCACCAGGAGCACCATTATCATATTCAACAAGTGTATGGCCTTTTGGGAAATGGGGGTTAGATATTGTGGGACCATTTGTACATGGTTCTGGACAAAGAAGATATCTGATTGTCGCAACATATTATTTCACAAAATGGGGAGAAGTAAAGGCAGTACAACATATTCGCGATAAAGATATTTTTACATTCATCTTTGAAAATATAATCTGCAGATTTGGGATTCCAGCACAATTAGTATCTGATAATGGAAAGCAATTTGAGGTACAAAATATAGAATTGTTACTCAACGCATTTAAGATAAAATGTGGAAAGTCTACTACTTTATACCCACAAGCAAATGGTCAGGCTGAGGCAACTAATAAAACAATCGCAGACATCTTGAAAAAGAAGTTAGAAGGATATCACAGAGCATGGTGCGAGCAATTACATAATGCAATATGGCCTTACAACACAACTAGACGATAAGAAACTGGAATGTCACCATTTTGTTTGACATATGGGGTAGAAGCTGTATTACCAACAGAAGTTGTTATTCCTACCACAAAAAGAGAAGCATGGGAAAGAAATTTAAGTGCCGGTATGATACTGAATAAGTTGGATGAATTAGAAGAAAAAAAGAGAACAAACTCTACAACATATGGAGAATTATCAACGCAGATTAGCTCGCAAGTACAACAAACGTGTTAAGAAGCGCGAATTCCAACCTGGCGATTTAGTACTGCGAGAAACGCCTAGTTATCAGCGAGAAAGTGGTGGAAAATTGGCGAGAAAATGGGATGGACCATACATCATTAAAGAGATAATTGGAACCGGGGCATACAAACTAGTCGATCCTGAAGGAAAAGATGTTGGTCAAAGACTCAATAGACCGTAGAATAGATTATTTCTGAAGAGGTATTATCAATGACATCTTCTGCGAGATAAGAAATATTGGTATGTTATATGATGACACAAATAATAAATTCTTCTCTCTCTCTTACAATTGAAAAATTCTTCTGATAACAAAGCACAACAAGAGCAGCGAGCATCATCGCAAGAAAAGCGAATAAAATTTCGCAGAGATTAAAGAATGGGACAAACCTTTATGGCGTGCATCCTAGTTCGCGAATAAAATTTCGTAAGAGGAAAATGTAAGACCTAAAAGAGCGTCATAGGAGGGGGTATCTCTTGACATGATTCAGGGGTAAGGTCATACTGCTGCTGGATCCTGAGTCATGCAGATGTTGGGGTTAAAGAAAACCTATACGGGAGAGAGATCTTGGATTTCCAACTATATATGGTTATACCCTGGTTAGACGACCGAGAATCTCTTCCAAGAAGTGCAAAGTATGACCAAGGCGCCAAGGTACACGGTTGATCCAAGGTTGCCAAGGGCGTAAGAAACTCCCTTGCCATTCTTGGTAAGTCTTGGATATGATGCACTTGGCCTGAAGAAAACCCCACTTAGGGTGCAGTCTTGTAACTATAAGCCATATAGGCATAAAGGACAAGAGGCTGCGAAAACAGCTGGTTGTTGGTAAATCTGGACGGGAGGAGCTAGTCTTGTATGGCCAATGTTCCCTCCTTCAAGGGGCAACCAGGGGGAAGATAAGGGTGGAACCCTCCATTAGGGAGCTGATAAGTGTCTTAAGACGGCAATTTCATGGGGCTTTATGATCACAAGAACATTTAGGCCTGTCATATTGTCGCGTGACGTAAATTTTACAGAGGCAACAAGCCAAAAGTTAAGATGAGATCAATGGGTTTTTACATGAAAGTGTAAAGACGTCCTGCGATTTCATCGCAAGACGACAATGTCATAAGGCTAAATTCTTGACAGAGATTTTGTACTTATCATATTGTCGCAAAGATTTTGAAAGAACATGGATAAGACAAGATCAAAGGGTCTTTACATGCAAATGTTAAGAAATCCTGCGATTTTTTCGCAGACAGAAAAAGTTTGGCAAAATAAGACCTTTAACTAGGAAGGCAAAATAAGACCAAAAGAATAATCTTACCAATTAACTATTCTATTTTAAGATTACAGGAAATATTCATTCATCGCAGAACTATATATAAGAAGGCAAATTCTTAACATCGCATATTCCTTCAGAATTTTTCAGAACATCGCAGCAGTATTCATTGTATCGCAAATATATTCATACTTTCGCGAATAATGCAACAACACAATTCCTTAAAGAAGATACAGAAAATGATTCACCATTTCAAGAAAGATAATGAAGGGAAAGTAGGGGAATAGAGAAGTAAGATTTTATTATCTTCCTTGAAAATATTCAAAGTAAGCTAAATTGAAAGTTAAATTCTAAAAGTCTCAAAAATTACATCGCTCGCAAGAAAGAAGAAGAAAAATAAAGCAAAGATAAAATTCAAGTATCAGCGATGGCTTCGCCAGATGAATTCTTCTTGATCGTAATATTTATTATTTTCTCCAGAGTTATCAGCTTCATCAGCATCCTTTTCATCGCGAGTCTCTCCTTCTTTTGATTCTTCATCAGCGATTACTTCGCTACTTGCAGTTACTTCTTTGGGAGGACTTCTTGCTTCTTCTTCACCATCTTCTTGGGTGGTATTTTCTTCATTATTAGTAAACTCTAATTCTTCATCCATGGGAAGAGGAATTTCATCATCATCAACCTTTAGAGGAGGAACAGATACAGGAGGGAGAGAATGGGAGAGCAGGATCTCATTCACAAGAACTTCAGCACTGATATGGACTTTGCGAAGGAAACCTATGTCACGATTCCTAATCTCTATATTTTTAAAGTACTCGAGATAATTAAGTCTTCTTTCTGCTTTGTCGCGGGCTTCAAGATAATTGGAAAGAAGAGACTTGTTTTCTTTGCGAACTTTATCCAATAAAGGGCCCGATAGATCCAGAAAAGGATGATGTATTTTTGAGAGTTGAAAGAGTCTTGAGGAGAGAGAAACTCCAAGAGAATATTTATAATCTTGATTTCTTCCAATTCTGTAAATATTTCTGAAATTTGAATAGTAAAGTGTCGTTTAAATCTTTGAAGTTTAATTGATTTCCAATAGATTTCTATAGAATCTTAACAAGGGTGTAGTATAGGAATTCCTGCAACTACAGCGGATACAACCAGATAAGGATGTACGAGCATGATGCAGGTAAGATAGCTTTTCGAACTCCTCTCGGAATTTTTTATTATACCATACTGCCATTTAGTTTAAAGAATGTCGGTGCAACATATCAACGCACTAGCAATCTTCCACTGGAGCCGATACCTCAAGGGAGCATCCTCAAGAAGATAATGATGTCCACGCATCATATCGAGCAAGATCCGGGCAAGTCACTCTATCAGACAATGGTCGAACAAGATCCGGGCGAGTCACTTTATCAGACAGTGGTACATGTCTATCATGATGTATTGGAGAATCTGCGCTTTTGGTTATCCTCTGGATCTATTGAACGCTCATCTACAACAACATATGCCCTGATATAAAGAACTAGTCCTGCCGGTAATGAAGAGCCTCATAATGTTCGTAGGGGCATATATCTCACCAACAGGCGATACAACCTTCAGCCTTCTATAAGCAGTTCCCTAAAGCAGCAAGAGAAAAACTACTGAGATACAACATCCTGCGCGTCCGCCAACTCCAACTCCAGTACCACATGCATGGCTCCCACAATGATGAAACAACGTCCAAGATATTCCATATCAGGCTCGACAACAACCACTACGAACAAACCATGTAAACCACACTTGGGGACTGAGGCTCAGCATGAAGTTCCTTTACCTTTAGTCAAGGACTTCTTCAACACGAGAGAGATGGTCAGTCAAGAAGCATGGAATTCGCAAGGGTAAACCGAACTGAAGAGGAAGCCACTTCAACGCTCCCTCCAGCAGAAGTTGCTTCAATGGTCTATTCAAGAGCCGCCTCAACGCTCTCTCCGGGACCCACGTTCGCTTCAGAATCCTGCTTCAACACTCTCTCCAGGATCCACCTCAATGTTCGCACCAGAATCCACTTTAACATCCTCTCGAGACGTTTCAACACTCAAGCTACATCAATAATCTGCGCTTTGGTCAAGTTATCTTTGATGTACTCATTGCTGAACATACGTCTCATCCATCCTTCATGAGGGCCCAGCGGAGCATGAAAAACCTTGAAGTCGATAGGAGAAGGGTTATCTTATGAAACAGATATTTTCATATAGTTGAAAGGGCGCGATGAATAACTCATCATCAATGTTCGGCATGTCTTTGAAGCTGTCAACACCTCCTGACTTGGCACCAGCATTATCCCCAGAAGACATCTCAACAGGAGTTCTTTTCTTCATTCTACAATAAAAGACAGGAGTCGGTACTTGTATAAAAACGCATGAGATACGTAGTCACACATGACAGAACACACATTCACGTTGGAATACACAAGGCTGGTATTGGGTCCAAACACCGGTATTTCTCAAGTTTCAAGTCCGGTGTTGATCAAGTCACAAGTCCGATATTGCTCAAGTTTCAAGTCCGGTGTTGATCAAGTCACAAGTCCGGTATTGCTCAAGTTTCAAGTCCGGTGTTGATCAAGTCACAAGTCTGGTATTGCTTAAGTTTCAAGTTTGGTATTGATCAAAGTTACAAGGCTGGTATCCGAAATAAACAGGCGCACGCAGCAGGGCCGGTTTTTAGTCGAAACACAGGGTCGATGTTCAGTAAGGCACGCGACGGCTCCCACTTAATCCGAGCACCAGATTGGTCGAAGCAGACACATCCGTCCCCAATCAAAGCTCTTTCTCCAGAAGAAGACGTTTCATCTCTAACACTTCAACGCTCTCCTGGACCTTCTCTAGAAGCCGTTTCAACGCTTTCTGATGGACCCACATTTACAATTGAGCACACAAGGTTCATTTTTTAAAACAAGCATGCTCACATCGGGTCCCAACAACTTCAGTCTCCAATTCTTTATTTTTGTTGAGAAGTTTAAGATTCTTCTTTGCGAGGGTCGTACGCCTCTTTTTTAAGTCTGAGACAACAACAAAGGAAGGTTTCCCAGCCTGCGAAGTAATGCAGCGAACTTTAGGAATTAACTATGAATTCAAGATAAAAATAAAGAGAAGAAATATATAAGTATGAAAATTTACCAAGCTATTAAGTGAATGCAGGAAATTTGGAGATATAGATCTTGATACCCCATGAAGAGATTCATTATTCTTTAGGAGAGGGGCATCACATATGGCAGCTATGGACTTGCAAGCATTAGTCAGAGGGGTATCACCAATTACTTGCATGGTATTAGCAAAAATACCGGATAGATGAGCCATAAAAGATTCAGATTGGGAGGATTCCTTCGCGAAGGAAATATTAGCATCACCATCATCATCATCATCGTCATTATCAGTATCATCACTTGAAATTTCTTCATTAGATTGAGGAGTTGAAGGAGGAAAGGATTGGACTTTTCTTTTGTTTGAAAGAGGAGCAGCAGATTTCTCCTTGCGAGGAGGACCTTTGCCTTTCCCCTTAGTTTTTGCAGGCTTCACAGGTTCAATTTCTTCAATAACCTTCAAACACAGATAAATATAAGAAATAGAGGCAACAATATATTGTTAAGAATCAGAAAGGAATATTTCTTACTTCATCTGTGAACGATCTGAGAGCTAATAGAGTATTGGGTTTCCCTAACTTATTTTAGCTAGCTTTCAGCCTTTTAATCTGGTAAAATTGGAGCAGTCAGCAAGATTATATATAAAAGCATGAGGAAAATAATAATGATAGTTCAAGCAAAAAATTCGAGAACATACCTTTGTATCCCTTTCAGGCCATATGAACACCCATGGTTGGTATTCTGCGAGATTCGCAGGTAAAGCATGAGAATCAGAGATGTATGGGGCCCCTATAAGTATTGGGAAAATGCACCATTTTTCATCATTAGAATGGCGAGGAGATGAATTTTTGCCCGGATGCTAGTCAATGTCCAACATAAGAACTTTATCTTCAGCAATGTTATCCTTCTTCTGTAAGCGGACACCCCAACAAGTGCTATCCTTCCTCATGGGGATTATTTCATAATTCGCGGAGAAATTTTCTATAGTATACTTCGCAGGAACAATCGGAACTTTGGCAAATTTAGGGTTCTTCGCTGTAGAAGGTTAAAGAGATTCCTTACCAGCACCGCGAGTAGCAAACTCAAGCATCAAACGAATGCAGTCCCCACTCAACTGATATATTGCCCGCGAAAACTTCGTATGAGAAAGTATTTCATAGAATAAAGGAAGTTCGGGGTCATAAAGAGGAGTGGGAAGGCCAGCTTCAAGCTGACCCAATGAGACTATGGTCTTCTCGCGATTACACGGAAGATCAGAAAATAATTTAACAGAGAGCTCATCCCTAGGGTTTTGATCAGGAATGGTGGATAAAGTAAAGCCTCTATCTTGAAGCTTCTTTTGCATTTTTTCAAAGGAAATTAGATTTTTACGACCAGCTGGAGGCATTCTTAGTATGGGAATGAAGAAAAGAATATAAGATCAAAAGAATAAGAGAAAAGTTACAACAGTAGCAGATGCGGAAGTTACAGAAGAACGGTGAAATTGCAGAGAAAATGAAGGAGAAAGTAAAAAGAGGAAAAGAGAAGAATGAAGAAGATATATATAGAAGATAAGGATTCTCGAGAAGATAAGTGCATTTAATGCGAAGAGAAGACCTGAACGGTTGAGATGCAGCGGTTGAAAAGGACGTGTCAGGAATTGAATGGAAGAAAAGATAGTGTAATAAATCTTGCGAAGAATGTAGAAACGTGTCAGAACAGAAATACATGAAAAAATGGATAGTTGCGGCATTAAGAAGAGATAAAATTCTCATAATATTTTCTCCTTCGCAGAAAAGACATGAGAAGAGGCAAGATGTAGGATCAGAATATCGCCACAACAATACTCTTGCGAGATTTTAACAACATTTCTGTGAACTCTTCAGAAACACACTGCGAGTGTCGCAGAGTAACTCAAAGAATGACGTAGCAGATGACAGTAACTGAAACACGAGAAGAGCATGACAATACTGTGAAGATTATAAAATCTGCGAGAATAAACATTATAAATGTTGTGAGAATATCGCGAGTCAGATCCGAAATAAAAGGTCAGCTTAGCTGTCATCCACTATGTAACTTCCCTATATAAAGAGAACTAATAGAATCATAAGAGAGAGATCAATTTGAGAGTGTTGGGAAAGTTTTGAGGAGAGAGAAAGCTTAAGAAAGCGGTAGTATTCTTGATTTCTTCCATTTCTTGTAATATTTCTGAGAATTAATCAATAAAAGTGTTGTTCTTAATCTTCAAATATGTGTTGATTATTATGAATTCTTATGAGGGGTGTAGTGTAGGAATTCCTTCAACTACAAGTGATGCTTGCGCACCTCTTCAAAAACCTAATCAATGGTCGCAGATGCATCATCTCTTCCTTCCAACTCTACCAGCCTGGTTAGATAGCCCATGCTAGGAGTTAAGCCGCCAATAAGATGCCGTGGTGACTACCACATGGAGTGATCGGCCAAGAGAGGGCTTGCTTGTGCAGCCTCCAAACGGTCACTCGAAAACGGATAGACATGCATATGTTTTAAGATGCTTAATCCGCGACCTACTCCGTTAAGCCTTAAAACATCGATGCTTTATCCATGCTGAATATATTCGATGCATTATATGCATATAATACGCACGATATTTCACAAATATCGACTTCCCAAATAACTTAGTTATTTAACCTAGCATCGTATGCTACCTCATGTGGGTCCCACGATCCATACAATCGAGACATCAAACATGTCACAAACTGGGGGATACTTACTGGGGTATTGGTCTGGCGGTTTACAGTGTGCAGCGCACAACGCGCCATCACAAGAACATGTCAGGAAGACATGCAAAGGTTAGTGATGACAGGAGAAGTGGGCAAGACTGATCTGTGACACCATCACACGACTCCACTACTCCATAGCTCTACTTTCTCTGCTTCCCACGAGATACAAGGGTCGGGCTTAATGACTTGTGTAAATAGGTTCTCCTCCCTAATTCCAGGAAAAGATAGGACAAACATAAACCAAGTGTTGATACAATGTATTCAAACACCCAGAGCTGATTGCTTACATTATTGCAAGCCAGTTCGGTATTCTGATACAAGTCATAAACAGCCTACACCTTCACAATCTCAACACCTTCTTCGCTTCCCTCCTTAAGATCAACCCATCTCCTTCACTTTGTGACCGAAGCAAGTATGGAACGGCCATTTCTTGGTTTAGGCCAGATTTATATAGATTGATCTCTAGAATAAAAATCACTCCCATACAGTGCATTTTTTTAGGGTTTAGATTCATTTCTCATCCACACACCCCAAATTACTAAAACCGGCTGAAGTAGTTTTCACCCATAAACAATTGGCGACCACAGTGGGAGATTAATCTCTCGGTTGCAATATAAATTTCCAAATTCCCAATTTCATTTCTTCAATACCCAATCTTATTTGGCTGATTTCAAAATGGTTAGTCTTAGGACTCCCCCGACAATTTCAAATTCCGGTCGAAGTATCTCCAATGAAGATACCCCCCCTTCCCAACGGTGTATCTAATGGATTATCCGGAAGAATCCCAACGTTGATCGAGCTAGCACGAGTACAGGAGATTCACACGAAGAATATAGACCTGATCAAGGAGACAATAAACGGTATACTTGATCTCCTCATCAAGATGACTTCAGATATGAGTGGTTCTCCTGTCATAGATATTTCTATACTGGGGACTGATCCTTGCAACAATCCTCCTCAAGTTAATAGTTTCACTATGAACCAGAGTCCGGTGGATCAGGAAGCGACTTCTTTAGTGGAAAGTTTATGCGAACTATTAAACCTATTGAAGAGTCAGCGGGTGGAGACGTTTGCTGCAATCAACTAGATAGCCCTGGACATGCATTTAACCCCTTTGTGTCCAGAAGCCTCAAAAACATCAGAGATGTTTGTGAATAACGTTACGCTTACGGAAGAAGACATGATGATGGAAGAACGTCACAACCGGGCCCTAAACGTTACTGCACGCATCAAGGATTCAGAGTTCAAGAGGGAACTCATCGACACGGGAGAATCTTCGAATGTGATTACTCTCAATACACTTAGGATGGTCAAGGTTCACCCAAGCAAGATCGTGTGACGACCTATCACTATGAAGGACTTTGAAGGAAACCAAACCAGCACGTACGGGTATGTCAATCTTAATTTATCAGTAGGGCATGTCCAGTCAAAAGTGAAATTTGAAGTCATAGAAAATGAGCCGGACTACCACATGATACCGGGGAGACCGTGGCTTCATGACAATAAGATTTTCCCTTCAATGTATCACCAGTGCTTGGAGACTATGCTGAATAGGGAAGTCATTCGTATCCCTGCATCGTTGTTTCCTTATACACTAATATGTGGAGTGGAATTATTTGAACCAAGAGAAGCTTCGCGGGAAGAATCAGACAGAGTTGATTGCATCCCACTCCCCACGTGGGCGTCAATTCAGGAGGAAAACCAACTCGCATCATTGAGGGCTAAGACTCACAATGTATTTTGGCAGACAAAACGTTCTTCTTCTTCCGGTAAAGCCATGACCCACGTTCACACTAAGAGGCATTGAACCTGTGTGGAAAGCTGTAATCAGAAATGGAAAACCGTCTATCGATGTACGGATGAACGCACAAAGCTCGTGGAACTTCTCAAAGAATACCATGACATATTCGCTTGGATGTATGAAGAAATACCCGGTTTAGATGAAAAATTGGTCACCTATCATCTACATGTCATACCTGGATCCAAGCCGATCAAGCAATCTCCGGGGCAATTCAGGCACGAGATACAAGAGCGAATCAAGAATAAGATTCAGAATCTGCTAGCTGCTGAATTCATTAAGCCCGTCCATCATACGACCTGGTTAGCTAATGTAGTTCCAATGAAAAAGAAAAATGGACAGATCAGGTGCTGCGTAGATTTCAGAGACTTGAACAGATGCTGCCCAAAAGACGATTTTCCTCTACCTAACATCGACATGTTAGTAGATGCCACCAGCGGACACGGCATATTATCCTTCATGGATGGATATAGCGGCTACAATCAGATAAGGATGTATGAGAATGATGCAAGCAAATTTCTGGGATTATGCCGCCTCCGCAAACTGTGAAGAAACTCCAAAGCTTCATGGGAAATAAAGGAGCAAGTTTTGTATGGATTGCACTACAACGGGAAGTGTTTTGGAAGATTCAGCGAACATTGTCATCTCCAAATCATCATAAAGGGTTCGCCTATTATGTCAGTCCAGACGAAGAGCGAGCCCGGAATATCTTCAGATCTACTAGAGCCAACACCTCAAGGGAGAAGCCTCAAGAAGATAGCGATGTCCAAATCATCATGTCGAGAAGAATCCACCGCTTGGGTGAATCACTCTGTCAGACTTAAGAGGAATGCTTCAGCAAAACAGCGAACATCCAAATGATTATGTCAAGAGGTACCGAATTCAGGCGATGAAGGGTCACAATCCAAATGTGACTGAACAACTAGTGGTGTAATTGTGCATCAATAGGATGGTACATGTCAATCGTGTTTTGTCGAAGAGCATGTGCTTTCAGACACCCTCTGAACTCCGTGAAGCTGCTAAACACTCAGTTTGCAACAACACCTGCCCTGTTAGAAAGAATAGTCATGCCCGTCATAGAGAGCCTCATGATGTTCGTGGAAACATACACCTCACCAACAGGCAATGCAAGCTTCAGCCTTCTATAATGTAGTTTCGTTGAAGCAGCAAGAGGAAGACCGCAGAGATACAACATCTTGCACGTCCAAAATCACCAACTCCAAACTCCAGTACCATATGCACGACTGCCACAATGGTGAAACAACGTCCAAGATATTCCATAACCGGATCGACGGTTACTACGTCAATGAGAGACGCTTTCAGAATCTGTCTCCCTTATAAGAAGTAGTTGCGTTACCAAAGGAGTATGACTGGGGACTGCTTACCACTGCACATCTCAAATATGGTGAATTTAGAGAGATGCAAGCACGCTATCATTATGATTCCAATATGGCTAAAGACAAGGATATATTCAAGAGAGAAGATGCAAATACGGCCTCATGAACCTAGCGTGACAACATCTATCAAGTCAAGAACTCTGGATACTCGCGGGCATGGGACTATCTTCCTCTTCTCTATTCCATGAAGAAATATCAAGAAAGACATTAGTTCCAGATTATCCCTCTAATAACGAGACGATCTCTACCGTTGTATGAAGAATGCCAAGTTCGCACCAGTTATTATCACGCCTCTTCCTGCCAGTCTCTTCTGATCACAGTTGCAGCTAAGAACCGTTGTTCGTTTGTTAGTACCAGTGCCCGAGCTTCACCATAGCAATAACCACTACGGACGGAGGTAATACGAACTTCTGTATATTTTATTTTTCCCAAGGAGAAGTAATAGTCACGAAGGAGAGATGACGATATCTTTATTATGGTAAACTCACCGACCATACAAGATAGAACCATATAAATCACGCTTGGGGACTGTGGCTCAACATGAAATTCCTTCGCCGTCATTCAAGGACTTCTTCAACATAAGAGAGATGGTCAATCAAGAAGCATGTAATTTGTAAGGGGAAACCAAACTGAAGAAGAGTCCGTTTCAACTCTCCCTCCAGCAGAAGCCGCTTCAAACGCTCCCTCCAAGCCGCTTCAATGTTCTCTCTCCAGAAGAAGGCATTTCAGCTCTCTCCAGAAGAAGTCACTTCAACACTTCAACACTCTTCGGGACCTACTCGCTCCAGAAGATGCTTTAACGCTCTCTGCAGGATCCACATCCACATTTGAGCACACAAGGTTCATTTTTGAGCAAAGAAAGCACGTAATAGGTCCCACGTTTGAGCGAAGCAGGTAGCAAGGTCAAGGCAGCAATGCCGGTGTTTGGTCAAGATAGCAGGGTCGGTGTTTGGTCGAAGTAGTAAGGATGACGCTCGATCAAGCACATCAACCGTACGCGCAAAGCAGACCCAGGACAGGGCCGACGTCTGAAACATGTACATGGTGGACCCGTGTTTGCATGTACAGCTTCCCATGTTTGAATCAAGCATGCTCACATTAGGTCCCACGCTTGACCGAAGCAGGTATAACAAGGTCGAGCAAAGCAGGCAAGACCGATATTCGAGCGGAGCAAGCACGAAGCAGGCTCTCGGCCGAAGCAGGCATAGCAAGTTCGATCGAAGCATGCAAGACCGATATCATGCTATGGGAATGCTCGCCTGGACACCTCTTGAACGTGACATGCTCCAAGGACAGGACAACCCGTCTCTCCTGGTAACATCTAAACTTTGTCTCAAAAGTTTTATCTTTATTTGTCACCATCTAATGACTACCCCACAATAGTGTAACCATCATGTGCTAGACATGGGACTTAATGTTGATGGTGGATTTTAGTTCATGGCTAAAGTTGTAAAACCAATTTTTATGTCGACATCCTGCAAAGGATAAGGCTATTTAATAAGTGATGAATACTTCTCCGCTTTATTAATTCATCTAGAATGGAGCATGTAGCAACAATCCCCAAGTATTCTGTGAATTTTATCATTATTAATTAATGCATAAATTGACTTGTATTTCATGTGTTGTTCTCATCAGAACTCTCATTATTGGTGTGGCATGATGACTAATTGTTACTCTTAGCAGAGTAACATGAATATCCAAGTGTCAATAGTGAGGCATGCACGAAATACCCGTACAGGCTACACCATTCTCTAACAAAGAGAATCATCTCTCGGTGTGTTATACTAGCCCAATCGTATATTTAAAATCTGAACTGTCCATATCAGTCTCAGAAATAGTCACGACCACGCAAGTTGTCCGCACGATTTAACCGGCCTAGATGAACCCTAGCAGGAGCAGGCTATCACCGCAATGACCACCAGCGGGCCAGTTTTTGCCCTAGCCGGTCGAATGCATATCATGCATCCCAAAATTCACCAAATGCCAGCCTGAAAAGGATGGTTATGAAGCATCTTGGAAGCTCGTACGAGCAAAGCCCCTAATGGCGGTCTCAAAACATCCACGACCATCCAAACTTCACCGGCACGATTGGACGGCGTGGATTGCTTTAAGCACGGTCAGATAAGTGCCATGGTACACACCTACGGGGGCCCTATCTACCTGCATAGCCGACCATCTCACGACCTAGCCAGGGAGGAGTAAACATTCGCCCAGAGTTCGGCCGACGTGATGCGTTAGGGGTCGCTAAAGGGTCTTAAATTGATCACGACCATCCAACTTCACCGGCATGTTTAGATGGCTTGGATCAGACCAGTAACTGTCAGTCAAGTATCACTGTGTTCACCACTGACCTAATGTGGGTCCCATAAGGTCGGCCTCCCCAAAGGAGGAGCATAGCCTTCCAAACCGTTAGGTTGAAATCGTGTACACACGACCGATCCAAAACCCTAATTAGGGTTTGAGTCATATTACATGTGTCGCTAATCGATCACGACCATCCAACTTTGCAAGCATGGTTGGATGGCTTAGATCACGCCCAAGATCATAGAGCAAGTACATACATGCTCACCGCCAACCTAATTTGGGCCCCACATGGTTGGCCATCCCAGACAAGGGGCATAGTTTGCAAATTCGTCCAGCCGAAGTAGCATGCACGTGAAACCCTAATTAGGGTTTGCAGCATATCGCATGTGTCGCACATCAGTCACAACCATCCATCTTTGCAAGCATAGATGGAGGGTGTAGGTGTAGATTCAAAGGGTCCCAAGCATGTCAATACAATCACCGTGGGCCTGTCTACATATGTGACCGATCGACCAAGGTCGTCCATGGCCAAACGCCTCGATCCGTGCACCCAAACTAGACATGGTCACGCGGTTTCCAACTCCTTTGCAGCACAGGATTCTTATCGCAAATCAATCTCAGCCACTTCTCTTTACCGATAAACTTTAGTGGCCTAGATCGCACCTTCATGGGACAGTGAAGTATGGGCATGGACACCAGCATGCCGTCTGCACGTATGCCTGGTCGCTCA
This sequence comes from Papaver bracteatum, assembly GCA_023529315.1. Classification (NCBI taxonomy): domain Eukaryota; kingdom Viridiplantae; phylum Streptophyta; class Magnoliopsida; order Ranunculales; family Papaveraceae; genus Papaver; species Papaver bracteatum. The sequence continues at coordinate 372,586 of JAJJWX010002457.1, forward strand.
TTTCTAAAATACTTCCCATGCTTGGTTTTGACCAAGCTGGAGAGTGATGCTTGCGCACCTCTTCAAAACCCTAATCAACGGTCGCAGATGCGTCATCTCGTCTGTCCATCTCTTTCATGGTGACTACTATCCGTCACTATACCACATGGAGTGATTGGCCAAGAGAGGGCTTGCTTGTGTAGCCTCCAAACGGTTACTCGAAAACGGCTATGTTGATGGTGGATTTTAATTTAAGGCTAAAATTGTAAAAGCCAAAAACATTATGCGCTAACATCTTGTAAAAGATAAAGCCATTAATAAGTGTTGAATACTTCTTCACTTTACTAATTCACCTAGAATGAATCATGTGGCAACAATCACAGTTTGTGAATTAAATACACGAAATTCATCCAGGTTGGAGCATGTAGCAACAATCCCATATACCCTGTGAATTTACAGCATTATTAATTAATGTGTAACCAGCCTTGTATTTCCTGTACTCATTATCATTGCGGCATGACGACTAAGTGTTGCTCTCAACAGAGTAACACGAATCTCCAAGCATTATAATGAAAGCATGTACGAAATACCCGTACAGGATGCAACTCTCGGTGTGTTATATTAGCCCGATTGAGCAACTCTCGGTGTGATATACTAGCCCGATTGAGCATCCGGATTGTCCATATCAGTCTGGAAATGATCACGACCATCCAACTCCACTAGCATGATTTGATAGCCCAGATCGATTCCATAACCCCCAAGCAGGTATGGAATATTCACTGCAGAACCAACGCGGGCCCCGCATGGTCGGCCTCCCCCAAAAGATTGGAATAGCTTGCCAAAACTTCCAAGCCAGAGAAGCATGGATGGAAAACCCTAAATTATGGTTTGCGGAAAATTACATGTGTCGCAAAACAGTCTCAACCATCCATCTTCGCAGGTATAGATGGAGGGTGCAGATGTAGATTCAAAGGGCCCAGAGCATGTCAATACAATCACCGTGGGCCCGCCTACATATCTGACCGATCGGTCAGGACCAACCATGGTTGGTCATCCCAATTCGTATGCCCGAACAGAGCATGACGCATGGCCGCGAAACCCAAAATTAGGGTTTTGAACATCACGAGCGTCCATTTTCTCCGGCACGAATGAAGGGTCCAAGATTAGATTAAGCAGGTACGGTCATACCAACATGACCACCGTGAACCCATCTATCCCCTCACCTAATTGTCCAAGGCATACCATGCCTGGTTATCCCAAATCGCCCTCCCAAACTAGCGTGGTCACACTTCCCAGTTGCAAACTGATCTCGACCACTCAACTTCGCCGGACAATTTCAGTGGCTTATATCACGTTTTCATGGGGCAGTCAGGTATAGGCGTGAACATCAGCCTACCGCATACACGCCAAACCGATCGGCCTGGACCGACCAATCTTGGTTGTCCTGAAATGTGCGCCTGAAGTTGGCATGCTGCGTGGCTTTTGCGGCATCGGATTTATGTCGCAAATTGATATCGACCACTCAACTTCGCCGGATAAATTGAGTGGCCCAGATCACACTTCCACGGGACAATGAGGTATGAACATGTATACCATCATGCCGTCAACATACATGACCGACTGGCCATACCAAAACCATGTCCCAAGCTTGGATTCGACCAAGCTGAAAACTGGTGTTTGCGCACCTTTTTCCCCAAAACCCTAATTTCACCAACGGTCGCAGATGAGTGTCTCAAAGATCATCTCGTCCGTCCAACTTCATCGGCTTGGTTATACAGCCCTAGTCAGGAGTTAATTGGTCAGTGAGGTATCATGCTGATCATCATCCGTCACTCTACCACACCATGTGGTCGGTCGAGGAATGACTTGTTGGCGCAACCTCCAAACCATCACATGAGGTAGGCAGGATATGAGGCTATTTTGAGACGCTCAAACAACGATGTTTCATACATGCTGGATGCACTCGATGCAGTACCTTCATAGAATACGCATGATACTTCACAAGTATCGACTTCCTGAATAACGCAGTTATTCAATCTAGCATTGCATGCTATTTTCTGTGGGTCCCACGATCCACACACTCGAGACATCAATCATGTCACAAACTGGGGGATACATACTGGGGTATTGGTCTGGCGGTTTACAGCGTGTAGCGCACAACGCGCCATCATAAGAACGTGTCAGGAAGTCATGGATGGTTAGTGATGATGGTAGAAGTGGGCAAGCCTGGTCGTGTGACACTAACACATTACTCCACTACTCCATCACTCCACTTTATCCACTTCCCACGAGATACGAGGGTTAGGCTAAAAGACTTGTATAAATAGGTTCTCCATCCTATTTTTCAAACAAGACAAGACAACAGATGCAAGTGTTGATACAATCGTGTTTAAACACCGGAACTGATAGCTCACATCCTGCAATCCAGTTCAGCCTTCTAATACAAGTCATACATAGCCAACACCTTCTTCGCTTCCCTCCCTAAGATCAACCCCATCTCCTTCACTTTGTGACCGAAACAAGTCTGGAACATCCATTTCTTGGTTTATGCCGGACTTGCACCGATTGATATCCTGAATCTACAAGCACTCACCGCGCAGTGCATTTTTTTAGGGTTTAGATTCATTCCTCATACATACACCCCAAATTACCAAAACCGGCAGGAGTAGTTTTCACCCATAAACAAGCTAGACTTGCGTATATTTTAAGATGCGTAATCCGCTACCTACTCTGTTAAGACTTAAAACAGGAATGCTTCATCCATGCTGAATATATTCGATGCATTACATGCATAGAATACGCATGATATTTCACAAATATCAATTTCCCAAATAACTTAGTTATTTAACCTAGCACCATATGCTACCTTCTGTGGATCCCACGATCCACACAATCGAGACATAAAACATGTCACAAAATGGGGGATACTTACTGGGGTATTGATCTGGCAGTTTACAGTGTGCATTGCACAACGCGCCATCACAAGAATGTGTTAGGAAGACATGGAAGGTTAATGATGATGGGAAAAGTGGGCAAGACTGATCGTGTGACACCAGTACACGACTTCACTACTCCATAGCTCCACTTTCTCCCATTTCTACGAGATACGAGGGTCGGTCTCAATGACTTGTATAAATAGGTTCTCCTCCCTATTTCTAAAATAATACAGGACAGACAGAAACGAAGTGTTGATATAACGTATTCAAACACCCAGAGACGATTGCTTACATTATTGCAAGCCAGTTCGGTATTCTGATACAAGTCATAAACATCCTACACCTTCACAATATCAACACCTTCTTCGCTTCCCTCCTTAAGATCAACCCCATCTTCTTCACTTTGTGAATTTAGCATGTCTGGAACGACCATTTCTTGGTTTAGTCCATAATTGCATAGATTGATCTCTCGAATCAAAATCACTCCCGTGCAGTGCATTTGTTTAGGGTTTAGATTCATTTCTCATCCACACACCCCAAATTACCAAAACCAGCAGAAGTAGTTTTCACCCATAAACACTTGGTAAAACTATTCACATGAGGCCTGACTTATGTATTGGTATGACTTTTATTAGTGAAACCGATCTTAAGTAGTCACCTGTTGGTATGATTGAGTTTGTGTGTGTAAGACCGAATCTGGGTAAAGGGGAACCGATCCTAGTAAGAGGTGCAACACATACAAAGGGGAATCGATCCTTTTATGAAGTGCAACAAGGTTTATAGAAGAAATGTGAGCCGATCCTATGGACATGTGCAACACATTTTTGATCAAAGGGGAACCGATCTTATGGAAATGTGCAACAAATATGAGTTATATACCATATATATGTGGGGGAACCGATCCTAGTACCTAGTCAACCAAAGTTTGGTAAGCTAGTGTGACTATGCACAATACTCACATGGAGGTAGAACCGAAACTTGTTTTGGTAGAACCGTTAAACCCATGATTTGTGATTGAGTGTTACTTGATCAATCACGTAGTTCTTGAAAGTCAGATGAACCAATTCTAAACTTATTTGGAAGTATGGTAAATCGGTTTCAAGTGTATAAATATGAAAGAGGACTTAAAAAGAAAGGATGTCGACACACATTGAACACGTGCAGTAATGAGTATCTTTTATTGTTCAAAGATATTCCTTAACAGCTAACAGGAAGTAAATCACATGATCGAATTTAAATAAGTTAAGAATCTTTTGGTTAAGGTTTTTAATTATATATGAAAAATAAGAATTAGTAATGTGCATTTACTAGTTAAATATTTTCCAATGAGATTTCGATCATTAATTTGGACAGAGCATTCTCAGGAATTATGAAAGCCGAATTTGGAAAAATTATTATTGAATATCTTGAGAATATTTTCGGTTTTGGAAATTCCTTGGTGTCCAAACTTCCTTGTCTATAAATACTATGAGTTTGCATTTCTATCAAACTAATCCTTCGTAACAACAAACTTCCTCTTTTGTTGTTGTTATTGGTGTAGCCGCCTATTCGGAGAGGAGAGTAACCTAATTAGGCAAAATATCTTACGGCCGATCAATTTAAAGTCTTCTCTGGGATTTAGAAGATCTAGCGTGTACCGTTGGTGGGAAACTAGATAATTTCGGTTTATCTTTTGTTTACATATTGATTTGATTGACTAACGGTGGTTGAACTTTGGTTGCACCTAGTTTGTTTATGCTTTAGGATCTTCTCTTCTGATATAAGATTCACTCAAACTAGTTCAAAGTTTCGACAGGGATCTTTAGATTGTGGTTAGTTCTAAAGACGATCTTCTGATAATCCATTATTAATAGATTCCGTTATGTGCGTGATTGATCACAAGAGATACAAGTAGTTGTGTGCATGTGTTTATTAAAGATCTAAGAGGATTTGAAGACAAAGAAGAGATAGAATATTTCTGACTTGGTTATATAAATCTTTAGTATGCACAATACTTATTTCGGTAAAAGAGGATCCAATTATAATCGATCTATCCTTGTGGTATTTTGATAGAATAGTTATGTAGATCGGCATCCATACGTTTCCTTGGGATTAAAGGTATTGATAGCAAAACCTTAACGATTACCTTTTGGTGATTGAACATAAGATAGATCTTGGAACCTGGCAAATAAGTTTATGTTAAGATAAACAGAAGATCCTTGTCCAACTCATATCACTTGGTGGAAGAGAGTAGATACCAAACAGATTTGTTGTTCCTTTACTATTTGGAATATGAACCTGATGTTGTTTTGATAGTGGTAAATAAGATGTCATTCCTCTCAGACCTGTGAAGGATTTTTTTAGAATTAAAATTCAAAACTAAAATAGAAAACAAACTTAATATTATAGCAAACACTGACAAAGTTGTTATCAATATTAAAAGAACACTGAGGCTAAGATTCCACTATTTTCCAAGTTCAAAGTGATTTAATCCAATTTATATTCATGCGATTTTCTCGTTCAATTTGATTCTAAACTATTGCAACAAGTAGATTCTCAAAATAACAAGTGTAAATCCGAAGCACAGAACATCAAAAACCTAGGATCAAGTATGCTCTATCAAAAGAAATAATAATTGCTTAACAAAAACCATTCAAACAATTTTCGACCAAGGCAAATAATCATATAATAATTGCAAATAAATAGATAAAATAGAATATACCACTTTTTGTTGGAAAAATAGCTTCCTCTATCGCCCCAGCAATGGGGTTTAACTCCTCATATTAATCATGGTCTCAAAATATGTGTTTGTTGCTCAAAAGATGATTAAAAGAGTAAAAAGTAATAACACAGAATGTTTGCAACAGTGTATCGGCGTTAAAAAATCTATGTTACAAAGGAAAAACAGTTGCTAAAGGCCTAATGCAATCACTTTTAGTAAACGATACACAGTTTCTGCTGTTGAATAACGATAGTTCTCTGCGATAGATACTTGTGCGTCTTATGTTCTTCGTGTTCTTGGTATTGCAGCAGCAGAAATAAAAGTTCAACTCATGATTTCAGCTTCATGTTCTCCTCTAAACCTCCCTAGAGTGTACATAACCCCTCCCGGGACTCGAATGAACCTTTTTATATCCAAAGGGTCCCTATAACTCAAGTTAAATCGCAAAAATCTCTCTCTTTTTCTTCGGCAGCAAGTCCCGGCATTTTCTTCTCTATGAATCTTCTTACGCGGTTATAGGCTGTAGAATCCTTCCAAATTTGCTTCAACTTCTATATTTGATAGACACGAATCATATCAGGACTTATCTTCCACAAATCTTCCAATTTTATCCCACCAGAAACCCATAACTCTTCTCTCCCTGTTTCGCTCCTACAAGATGATTAAGCCCAATATGTTCGACCCAAACACACATACCAACCCTGTTTTGCTCTAGGAAGTCCATCCCAACAAATTTCTGAGATTGAATCTCTCTCAATCTCCTCTGAAATTCGAACCCTAATCTGGTTCGTATTTCCCCAAGTTTCCCGCCAAAACAATTTTTTGAACTGTGAAGAAGAAGAAAGGTGGTCGCCCCGTATCCACGGTTGGGGTGTAAATAACATCTGTCTAGGGGGTGCCCCTTAGGTTGCCCCTTATCGTTTAACAAATGTTCTCCGGGGTGCATTTGACAACTTTTCGAGCTGATTTTTCCCAAAATATTTATTGGCCAAAAATACCTACAACATAAAACACCATAATAAGTACAAAAATGAGCACTATCAATATATAGAATCGAGACAAATCAGACACAAAAATATGTCTATCAAATACCCCCAAACTTATTATTTGCTAGTCCTCGAGAAAAAATAAAATAAAAATAATATCCTAACTCACTGTCGCAGGCATCGTCGATTGCATTTAGCATATGCAATAAGCCTTTGAACCCCTAAGTGTCCCTAGTAGCCGAGTTATAGTCTCGGGAGGGCTTACCAGAGGTATACCCACAAAACCTTTACTCCAGACCCTATCTATCTACGCAGAACCTTGGAAGGCACTAAAGAATTTCCTTGGTTGGCATACTTATTGACTACAGGAAGAAGTACAAAAATAAAACAAACATAAAACACCATAATAAGTACAAAAATAAGCACTATCAATATATAGAATCGAGACAAATCAGACACAAAAATGTGTCTATCAAATACCCCCAAACTTATTATTTGCTAGTCCTCGAGCAAAAATAAAATAAAAATAAAATCCTAACTCACTGTCGCAGGCGTCGTCGATTGCATTTAGCATATGCAATAAGCCTTTGAACCCCTAGGTGTCCCTAGTGGTCGAGTTATATTCTCGGGAGGGCTTACCAGAGGTATACCCACAAAACCTTTACTCCAGACCCTAGCTATCTACGCAGAACCTTGGAAGGCACTAAAGAATCTCCTTGGTTGGGATACTTATTAAATACAGGAGGAAGTACCCTGCTGCGAAATTCCAATTGTTGTATACGAGTTTGCACTCAAGCATAATAAAATTCATATAAAGTGACAGAGCTCTACTCAGATAGTTTCTGGACATCATAAACCCGAGTCAACCAATCACATGGATAAATTAAGAAGATGGATGTAGAGAAAAACGTGGATGATGTTGACTAAGGTGAACCTATCCTAATGGACTGAGATACTGGTCTGGACTAATATCAACATACTGGAATATACAAGGGAACTAGTGGTCGACTTTATTGAATTTATTCCGGTTGGTCTAATGGCATGGTCTCAATTTTTTTTTTTTTTAAAGATCTCAGTCACTCTATTTCACCCTAGCAGTGGTAACAACTTGAATCGTGAGCCCCACCTAATCACTTAGAGAATTTTAATGAAAACAAAATAAAAACAGAAGTGAAAAGGATTCAACGAGAAATGGAAAAACTACAATGTTTTTTTTCTAACACCTGAGCTCTGTGATTTTATGAATAGACTCTTTAGATGTTTCCATCTAATCAGATTGGCTCCTCAACTCCTACAATCAAAATGCTTCCATCCACTTAGATTGGTTAGTGCCATCCTTAATAAGCATAAATTTCTAGGCTCTGGAGTTTATCAAGGTAACTAAAAAGTTTCTCCCATACCCCCAAACTTACATCTAACATTGTCCTCAATGTTCTAAAGATAAAATTAAAAGCATGAACAAGGAGAAATTGTTACCATTTGAAGCAAAAGAGTTAAGGAAAGATATTACCGTGTCGCATGAATATTGGGTTACCTCCCAAGAAGTGCTAAGTTTAAAGTCTTCAGCCATACTAAGAAAGGATTAGTCACATCATAGAATCATAAAGTAATAGCCGAAATATATGTGGGTCATCAAAACCAAAAAGAGTTATCACAAGTAAAAGGAATCTGCAACCTGCCAAGAGAATAAACAAATAAAGCACGTCCTTGTCTAGTTTCCTGTTTAAGATAACTACATCTAGTTGTGGTTCAGGTTCTATAACTGGGTCCAAATAAAATATTTTCATGGGTTGCATTTCCTCGTAGCTAAGATCCGATTCAGGTATTCGAGTATGGAAAAACTCAAGTAAAAATTTACAAGCACATAATAATAACTTAAATAACTGTGGATCCTTAAAGTCAATCAGGTTTGACTCACACAATTGACCATGATGAAAGTGGTGGTCAATTTTAGGCAATTGTGTCGATTCTAATCTCCTGAAGTACTTAGGTTTAGTCTCAAAACTAAATAATTGACACATCTGAAACTTTTACGTTCCCACATTTGGAAGAAAAATATTTGGTGGGAAAACAAAGTCAATCTGGGTATCATAGCCTAGGCTAACATCATCAACCAGAGGATGGGTTTCTAACAACTGAACTCCCTTATGGACATCACTAGGTTCAGGAAAACGTGTATGAAGATAATCTTGTAAAATGGTTGAGGCACATATGTGAAGTCCCGAGTAAGGAAATTTTCTAAGAGTTAAAGCACATGGAGAAAGATAATCACCCCCAAACTTAGAGTTTTGGGTGTCTCTAGATAGACTAGTCACAATATCCGTAATTTCTAGGTCATCAGATTCCCGAAAATGGTCAATTGATTCTTCTAAGTTATAATCGGAAGGTGCATCCTCATTCATCATATTTGAAAGCTCTACGAGTTCATCTTCTTTGTCTAAGACTAATGTTTCTAAATCGCTAGACTCTAAAATAATATTCTCAAAATAAACTCATTCCTCAAAACTATCACCGGCTTCGTAAAAAGGAAATTCTACTTCGTCTAAAACAATATCTCTAGTCAAATCCTCGTCCTTTTGAATATGTGAATAATTGTTAAAATTATTAGGATCTGAACCAGAAATAACCTTATTATAAAGCTCAGTTGGAGTAGCAAATTCCTGATCACTATGCCTATTTATTTCAAATTCTTCACCAACACTATCCTCATCATAATCATCATTATAATAACATGAAAATGGTTGAACCTCATCTAAACAATTAGTGTTACCAATTCTAACATGATCATCTTGATTATGTGAATAACTATCTTCATTTTCAAAGGTACTATTGGAAACACTATATTGGAAATTAAGACTATCTTGAGCAGTTCTTTTCTGGGCCTCTAACAAAAGATTCTGAGTCGATTCACATGACTTCATGATTGAATCTAGGAAAGAAAGTTCACTCGTTGCATTGCTTTCATCCATAACTAAGTTATTCATTTCTGCTAACTTACGTGTCAACTCAGCTAACTTACGTGTTGACTCTAGTAGAGAGGAATTATGTTCGTACGACCGGTTGGCGTGTGGATAGTAATTGGGCTCACCATGGTATGAACCATAACCTTCAAAAGTTTGATGTTCCCAACCACTATTCATACTATGGTCAAAGTAGTAACGTCCATTTTGAAATTCAGTCGGATATTCGTTGTATTGGCTATTGTAATACCAGTTCGACATTCTATTGCAGGGGTGTGAGTTGTCACACAAAATAAAACCCACTGACAGGGGATTTGTGGGTGGATAGAGTCTTACCTCCCGTACCAGACGGGCGATGAACCATTGAAGTCGACTCAGGCCACCGACTCCTATGTCAGTGTACGAACCCAAGGGGCCGAGACAGTATCGTAACTGTCGTCCTTCCCTGCAAACAGTTTATATTTAATTTTAACACTTCCTTAGGGTTTTAAAAATAGTAATGTCCAATGTCCCAAAAATAAAGTTCAAAAAGTGTCCAAAAATAAAAATAAAAATTACAAAAAATAAAACCCTATTTACAGTTTCTAAAAAAAAAAAAAAATGTACAAAATCTTCTTCACTCCTTGGACTCCTCTTTTCTTTCCTTCTTTGGCAATGCTTTCCTTTTATTGCACTTTTTATTTCCTTGTAGCTTCGCTCCAAATCTGAAAAGAATCAAAAAAATACCAAAGGCGTAAAAGAGAACAAAAATGATAAAAATAAACCTAAAACAAATCTAAATACAAATCCGCGTCGGCAGCGCCAAAAATTGATGTTGTTTTGATAGTGGTAAATAAGATGTCGTTCCTCTCAGACTTGTGAAGGATTTTTTTAGACTTAAAATTCAAAACTAAAATAGAAAACACACTAAAAATTATAGCAAACACTGACAAAGTTGTTATCAATATTAAGAGAATATTGAGGCTAAGATTCCACTATTTTCCAAGTTCAAAGTGATTTAATCCAATTTATATTCATGCAATTTTCTCGTTCAATTTGATTCTAAACTATTGCAACAAGTAGATTCTCAAAATAATAAATGTAAATCCGAAGCATAGAACATCAAAAACCTCGGTCCAAGTATGCTCTATCAAAAGAAATAACAATTTCTTAACAAAAATCATTCAAACAATTTTCGATCAAGGCAAATAATCATATAATAATTGCAAATAAATAGATAAAATAGAATATACCACTTTTCGTTGGAAAAATAGCTTCCTCTATCGCTTCAGCAATGGGGTTTAGCTCCTCATATTAATCATGGTCTCAAAATATGTGTTTGTTGCTCAAAAGATGATTCAAAGAGTGAAAAGTAATAACACAGACTGTTTGCAACAGTGTATCGGCGTTAAAAAATCTCTGTTGCAAAGGAGAAACAGTTGCTAAAGGCCTAATGCAATCACTGTTGGTAAACGATACACAGTTTCTGTTGTTGAATAACGATAGTTCTTTACGACAGATACTTTTGCGTCTTATGTTCTTCGTGTATTTAGTATTGCAGCAGCAGAAATAAAAGTTCAACTCGTGATTTCAGCTTCCTGTTCTCCTCTAAACCTCCCTAAAGTGTACATAACCCCTCCCGGGACTCGAATGAACCTTTTTATATCCAACGGGTCCCGTATAACTCAAGTTAAATTGCAAAAATCTCTTTCTTTTTCTTCGGCAGCAAGTCTCGGCATTTTCTTCTCTGTGAATATTCTTACGTGGTTATAGGCTATAGAATCCTTCCAAATTTACTCCAACTTCTATATTTGATATATACGAATCATATCAGGACTTATCTTCCACAAATCTTCCAATTTTATCCCACCAGAAAGCCGGAACTCTTCTCTCCCTGTTTCGCTCCTACAAGATGATTAAGCCCAATATGTTCGACCCAAACACACATACCAACCCTGCTTTTCTCTAGGAAGTCTAGCCCAACAAATTTCTAAGATTGAATCTCTATCAATCTCCTCTGAAATTCGAACCCTAATCTGGTTCATATTTCCCCAAGTTTCCCGCCAAAACAATTTTTTGAACTGTGAAGAAGAAGAAGAAAGGTGGTCGCCCATTATCTATGGCTTGGGTGTAAATAACATCTATCTAGGGGGTGCCCCTTAGGTTGCCCCTTATCCAAATTGGGGGTCTGTTTAGCAAATGTTCTCCGGGGTACATTTGACAACTTTTCGAGCTGATTTTTCCCAAAATTTTTATTGGCCAAAAATACCTACACAAACATAAAACACCATAATAAGTACAAAAATGAGCACTATCAATATATAGAATCGATACAAATCAGACACAAAAATGTGTCTATCAAAACCAAAGGAATTGGTCCAAGTACATGACTTGTTTTGCAGGTTGGAGGTGTGGGAATACAGACGTAACTAGGTGAACTATAGGTTTAGTTGCTTGGTCTTAACTATACGAAGTTGGTTTATTTTGTATAGCGGCTTAATCCTGAGAGTATTCAATTCTGGACAAGGTCCCGGGGTTTTTCTGCATTTGCGGTTTCCTCGTTAACAAAATCTTGTTGTGTCATTTACTTTATATTTTCGCATTATAATTGTTTTATTATAATTAAAGTAAATTGCACAAACGTTAATTCCTATTGTGTGTTTTGATGTTAAATCATCCACATCTCATAGAGAATCCATATAAATAGGGATAATCAAGATTTTATGGAGATTTTTTCCACTATGGAGATCTAGATAAATATCCACTAATTAGGACCCACATTTTTTTTCGCTTGTTTTTATTACATCAAAATATTTAAAAAAATTGCTAATGAAAAAAAAAAAAAGGAAAAATTATATATATAGTTTCAAAAGAAAATACTCTGATGTGGTTAAAAGTTGTATCAAGTTCAAATTCTAGAGCTTCTGTTCCCACCAAAAATATTTAAACCAATATGAAATTTTTGTTTTTTCACACCACGTTTTAAAAGAAAATATTTTTTTTTTTTTTTTTGATAAACAAGGAACCTTTTCATTAATGGGATTTCAAGGTTACAATGAGTTTAAGATCGAAGATAAGAGAATACAAAGTAACAAGAACATACCGTAAGAGTACAATACCCGAGAAATCCGACAAGAGAAAGAGAAGGATTACCGGAGTAAGTCAAATACAAGTATGAATAAGATCCGATTAAATCGGAAGAATGATGGTTTTTCTCGGAATTAAATTCCAACCATTTAGTTTGTTTTTCTTCTATAGAAAGAAATGCTCCAAAAATAGGAGTGATTTGCTCAAATCTCTTATAGCTAGTGATTAAGCTTCCGTCATCAAAAAGACCATCTATGGAGATTCCGTCGCCGGATAAGTTGATGATGAAGATTCCGTCGTCGAAGATAACCAAGATGAAGATTTCGTCGTTGGAGACTTGGAGAGAATCACTATCGATCTAAAAACCCAACCCAATAACCAAGAATCGCCATTAAAGCGAAGATAAACCTCAAAAGAGTAAATAAAACCACCAAAATGGTGTAGATAAGTAGAAAACATAATAAAAACCAAACTAATCTACCAACTAACCTAGAAAGCAAGGAAAAAATGAAGAAATCTGCTCAGATCTAGTCCAAAAATGGACTAGATCTGAGCAGAGAAGAGTTGTTTTTGATGGTTTTGTTGGAGAAGAAGAAGAAGTGAGAGAGAGGAGAGAGAAAATGAAGCCAAACAAATGAAGGTCTAGAAAACAATAATACTTTGTTGTGGTTAAAAACTGTATCAAACTCAATTCTAAAGCTTCTGGTCCCACCAAAAATATTTAAACCAATAAGAAATTTTTGTTTTTTTCACACCACCAATATTTCGTCCGGGAACACCACCAAATTTATTTTACTATTTTGACGTACGCCTAGGTTTTTTCTCTGTACGCCTAGGTTTTTTCTCTGAAAGATGACAGTTATTTCTTGACTTATGAGAAGAGCGATACATACAGTTATGGAGAAGTTCTAATGGAGATAGAATTGGTAAAATAAAAAATCAGTAGTGCCGGAATTTGGTGAAGGAAACAGTATTGTAGATTGGGTTTGATCTAAAGTCAAGACTGAAGAAGGTGTCGCTCAAGTCCTCGACTAAATACGATTTTCAATTGGTAAATCCTAACCTTTTTCTTTTCTTGCAGTTCTCTTTTTCTGTACTTTGATTACTATGAATCAACAAACCCACACGACTCTTTTAAATGTTTCTATAATGCAATGCAATTGTATATCGTAGATTCTTTATTCTTCACCTTGAGTAGGAATCGCTAGCTTTTCATCTTTTAAGTAATAACATCTCATTGTATAATTACAGATAAGATAAATGTTATTGTTCTATGCATGAGCTAATCTGCTAGCTAGAGAGACTTACTTGGATTGCTCTAATACCAAAACAATCAAGGTATTGATGACGATAAATCTCTCTCACACCGCGAGATAATTTTTTTAATTACTGTTGTTTTATTTCAGAAAGGTATTATTGCTAGAAGCTTACATTTCTTGCAGTCTCAATTTGGTGAGCAGAACTAGTATTTTTTGTATATTAGAAATATCTTAGCTTGATTCAAACTGTTGATGCATATGTCTTCCTTAACGATTTCCCTAGATTATATTCTTGAGAAAGAGGATGCATAAAAAATTAAGTAAGACTGCTCAATGATTCCGGGTAATTCTACATCATACTCATGTACTTTAAGCGTAGAGATTAAGTACAAGCACTCAGATACATGGTTGTGTGGGATGTGGATGTACCAGAAAATTGAAACTGCATTATAAAAGTTAAAGCGGAGATGCATGCCAGGTAAGATCAGTTTTCTTTTCTTATTTGTTGGATTTTTTTTTTTTTTTTTTTTTTTGTGATTTGATTTTCAGCATAAGTCATTTATCTTGGTTCTCTTATTTTAATTTTTTTTCATCAACCTAAAAGTTGTATGAGTTTTAGTCTTATCTTGATTATTGATTTAGTTATTGGCCTACGGAAGAGGCAAGGAGTAAAAAGAATGCTAAGTCTATGGTAAGATATCTATTCCTTTGGAATGCAACATCAAGCTTTAGTGGAATGACCATTAAATAACAGCTACATTGTTAACAATTAAAGTTGTTTGAAGCGATTCTTTAAAGACGGTGTGTATGAACCTTTAATTATTTGGATTTCTGCAAATCAGGTCCAACTGCGGTCTGGAGTTTTTGGCACATATTTTTAGCTGAGTTTCTTATCCTAGCTACTACTGGTAATCTTGTTCTCTCGAACTTTTTAGTTATTGGGGTTATCCGAAGTTTTTATGGCAAGACAACTTCGTGGCCGCCAACTATGAAAAACTACGGAGTGATGGGGGAGAGGTGCTGCGCTTTCTGTTCACTGCCTAACTTTGTGCAAGCTGATTTGGTAATTGGGTTAGTAATAACTGCATAAAAGCTTCACAAAGTAGTAACAACGTGCATTCAATATACGTGTATATATCAAATTATCCCACCCATGTGTGTAGTGAGTTATCCACCCTTTCTATACACGCCAACATTAGGAACTATGCAGCTATAGGAAATTCAAAAAAAAAAACCGACATTTTCTTCAGTAAGTGCATGAGATCCTTCATTTCCTACTGTCATTCATTATGATCTACTGTTAAATAGATTGATTATTTGGGAAGACCATTTGTAGGTGCTTGAACTATCAGTGCATTCAAACGTGGATAATTGTTAATAAAAGTGCGCCTTCTTCCTACTGATAAAGGTGCTTGAAATATGTTACATCTGAAATTAGTCTTTAAGTATCTGGCTCCTAATATTCTACACAATCTGTACTTACCCAAGTTTTTCTTTCTTTTTTTGATATTTTTCAGATAATCAGATTTTTATCAACTCAATATCTTTATAAAGCATTATTGATGGCAAGGATGATGGTGCAGATAATCCCTTCAATATTCTTCTATTTGATCATATAGAGAGGAATGTCAAGTTTAATGTTTCACAGTACATTATCTCTTTTAAACCTTTTATTTTAGTAGGACTTTAGACATTCAGGTGGCCTTAACGTTAAAAGTCGTGCTAAGAAACGGTAAGAACTTGGATATAATCCCTTAAGCATCTGATAACTGATTTCATTAGAAATAGAGACTCCTTGCAGAAAAGAAGGTGGATACTCGATACCACACATTTTGGAGTTCCTTGATTTAACATATATCGCACGAAACTGATATTCGATTGATGTCAGGTCATTTTTCCGGTACTTGACTGCTTTCTTTGATTGCCTAGCGGGATAAATTTGTTCACCGGTGTTCCTTTCTGTGCGCATTCATCTATTTTGAATATAGTCGATAATATATATGGATGAAAGCTCTAAAACCTAACCTCCTTCAATATCGTTGGGTTATTGTATTTTGTTCCAAGCATTACATTTGTTCAGGCATATGTAGATGAGCTCAACAGATTTAGTGGAGGGTTGAAAAAATGAGTGTAAAGAGGTAGACGTCCCTTCTAAGATTGGCATTGAGCATTATTAAGTAAACGCATCATCCATTTACCGCGTTCTTTACAACGGGTTCACACAACTATATGTTTTTAGTTTGTTTCACGTAAGATCATTATGTATTTTGAGTAGCTTGACTATCACCGGTTTAGACCAAAATATCAGCTCTTTGGTTTTGAATGTGTACCTCTTTGATTTTTACCACCTCCTATTTCTTAGATTTTCGTCAGGTTCATTACTAAAGAAATTGTAAATTCCAACTTGCTAATTACTCAGCAGAGACATAACAGCTTCAAAAGAATGTAAAATCATGTTTATTTATGAGATTCTCACATGGAGAAGATTTTTTATTTTTAAAATGTGAACATGTGGCCAAGTGAATTAACTTACCTGCAAATGTTTGTCAAAAAAAAGAGAATAAGTTACCTGCGAATAAAGTAGTGATACAACCTTCTGTCACACACATTTAACTTTTACATTGGACGACCAATCTGAGCTCGTGCAGAGCACGGGCGTAACACCTAGTATATGTATATATCCGGTAACTTATTGACCGGATGAGAAAAAAAAAAATTCATCCGAACACTAAGTGTCCGGATGAGAAAAAAAAAAACAAAAAAAAATACATCCGAACACTAAGTGTCTGGATGGGGTATCCGGTCATAGAATGATCGGATGGACTCTCCATATGTACCTCCATACATTTTAGGAGGTCCCTCTGGACTTCACAAACATATGGATGTTAAAATCATCCATAGTAGCACTTTTTAGTCCATAAAATATGGATCATCACAAAGATGCGGATGGTTTTTGACTCCATAGGAGTTGCCCTAAATAATACGGTTTAACCCATGCCATAATGGCACGGGTGTTATACAAAGAGGAATTACGTATAATTATGTAATGTTTTTCAAACAAGAGATGTTATCCATAGTGATAGGAATTTTTCGCAAACGACTTTTTGGGAAATGTTTTTGTAGCTTTCGCTACACAAACATGGAACCTGAGAAACCGTGATACTCATGGATTGTCGCATCGTTTTCAAGCAATTAGTCATTATGTCATCCAGTTTCTTGGTGTGTGAATGCAAATTATCCGAAATAGATTTAATGGTGAGACTGAAGATGAAGTGATCCAACAAAGTGCGGCGATATGGGAATAAACTAACGGAAAACCTTTTCACTTTTTAGCTTGTTTCAACACCCTTAGAGATCTTCACAGGTTCAACCTCTTCTACCTTCTAGATGCTCCACCAGCCACTCCACAAATGAGGATGTTTATTAACTTGTTTTTATGATTTAGTAGTAATTGAGTCTAAAGTGACGTTTAATGAAATCTAATGCGAGTCAAATGTAACGTTTAATGTAGTTTGATTTAAAATAAGAAATGTTCAAATTAGTTATGCTATTACAGGGATGGTACAAATAGAAAGACATTTCCATTAATTAAGCATGTGACAACATAACGATGGTGGAATAAGTTCATACACTTAATCAGTCCACTCCAACTTAAAACGCGATGGATATTTTAATAAGTGTTTTTCATATGTGTCTTCTTCTGTAGAAGTGTGTAAATACATAAAATATTTGCAACCGGGGGTTAAGCATCACTAGTCATTTGTTTTGTAAACTCTACTTCCTTGCAATGGCCGTGTTGTGTCTTCTTCAACATGGATTTAAGTTTCAAGTTTTTCCACGATGCTGCTACCTTTTCATCTTCTTGCTCCTTCATAACATTCGTGGTTCTTCAAGACAGTTAGGATCTTGACATTGCAAATACCTGAGCTTTTATGATTGTGATTCAATGACCATTCTGTTAGATGAACAATCTACTTGTGGACACTTGGAATACATGCAAGGGCATTGCATCGTACTATGTTCATCCATGAAACATAATGGACAAACATATTTGCTTCCACACATAATATTTGTTTTCTGCTTTTAAAAAACGTGGTGTTGGTTGAGAACATTTTCGGTTAACAATGTTCGTGGTTGTGATTGGAAAATATCGGTTGCAATGTACCAAGGAAAAATATGAACACTAAAACAAATTTGTTACCTCATCTCACATTGAGACGAGAGGCCTTGATTGAGCTGGCAACCACTAGTCTCATCCAACGACTCTTATTCCACTCCTTATAAAATTAAAACAATTTTAACTCCACAACCACACCTTCTCTATCTTAATCTTTCATTCTCAAACTTTTGTACCAAAAAAATTCAAAAAAAAAAAAAAAATTATGCAAGAATCCGTGGTCCTAAATTATTTGTGAAAAGTTATACATCAGGCAAGGCAGCATATAACGCTTTTAGGTCAAATAATTAAATTATTTGTGAAATCGATATTGATAGAACATCGTTTATAATCGATGCATATAAAGCATCGCTTTTAAGCAGGCATCTTAAATTAATCGATGCTCATGAAGCATCGTTGTGTAAAGCTCGTACAAGTTAGTCGCAGAGCTTAATGTCTTAAAAAGAGCATGACCATCCGTTTTCAGGGAGCTGCTAGGAGCTATGCACGCATGCCAAAGGTAGGATAGTCGATCTCTATGGGATAATGGGGGCTGGTAGACATCCTAACATCCTATCGGTCGGCCCAAGTTAGATCTAGGCCGATTAAATTGGCTGGAGAAGTTGGACGGTCGAGATGATTTGTGGCAGTTGCATACTGTCGTTGATTCAATTTAGGGTTTTTGAAGCCGTGTGGCCAACCTACTTTGGGATAATCGATTTGAGGCGCTACTTGCTGGATTGATCAAGTTGATTGGCCAAGGCTGCAGGCAAGCCGCCGGCGAGCATGCTAGCACTTCATTGGCCGGCTAAAATTGGATCTGGACCCGTCGACTTGGCTGGCCAAGTTGGACGGCCGATATCATTTTGCGACAGTAATATGCTGCCACTAACATCAATTTGGGTTTTGAACGTTGCGCGGCCAACCTTCTTTGGGCTAATCGATTTGTTGTGCTTCCTGCAGGTTGGGAGGGCTCGATCTTCCAGGGTTGAAGGCGAGCCGCCGGTGAGCATATTGGCACCTCGTTAGTCGCCCGAAACAAAATCTAACCCATCCAACTATGCTGGCTAAGTTGGACGATCGTGATGAATTTGAGACTGTCATGGCTGGTTTTAGATCATTAAACACTTTTCTCAGTGGCGCGACTAACTTTCTTCTGGCTAGCGATCGGGGATGCCACCTGCGGGCTAGATGAGTTATGATTGGCTTAGAAGGGAGTGGGCACACTAGTGGACGTTGTGAAGCTCGTTTGGCCATGCCATGAGGTGGCTAAGTGTAATTAATCAGCCGACGAAATCGTGCAGCTGTGATCGTTTTGAGACTTTTGAGACTGGCGTGGGAAGCCTATATTAGACTCCTTAAGGAATTAGGTGTGCCGACCAGCCAACTTCTAATTTTAATTAAAAGTGTGGGCAGCGCTTTTGGAGCGATTTGATTGGTTGATGAGAAAGAGGGGCCAGCAAGCAGTAAAATGGGGCGTGGCCAGCGCCCGCTAGGGCAAACCGGCCGGCCAAGTGGCGTGGCCGCACCTCCTTTTGCTTCTTCTTTTATTTGCCGCATTTCATTCTTGTTTTCCAATTCTGAATAGGATTTTTCTCCTACTAGCTTTATGATGGATTAATTTCCTAGTTTGCCTAGGTTTGGTCTCGACCAATAGGGTTCGAGATATTGCGCAGGCCGCAAAGACCTAATTTTTGCAAATTGATAAAATTAGGTTAAAAGAATTGCATGTTTTGAGCTGCCACAAAATAAATTAATTTTGATGAGTTTTGCGCATTAATCCAAAATCACTAATTTTATCTCAGAGGGCAGCATGACTTTGTCTTCCTCTGATTGAGTACTTCTACGCACGTCTTAATCCTGACACTTCGGGAAATTCATGCTACTCAGCTGCGAGCGAACATCAATTGTCATGTCATGTCAACATCAAGAGTTCGGCTGGGGAACATGGCATATAATAGATACTCAGCAGGATCCGGCATTAGTGAGTAATGTAGCTAGGAGCTTAAATACTCATTAGGCTCTATACTAGTGAACAATTCATCTAGGAGCTTGAGTTTCAATATAATATGAAGAGAGACATAAGCAACCATCAGATTTTGATATATTCTTCAAATTCCTTGCGGAATATAGACATATCAAGGTCTACTACTTCTATTTCCGGGTCAGATAGATAGACTTTTACAGTTTTTACCCTATACTAAAAACCACCATCAACATTAAGTCTCATGCGTAATAGTGACATTGTTGTGGGGTAAACGCTAGATGGTGACATACGAAAAACAAAACTAATAAGATGAAGTATGAAAAAGCGGGGGTCTAACAACCACACCCAATATTTCGATTAGAAATCTGTATGGACAAACTCCGAGTTACTTTCTAGAGAATCAACTAGATAGTCAGACTCAATCAATAGAAAATATCTCTAGGAGTTATTATCTCAATCTCTCAATTTGATCTATACTCAAGCAAATAGAATATGCTAGTCTTTATCAAAGAGAGATAACTTGGATGGTACCAAAGACCAATATCCAAGTGTCAATCAATTTAAATCAACAACCAAAGAGGTCGGATATTCTAATTGATTGAACAACGCAAAACCTGTATTATTTCAATTATATAACAAAACATAACGCGGAAAAGAAATAACATAGACACCAGAATTTTGTTAATGAGGAAACCGCAAATGTAGAAAAACCCCGGGACCTAGTCCAGATTAAACATACACTGTATTAAGCCACTACAGACACTAGCCTACTCCAATCTAACTTCGGCCTGGACTGTAGTTGAACCCCCAATCAATCTCACGCTGATCCAAGGTACAGTTATGCTCCTACGCCTCTGATCCCGGATGAGGATCTGCGCACTTGATTCCCTTAGCTGATCTCACCCACAACCAAGAGTTGCTACGACCCAAAGTCGAAGACTTTAATAAACAAATCTGTATCACACAGAAAAGTCTACAGTAATATATAAATCCGTCTCCCACGATTAAACCTACAAGTTTTTGTTTCGTATTTTGATAAATCAAGGTGAACATGAACCAATTGATAAAACCAGACTTATATTCCCGAAGAACAACTCAGCTTTATCAATCACCTCACAATAAACTTAATCGACGCAGCAAAGAAGATTATTGAGGAATCATAAACGATGAGACGAAGTGTTTTTATAGGTTATCCAAGCTATAAAAACTACAGAAAAGAAATGTCACCTATGATAATAACTTTGATTCATATGTTCCATAACATGTTCATAAGTAACTATCATCTTTATGCAATGCCAAAGCATTGCCAATGGAGTCTATTACTGTATTGCATATTTACTAATAGTGACCAAAGTTTTGCTCATGTATATTCAAAAATCAAAACCATACCAAATGATAAAAAGAACCTGCTGGTTGCAACACAATTAGACGTTTATAAGATAAATGAATCACAGAACTTTCAAAAATATATAAGAATTAGTTGTCATAGACTTGTAGTAGCAACAGGTCGAAAGTACAAATTAGTTTACTTATAAATCTGCAAAAAATGAACCAAGAAAGGTGAAAGTATCATTGTTGGATACCCAAAGTACACCACTCATAACCACTGACCAAAGAACTGTTTACCTTTTGCATTCTCGTATTTTCCCTTTAAGCTCTTTATTTGTTGACTCTGCCTACTGAAGTTCCTAACCTTCGATTGTCCCTACATACAACACAACATCCATAAGCAAAATATTTTTTTAGAGAAGCTGGTGCAAGTGTTAGATAGAAAATTGTACAGCTTTACATAATTCATGCTTCAAAATTCATGTAATGATATTTTTGTCCTAATTACGGAAAAAAATAAATCAAAATATCAAAATATCGAAACCAAGAGGATATAGAGAAATCATTGTTAAGGACCTATTGATATTGTTCTCCTGAAAAATACAGTAAAAAACAAAATATGGAAGATAGAGAAAAATAAAATTCGTACCTGCGATCACCAAAATAGTACAATGCATAAACTTATGTCGAAGTAAACTCCAGTAGGATACTGCGATCATCAAATTCGTACCCATTAGGATCTCCATTGTTTCCTTTGAAAGTAAATTCCAGTAGTTTACGAAAGATGCGGTGACACTGCCTGTTACTGAGTTTAGAAGAAAGAAAGAACATATTAGAGTGGAAAACGATATTCGTAAACGAACTCAGAAAAATAAGAAAGAAAAAACAGATTAGAGTGGAAAACGATATTCGTAAACGAACTCAGAAAAATAAGAAAGAAAGAACAGATAAGAGGGGAAAATGATATTCGTAAACGAACTCAGAAAAATTGTACTCAATCACATCTGATTTACATCATAATTAAAATCACTTGAAAGAATTTCTTTTAATAAGCTATTTTCATTTTCTTTCTGACCCTGGTATAAAGAGAAATAATCTAAAACACTTGATTTTTTTTTGCTAGCCCGGTTAAGGCTTATATATGCATACCGATTAAACAGAGACACCCAAATAATATGGGTTTGCCAGTGATAATACCTGATTGGATGACGTTCACCTGTCGTTTTCTAGAAGTAGTAGGAGCTGATGGTTTTCTATAAATGGAAGATGTTAATAATCTTAGTTCAGAGGGTAGCCATTGCAATCTTCCCTATAACAGAACACATGAATTGATACAATTAAATCTCTAGTACAAGCAAAACTTTTGTGAATTTTATATAGGAATCCGCAATGAGAATTGAAATCTGGGGCACATGAGGGAAGCAATAGTTAACTGCAAAAATTATTAACTGTTGTCGTTTGCACTCTTAAACCCAAACCTGAGGCACAAACATTACATTTATAAGCTCTGAGACTCATCATTCAACTGGCATGAGAAACCATCAAACGATGCAATATTGGAAACTCTAATGCATTAGCAATCACACGCTACATTGGAATTTCCAAAATCACATAGTTTCATGGTCGCCATTCTCCGAATCAACTCCAACAAAACTCGCCATAGCAGAGTATGAACAATCCAAAGCTGGACGAAAATTTTCAAGTTCAACTGATCATCAAAAACAAATTCAGCTAACATTGTGAACATCAGTCAACACTTGAATGCAGATAACGATGCAGATCACTCACAAAGCCAGGCTAGATTTATTTCATATAATCATGTGAACAGAGCAAATTCCAATGGCAACATAAAGAAATTCCACTCCCAAAAGGTAAGAAAAATTACATTCAACACATCTAAAGATAATTAATTAACATCCCAATGACATAATGTAAACAGAAACGAAAATATAATTTAGTACCGAGAAATTCAAAAACTCACCTTACAGAAATCACTGTATGTACAATGCAGGCAACACAACCCATACCCCAAGCCGACACAGTGTGGGATTTTATTTATTTTTTTGATGTTCAGACAAATAGAAATACAAAATCAGAATCCTTGTTTTCCTTAATCTGTTCACCGCACTAATTGCAAATAAATCCGAAGGACTAACCAATGTTAAAGGATCTATGTCATTTTGTGAATAAGAACCCACCTCCCGCAAAAGCCAAATTTTGAAGTTGATTCAACTAAGTTGTCCTAAAATCTCAAATATAAGATATTATAGAATCAAAATTTAGAACAAAAAAAAAAAAGGGTAGTAGGGGAGAAACAAATGTTACAATTAGGAATTCTCGTATTTTCCATTGATTAAACTTCTCCTCTGCTCAAAACATCATCAGATTTAACGTTTAAAAACAAAAATTTATCTTAAAAGGCTAAGCTATTAAGACAATTTATCTAAAATTAAAGTAAAATTAAAGTAGATACACGATATAAACTTCTTAATTATGAACTAATGGAGTGTATCAACTTGCTTTTACTTACGCAGAAGTTTATCTTCTTGCTGCAGAACATGAAGATTAAACTTCTCCTCTGCTCAAAACATCATCAGATTAACGTTTAAGAACAAATATTTATCTTAAAAGGCTAAGCTATTAAGACAATTTATCTAAAATTAAAGTAGATACACGATATAAACTTCTTAATTATGAACTAATGGAGTGTATCAACTTGCTTTTACTTACTTGAAGTTTATCTTCTTTCATCAGAACATGAAGATTTACAAATTTATTTAAAAGATAGCTTGATCTCTTATATGAGATCTCCATTTTTGTTAGGAATGACAGTATCAACTTCTAATGCATTGCAGCAAAACCTAATGCAAATGTGCAAGTGACAAATAGACAACAAAGAGACAAAGGAAACCAAACACTAAAATCTTTCATAAACTATGTCATTACGAAATTTTATACTACATTCCTCTTAATCTATGATACTCAACACAATGTCAAACTCAGAAAAAATTTATTGATCATGAAATATCCATCCATGTAATCAATGAGCACAATATCAATTTCCTAATTCCAACAATATTTCATATGCAATTAGGAGTAATTTCCATCTAGTTGTATTTCAAATGTACTTAACTATGGTGTAATATTTTAACAAACATGACCACCATTCAAATTCTATTCAGCATTCATTAGTCAACCATGAGTCATTATCGAACCTATGAGAACCTCAAGAACAAAGTTTTATAATATACTATAAGCCTTACTTACAAAATTCAACAACCAATTTACAAAAGAAATTAAACCCGTCTGTCAAGTGGAACGAACAAAAGCATTACCATTAACTAATGAACCCTAACTTTCAAAATCGATCAACCTTAATTTACAGTTATGTAGAAACAAAGGACTGCAAAAAAGAGACCATCTTAATTAAGAAAGGTGACCATCTTAATACCTGGTTGCGAACTCCATCGTTGATACCTGTTGTGCTAGACGTTCGTCTTTCTCCATGAACTGATGTGCTTCCTTATTGTAGGGTGCTCATTGGTTCCTAACAGTTCCATAAATTATTGCATCTCAAGTAAATATTCATTTCATGCATATTAATATATGGTCATGCAGCTATCTTTTTGTGTATTCTAGGAGTGATCAAAGTTTCCTAAGCTGAACATCTAGCATATTAATATACATTTCCGAAGTATGGAGACAACAACAACACCTAAGAGATGAACCGGAGATAGATAGCGTCCATATATAGATAACATATTAACATAAACCCACAAAGAGCTGAACACAGATATGTTAGTCACCTGATAATCACATTCAACTATAATAGAAACCCGGGAATTAGAAATCGCAATAATTTTGATTACCTGATGATGTAAATATCAACAGAACCTTATTTCGGACCATTTCAGGTAATGGTTCAGAGCACACACATTAGTGTGCCTAACTGAAATTCATCGCATCCCTTGCACAGTGGGCGTGGTCCCATTATTCAGTAGTCATGTAATGGTTTTACTGTTATCACCATCGCAATACTACTACGAGCAGAAGGCACATCAAGGGACAGACTATTTGTAGGTGCAAGAACTTGAATGTAATAATAAATAATGTATTGAAGGAGAATAAAACAAATATACCATCAAAGAACTTACTTTATTTCTAAGACAACTTTTTCATTGTTGAGAAAGCTTTTAAGAGCCTGCAAAATTATAACCAAAACAGGTTATTCTTAATCTATCAAACCATAACAAACTAAACCTATCGTCTTCGGTTCACCTGTATTACCGTCCACTATTTGACCATTACTTTTGCCTAAGCAATTACCACTTTCTGAATTATTTCAATGTTGTCTCTTTGACTGACTACGACATTGTTGGATTGGGTTACCTTTACCCACAATCTGCTGACCTCTATACTTCCCACCACCAGAAGTATAGTTAACCATCTAGATACTTGTACCAGCAAACCTTGGTACCCCTGAGCCATTTCTAGCAACATTATGACTGTTGTGTCACCTTATTATTCTTCTTAGAGATCAAAATCCATTGCTCCAAACCGTCTTCATTTTTCTTTCCGCCGCCCCTTGCAGCTTGTAATTCTTTGATCAAGTTCTTGATCCTGCATTAACAGAAACATAACACAAATTGACTACATACTCAAAACAGGATCCGGACAGATACTGCATTGATATTGTATTCATAGAACTTTTAAAATGAAAAACTAATATATTCATATCACAGACCTACAATTTTACCACTTGACCTAAGAACTTGAAGCACCAATTTTACTACTTGACCTAAGAACTTTTAAAAGAAAAGACTAAAACATCTTGAGCTGCTTTTCGAAGGAGATAACAACGTCAATCGAATGTACTTTTTGTGATACCTGATCACACGGATAACAAATCTTTATGACAAACATGATCAAGTGCCTATGTTTTCTTAACAAACTTGATTAATGGCGAAGTCTTCTTATATGATCGTGCATTGACTAAATAAACTTTGGTATTTGTTTTATAAACGCAAATCCAGTCAGCAATTGAGACCCAACTCTAATCTTAAATGTATTTGATTTGAGACAAAGATAAACCAAAAGATACAAAGACAACATTCCTTAATGATGAGATGTTACAGACTTGAAGTTCAGGGAATGAAAAGTGGTACTCAGCTGAAAATACTTAGGTTATGCGATCCATTAGATAATACTGCGCACTCTCATGTTTATAATTGATAACCTGTAGAATGCATATTGATTGTCAAGCCTCTGATAAGATGCAATAATGCAATAGAAATTAGAGTTTCCGGTAAAAGAGAACTATTGAATTGAGTAATACCAGTGTAACATACCTGTGATAATGTATTGCATAACCCAAGTCTTCCTGTTTAACATAATTTAAATACTAAAACCTTTGTATTCATGAACTCCGTTTCAGGCTTCTTTAATAATGTTTCTGAAAGGAGAGGACACACGTAGCAATAACCAAGTGTAAGTTTCTCTTATATTGGATTATAATAATAGCCTTATTCAAAGTCGTAGCGTAACTAAAATGTCTCAGGGGTAACAAATTAGGTTTTCTCTGCAATCACTTCTCAATACAAATTTTGCCTGACCCCATTCTTCTTATCTCTCTGGACATCCAAATCTTTAGCCAACCATATATCCTTCTCAACCAAACACATCCTATGAGCTCAGCTACCCCAATTCTTGTAAATTAAATGTCAACAGATTAAATCAGAAGCATAACGTTAAACAAAATTACATATTGCACATAAAAATTGGCTGGAATAGAGGATTATACTTACTGGATACTGCATAAGCAAGATTGTCTTCCAAAATTTCTGGGTAATTACTCAAAATTACTGACGAAAATTGATTTTACCTGAATAGATCGAGTAGATGCTTTCGTAGAAATCAATTATCAAACCCTTGATTTGAAAAAATCGAGGCGTTTTTGGCATGAGACGAATTCTGGGTCAGGTGGAAAGACTTCAACTCATACTAACTAAGAAAACCTGTAAACACCAACTAAGAAAGTAAGAAACCCCTGATAAAAAAAACAAAATATACCACCATATGCAACGATTGGAATACAAAAAACAAATATATATCCACCAGCTGCAACGATGACGATCGTTACTCTTAAACTCAGTCTTACTGAATACAAAACTATCCCTACCTTCCTCGATTTATACCCCAGAACATAGTCAGGACTCGAATTACAATGTTAATCTGACAACAGTTAGCCGGCGGAGAATCCTTTGTAGTATTCATTTGTATATTATACTCTTGCTCTACTATTGTACTAAATAGTTATTTTATTTTCTATCCAAGCCAAGCGTTTGATCCCTTGATGAAATATCTGTGAAAGGTGCAGGAAACAGAATTTATTCGACTTCAATTGAATATCAACTTGAAACATAATTTATCACCTGAAATCACAGTAGAAAACCGAATACAGAAAAATCATGTAAACAATGTACAAGGCAACAGTGGCATATAGCAAGAATCTAGCAACTTAAACTAAGCAAAAAGAACAATAGACTGCATTCACATGACCATATTGTCATTATTTAGTCTAGTTGCAACGTGTATGGCAACAGTGGCATCTAGCAAGAATCTAGCAACTTAAACTAAGCAAAAAGAACAACATAATGCATGCACATCAGATTGTTATAACAGGAATGCTGCAATAGAGCCTGTGGTAAAAGTTATAAACTACCTTTTTATTTGAATTCCTTTGTCAATAAACTTCAATGGTTGATTTTCAGAAATCAAAACAATTGAAGCAGACAAGGTTCAGAAATATCTGTTTTTTTTTTCGATTCTGCATAATAGTATCGAAATCATTAACGCAATTTATAACAAAGTTATAGTCTACCTTTGATAAGGACACTGGCCTTTGAAATTCATTAACGCAATTTGTAAATTATCAGATAAAATTATCAGGAATCAAAACATTATGTAAAACAAAACCCAGACAAAGAAACCCTAATAGAACCCAAAATCCGATTGAATTTAGTTTAAAAGATAGAGACATATATGGTTCATAGATTACATACTAATGAGAATTTGAAGGAACGAATGGAATAAGTTATATTTAACAACAAAGATGAACGAATTCACCTGTGTAATCAAGTAAAACCGTATTTTTCTACAATCCTTGAGAATTTTCACCATTGAGTGAGCTGAACTAAAACCCCTGAAAACAAATTGGTTAGGCAACAGTGGCATCTAGCAAGAATCTAGCAACTTAAACTAAGCAAAAAGAACTACATAATGCATGCACATCAGATTGTTATAACAGGAATGCAGCAATAGAGCCTGTGGTAAAAGTTATAAACTACCTTTTTATTTGAATTCCACTGTCAAGAACTTCAATGGTTGATTTTCAGAAATCAAAACAATTGAAGCAGGCAAGGTTCAGAAATATCTGTTTTTTTTTCGATTCTGCATAATAATATCGAAATCATTAACGTAATTTATAACAAAGTTATAGTCTACCTTTGATAAGGACACTGGACTTTGAAATTCATTAACGTAATTTGTAAATTATCAGATAAAATTATCAGGAATCAAAACATTATGTAAAACAAAACCCAGACAAAGAAACCCTAATAGAACCCAAAATTCGATTGAATTTAGTTTAAAAGATGGAGACATATCTGGTTCATGGATTACATACTAATGAGAATTTGAAGGAACCAATGGAAGAAGTTATATTTAACAACAAAGATGAGCAAATTCACCTGTGTAATCAAGCAAAACCGTATTTTTCTACAATCCTTGAGAATTTTCACCATTGAGTGAGCTGAACTAAAACCCCTGAAAACAAATTGGTTAGGCGACGTGTAAGTCAACAGTGGCATCTAGCAAGAATCTAGCAACTTAAACTAAGCAAAAAGAACAACATAATGCATGCACATCAGATTGTTATAACATGAATGCTGCAATAGAGCCTGTGGTAAAAGTTATAAACTACCTTTTTATTTTAATTCCACTGTCAGTAAACTTCAATGGTTGATTTTCAGAAATCAAAACAATTGAAGCAGACAAGGTTCAGAAATATCTGTTTTTTTTTCGATTCTGCATAATAGTATCGAAATCATTAACGCAATTTATAACAAAGTTATAGTCTACCTTTGATAAGGACACTGGACTTTGAAATTCATTAACGCAATTTGTAAATTATCAGATAAAATTATCAGGAATCAAAACATTATGTAAAACAAAACCCAGACAAAGAAACCTAATAGAACCCAAAATCCGATTGAATTTAGTTTAAAAGATAGAGACATATCTGGTTCATGGATTACATACTAATGAGAATTTGAAGGAACGAATGGAAGAAGTTATATTTAACAACAAAGATGAACGAATTCACCTGTGTAATCAATTAAAACCGTATTTTTCTACAATCCTTGAGAATTTTCACCATTGAGTGAGCTGAACCAAAACCCCTGAAAACAAATTGGTTAGGCAACGTGTAAGGAAACAGTGGAATCTAGCAACTTAAACTAAGCAAAAAGAACTACATAATACATGCACATCAGATTGTTATAACAGGAATGCTGCAATAGAGCCTGTGGTAAAAGTTATAAACTACCTTTTTATTTGAATTCCATTGTTAGTAAACTTCAATGGTTGATATTCAGAAATCAAAACAATTGAAGCAGGCAAGGTTCAGAAATATCTGTTTTTTTTTCGATTCTGTATAATAATATCGAAATCATTAACGCAATTTATAACAAAGTTATAGTCTACCTTTGATAAGGACACTGGCCTTTGAAATTCATTAACGCAATTTGTAAATTATCAGATAAAATTATCAGGAATCAAAACATTATGTAAAACAAAACCCAGACAAAGAAACCCTAATAGAACCCAAAATCCGATTGAATTTAGTTTAAAAGATAGAGACATATCTGGTTCAAGGATTACATACTAATGAGAATTTGAAGGAACGAATGGAAGAAGTTATATTTAACAACAAAGATGAACGAATTCACCTGTGTAATCAAGTAAAACCGTATTTTTCTACAATCCTTGAGAATTTTCACCATTGAGTGAGCTGAACTAAAACCCCTGAAAACAAATTGGTTAGGCAGCGTGTAAGGCAACAGTGGCATCTAGCAAGAATCTAGCAACTTAAACTAAGCAAAAAGAACTACATAATACATGCACATCAGATTGTTATAACAGGAATGCTGCAATAGAGCCTGTGGTAAAAGTTATAAACTACCTTTTTATTTGAATTCCACTGTCAGTAAACTTCAATGGTTGATTTTCAGATATCAAAACAATTGAAGCAGGCAAGGTTCAGAAATATCTGGTTTTTTTCGATTCTGCATAATAATATCGAAATCATTGACGCAATTTATAACAAAGTTATAGTCTACCTTTGATAAGGACACTGGACTTTGAAATTCATTAACGCAATTTGTAAATTATCAGATAAAATTATCAGGAATCAAAACATTATGTAAAAAAAAAACCAGACAAAGAAACCCTAATAGAACCCAAAATCCGATTGAATTTAGTTTAAAAGATAGAGACATATCTGGTTCATGGATTACATACTAATGAGAATTTGAAGGAACGAATGGAAGAAGTTATATTTAACAACAAAGATGAACGAATTCACTTGTGTAATCAAGTAAAACCGTATTTTTCTACAATACTTTAGAATTTTCACCATTGAGTGAGCTGAACTAAAACCCCTGAAAACTAATTGGTTAGACAACGTGTAAGGCAACAGTGGCATCTAGCAAGAATCTAGCAACTTAAACTAAGCAAAAAGAACTACATAATACATGCTCATCAGATTGTTATAACAGGAATGCTCCAATAGAGCCCTTGGTAAAAGTTATAAACTACCTTTTTATTTGAATTCCACTGTCAGTAAACTTCAATGGTTGATTTTCAGAAATCAAAACAATTGAAGCAGGCAAGGTTCAGAAATATCTGTTTTTTTTCGATTCTGCATAATAATATCGAAATCATTAACGCAATTTATAACAAAGTTATAGTCTACCTTTGATAAGGACACTGGCCTTTGAAATTCATTAACGCAATTTGTAAATTATCAGATAAAATTATCAGGAATCAAAACATTATGTAAAACAAAACACAGACAAAGAAACCCTAATAGAACCCAAAATCCGATTGAATTTAGTTTAAAATATAGAGACATATCTGGTTCATGGATTACATACTAATGAGACTTTGAAGGAACGAATGGAAGAAGTTATATTTAACAACAAAGATGAATGAATTCACCTGTGTAATCAAGCAAAACCGTATTTTTCTACAATCCTTAAAGAATTTTCACCATTGAGTGAGCTAAACTAAAACCCCTGAAAACAAATTGGTTAGGCAACGTGTAAGGCAACAGTGGCATCTAGCAAGAATCTAGCAACTTAAACTAAGCAAAAAGAACAACATAATGCATGCACATCAGATTGTTATAACAGGAATGCTGCAATAGAGCCTGTGGTAAAAGTTATAAACTACCTTTTTATTTGAATTCCACTGTCAGTAAACTTCAATGGTTGATTTTCAGAAATCAAAACAATTGAAGCAGGCAAGGTTCAGAAATATCTGTTTTTTTTTTCAATTCTGCATAATAATATCGAAATCATTAACGCAATTTATACAAAGTTATAGTCTACCTTTGATAAGGACACTGGCCTTTGAAATTCATTAACGCAATTTGTAAATTATCAGATAAAATTATCAGGAATCAAAACATTAGGTAAAACAAAACCCAGACAAAGAAACCCTAATAGAACCCAAAATCCGATTGAATTTAGTTTAAAAGATAGAGACATATCTGGTTCATGGATTACATACTAATGAGAATTTGAAGGAATGAATGGAAGAAGTTATATTTAACAACAAAGATGAATGAATTCACCTGTGTAATCAAGCAAAACCGTATTTTTCTACAATCCTTGAGAATTTTCACCATTGAGTGAGCTGAACTAAAACCCCTGAAAAAAAATTGGTTAGGCAACGTGTAAGGCAACAATGGCATCTAGCCAGAATCTAGCAACTTAAACTAAGCAAAAAGAACAATATAATGCATGCACATCATATTGTTATAACAGGAATGCTGCAATAGAGCCTGTGGTAAAAGTTATAAACTACCTTTTTATTTGAATTCCACTGTCAGTAAACTTCAATGGTTGATTTTCAGAAATCAAAACAATTGAAGCAGGCAAGGTTCAGAAATATCTGTTTTTTTTTCGATTCTGCATAATAATATCGAAATCATTAACGCAATTTATAACAAAGTTATAGTCTACCTTTGATAAGGACACTGGCCTGTGAAATTCATTAACGCAATTTGTAAATTATCAGATAAAATTATCAGGAATCAAAACATTATGTAAAACAAAACCCAGACATAGAAACCCTAATAGAACCCAAAATCCGATTGAATTTAGTTTAAAAGATAGAGACATGTCTGGTTCATGGATTACATACTAATGAGAATTTGAAGGAACGAATGGAAGAAGTTATATTTAACAACAAAGATGAACGAATTCACTTGTGTAATCAAGTAAAACCGTATTTTTCTACAATCCTTGAGAATTTTCACCATTGAGTGAGCTGAACTAAAACCCCTGAAAACAAATTGGTTAGGCAACGTGTAAGGCAACAGTGGCATCTAGCAAGAATCTAGCAACTTAAACTAAGCAAAAAGAACTACATAATACATGCACATCAGATTGTTATAACAGGAATGTTGCAATAGAGCCTGTGGTAAAAGTTATAAACTACCTGTTTATTTGAATTCCACTGTCAGTAAACTTCAATGGTTGATTTTCAGAAATCAAAACAATTGAAGCAGACAAGGTTCAGAAATATCTGTTTTTTTTTTCGATTCTGCATAATAATATCGAAATCATTAACGCAATTTATAACAAAGTTATAGTCTACCTTTGATAAGGACATTGGCCTTTGAAATTCATTAACGCAATTTGTAAATTATCAGATAAAATTATCAGGAATCAAAACATTATGTAAAACAAAACCCAGACAAAGAAACCCTAATAGAACCCAAAATCCGATTGAATTTAGTTTAAAAGATAGAGACATATCTGGTTCATGGATTACATACTAATGAGAATTTGAAGGAACGAATGGAAGAAGTTATATTTAACAACAAAGATGAATGAATTCACCTGTGTAATCAAGCAAAACCGTATTTTTCTACAATCCTTGAGAATTTTCACCATTGAGTGAGCTAAACTAAAACCCCTGAAAACAATTTGGTTAGGCAACGTGTAAGGCAACAGTGGCATCTAGCAAGAATCTAGCAACTTAAACTAAGCAAAAAGAACAACATAATGCATGCACATCAGATTGTTATAACAAGAATGCTGCAATAGAGCCTGTGGTAAAAGTTATAAACTACCTTTTTATTTGAATTCCACTGTCAGTAAACTTCAATGGTTGATTTTCAGAAATCAAAACAATTGAAGCAGGCAAGGTTCAGAAATATCTGTTTTTTTTCGATTCTGCAAAATAGTATCGAAATCATTAACGCAATTTATAACAAAGTTATAGTCTACCTTTGATAAGGACACTGGCCTTTGAAATTCATTAACGCAATTTGTAAATTATCAGATAAAATTATCAGGAATCAAAACATTATGTAAAACAAAACCCAGACAAAGAAACCCTAATAGAACCCAAAATCCGATTGAATTTAGTTTAAAAGATAGAGACATATCTGGTTCATGGATTACATACTAATGAGAATTTGAAGTAACGAATGGAAGAAGTTATATTTAACAACAAAGATGAATGAATTCACCTGTGTAATCAAGCAAAACCGTATTTTTTTACAATCCTTGAGAATTTTCACCATTGAGTGAGCTGAACTAAAACCCCTGAAAACAAATTGGTTAGGCAATGTGTAAGGCAACAGTGGCATCTAGCAAGAATCTAGCAACTTAAACTAAGCAAAAAGAACTACATAATATATGCACATCAGATTGTTATAACAGTAATGCTGCAATAGGGCCTGTGGTAAAAGTTATAAACTACCTTTTTATTTGAATTCCACTGTCAGTAAACTTCAATGGTTGATTTTCAGAAATCAAAACAATTGAAGCAGGCAAGGTTCAGAAATATCTGTTTTTTTTTCGATTCTGCATAATAATATCGAAATTATTAACGCAATTTATAACAAAGTTATAGTCTACCTTTGATAAGGACACTGGCCTTTGAAATTCATTAACGCAATTTGTAAATTATCAGATAAAATTATCAGGAATCAAAACATTATGTAAAACAAAACCCTGACAAAGAAACCCTAATAGAACCCAAAATCCGATTGAATTTAGTTTAAAAGATAGAGACATATCTGGTTCATGGATTACATACTAATGAGAATTTGAAGTAACGAATGGAAGAAGTTATATTTAACAACAAAGATGAATGAATTCACCTGTGTAATCAAGCAAAACCGTATTTTTTTACAATCCTTGAGAATTTTCACCATTGAGTGAGCTGAACTAAAACCCCTGAAAACAAATTGGTTAGGCAACGTGTAAGGCAAC
This sequence comes from Papaver bracteatum, assembly GCA_023529315.1. Taxonomy (NCBI): domain Eukaryota; kingdom Viridiplantae; phylum Streptophyta; class Magnoliopsida; order Ranunculales; family Papaveraceae; genus Papaver; species Papaver bracteatum. The sequence continues at coordinate 407,516 of JAJJWX010002457.1, forward strand.
AGTGGCATCTAGAAAGAATCTAGCAACTTAAACTAAGCAAAAAGAACAACATAATGCATGCACATCAGATTGTTATAACAGGAATGCTGCAATAGAGCCTGTGGTAAAAGTTATAAACTACCTTTTTATTTGAATTCCACTGTCAGTAAACTTCAATGGTTGATTTTCAGAAATCAAAACAATTGAAGCAGGCAAGGTTCAGAAATATCTGTTTTTTTTTTCGATTCTGCATAATAGTATCGAAATCATTAACGCAATTTATAACAAAGTTATAGTCTACCTTTGATAAGGACACTGGCATTTGAAATTCATTAACGCAATTTGTAAATTATCAGATAAAATTATCAGGAATCAAAACATTATGTAAAACAAAACCCAGACAAAGAAACCCTAATAGAACCTAAAATCCGATTGAATTTAGTTTAAAAGATAGAGACATATCTGGTTCATGGATTACATACTAATGAGAATTTGAAGGAACGAATGGAAGAAGTGATATTTAATAACAAAGATGAAATAATTCACCTGTGTAATCAAGCAAAACCGTATTTTTCTACAATCCTTGAGAATTTTCACCATTGAGTGAGCTGAACTAAAACCCCTGAAAAAAAATTGGTTAGGTTTGTATGAGCATCATAAACAACGAATCTTCGAAGATAATAAACAATTACCAGAGTCAATTATTAATCTGAAAAGAATTTAACCCAAAATTAGGGTTCGGAAAGGAAATCGGCGTCAATTATTCTTCTTTGTGAATTAATCTGAAAAGAATGAAACAATTTTTTTGTTGATGAAAACTGGAAGAGAGCGGAGATTCAATTCAAGAAGATGAAGAAGGGGGTGGAAGAGATTTCAGAATAAAGAATCAGTAGATGAGATTCCATAGGTTAACGCAAGGTTAATTAAGGAGAAAAAGAAAGAACAGGAAAAGAAGAGATTTTGAGGTTTCTCAATCGTGATATAAACAATGGCCCCGAATTACTCTCACGTTGGGTTAGGGAAATTTTGTCCAGGTTCAACGATTTATGTTTGGTGCCGCGCCAGTTGATAAAAATTAAACACTTTTCATGTTCACGTTCAGGTTGGGTTAGTGAAATTTTTTCCGGGCCAAGGCATCATCGATGCCGCCCAAAAAATTATATGTCCTGAACTGACGCACACGATATATCATGGACACATGATCGTCGATCCTATGGTCATCTTTGTCCCCACCATAACCACCACATTTCCTTAAGGGGGAGACTAGGGCCGGCGCTCAACCTCTTGTTGATTTTCGAATAGTTGTTCTAAGCTTAAAATATAATATAGCTAAAAAAAAATATGATATGATGATTTACATAAAGAATTAATATCTAAAAATATGATTGTGGTCAAAGTAGCGTTTTTAATTAGTTGGACCATAGTAGTTGGATAGGGTGGAGAAAATTTGAAGGCAGGTGTAGTGCCTAAATATTTAGTTGGTTGTGCCATACTATAGAGTGCTAGTTAGTCAGATCACAAAAGAGTGTTTAATTAGATGGATCATAATAACCGGAGGGGGCCGGGCCCTACGGCCCCGGCCGGTGGCCAAAATTTGAAGGGATATGTAGTGCCCACAGTAAAAATCATATGCAGTATTATGGAAGGTGCCACACTCTGTGTTAGAATTTGTAGTTTCATTAGTCAATATTGCTTGGAATTAGTCATTATAGACCCTTAATCGTTCTAATCTATATTGACAAACATAGATCTAAACAGATAAAACAATAGTGATAAAGAGATAAAACAATAGTGATAAAGAGAATTAACCTTATGAAGGTTTGATTTTATGATTCCGGGCGCCCGACCATTGTAGCATAATCATTATAGACTCTTAACCGTTCTAATCTATATTGAATAACATAGATCTAAACAGATATAATAATAGTGACAAAGAGAATTAACCTTGTGTGGGTCTTCTTTTATGATTCCGGGCGCCCGACCATTGGTACCTTCGACTCACCTAGGCTCTGCAATGATGACATCCTCTGGAGACACAACTGTGCATTCCCAGCTGCCCACCGACCATTTACATAGTTGTTTCCATGCGATCGTTACAACTGCTAGCGTAAGGACCATATACCCATTTAGACAATGATAACTCAAAATATTTTTAACATAGAAAGCTTAATACCTAGGAAAGAAGCATGACCAAGAGCATAGTCCTTTGCTAATGCTCAAAACCACGAACTAAGAAAATCAGAAATCCTAGAATAGCAAAACAGTCAAACTCTGGCTGGGCATATATCAAAACTAAACCAACAGCAGCTAGACGCTTATGCTTGCTCTGGACAGCAGTAATGGAAGGTTAATCAAGAAAACTAAACCAACAGAACAAACAACAATAATACCACCAATGAGGCTAACGTGTCTATCTTTCCACACAATTTAAATTACAGTTACAAACTGATTGGGAAATATATAGAGATACATATACAATTAGATCAATCCAAGCCCCAGACTGTACCAATATATAACTAAGCAGTAAAAGTGACTCATAAAACACCAAATCAATTACCATGATGTCTGTTTAAGCTGATTGTCGAACTTTGCATTAGCGAACAAATTATGTTCCATCAAACTGTCACAAAATTTCCTGTTCGACTGCAAAATATTTACAACCAAATTATAGTTAGAATTATATAGCATCAAATAACATAGTTATGGTATATATGTATCACATAAGGTAATCTTAAGGTAATATACAGCAAGCACGGGCCATTTAAATCCAACAAACAGAACAATCAAAGATCGGCACCAGTGTTTATTTAGAAAATTTACCTCTAAATAGACTCCATTAACACTCTACAAAGATCAAAGATCGGCACCTGAGATAGATGCTAGCTCTTTATCACTTTGTCTCATTATCTCTCTACACAACAATAGACTCCATTAACACTCTTTTCGATACTGCTCATTTTCAAATCAAGAATCTATCAAAAGAGAGAACCAAAAGATCAAGTTAGTGAAAGCTCCTACACAAATTCACAATCAACCGAAATAACACATAAAGGAGTTGCCTTTGTATCTGAAAAAATCACACTTTTATAGTCTAGCAATGTCACTGCATTTATGAGCAAAGTTCTCAAGATCTGTATTGCTCATATACCCATGACTTAAATCAACACTATTGTATTACAAAACCCAACATTAGAAGCCTATTCATATTTTAGAAGGAAATAGAGGGGGATTTGTAGGTACCTGGGAGGAATTTCATCAAGAGTGGAGTGGATGCTATATTTAAGTACTGCTCCAGATCTTTCACATCTAGAACTACTACAAAATGATAATGAATCGATGATATAAAAAATAAGCAAAGTAAAGGAGCCAAAGCTGGAATACTAACTAATATGCGTGAATCTATTCCGCAGTAAGCATTTCAAGGCATAGGGGTACCTCAGGATAAATCAACCACTTCGATCAAAGCCACAATCTTCAAAATTGGTTGTCATAAAATATTGTCTTGCTAGATGGTCGGTAATGCAAGGTAACTTCATTTGTAGTCTGGCGTTTCCCAATCTCTTATCTTTATAATTTTATTGTGTAATGTTGTAATTATGTAAAATCTGAGTTAGAATTAGTAAAAGATTATGCACTGATGAAACAGTTGAAATTGAACAACCAACCAACTTCAAGCTCGAGAGAGTTGCCAAGACCAAACAAATATCAAATATTAAGAATGCAAAAACTTTGAGGTACCACGTTCTTGAGCCACCACACTATTTCCAACAAAAAATGGAGTATATGAACCAATGTCACTATAATTATTAGGCAACAAACTGATAATACAACATAGACTTAAAATTACCCTGATAATAGTGAAGTTCAATAAGTATTACGCTTTATTGGCAATTCAAAGTTAAAGAGACAAATGATATAAGAAACTTATAATTCAAATAAGTTGTACACCTCTTTGTCCCAACCAATGTCTGTAAACCTCATGTCAAAGGACTTACGATCTCTGTTGTGATATTCATATTGAAACAATCCAATCCGTGGGGCTAAGGGAATCTCAACTGCACAACAAAAAATGAACTTAGCATAATAGAGAATAAACTTTGCTAAATTACTTTTCTTCCCTGTCAAACATTACTTTGGTATCAATGCTCATTTTAGATTGTAGAAGTTTCCACCTTCCGCTTCACAATTTCGATTATGCAAAAATATCACGAAAACAAAATTGAAGAGTTTGATTCTCTAACCTATTCCCCGTGTTCTCCTGTCTCTTTTTCAGACCTAGAATAGCTTTGCTTCAATGGAATTTGTCAAAGGAATCGATATGCACGTAACTCTAGCGCATCAATATGGACACAAAATAAATTGTGTAATTCACAATACAGAGGAGGATGGTTGTCAAGCGCAATCCATACAACTAATCCACTGTTATCTTTTGAACTTTATTCACTTATCATAGAAACTAATTTTGATGTAAATTTAATTTTTACTAAGATCTTCCTTTCTTTCTTTTTCTTTCCCTTAACCCTTGCTGATGTTACTTCTATTGAACGTAATACACAAAAGACCTAAAAACCTCAACAAAGAAATTCAATATGAAAAATTAACGAATTTGTGCCTCATATCATTACCTGCAGCAAATAGGACGTTCTGCTATTAGAAAAATCGAACAAAAAAAATCAGTTGTCTCTCTTGAAACCCAAGATTTTGTTTGAAGCTTATGAGAGACTGAAATCTATCGATCCATGAGAATATGAGAGGCTCTGTATTACACTACAGAACCGCAGTAAAACCAAAAATAAGGGTCCAATTTCTTGAACAAAAAATATCAAACTTTACTTTCATCAGAAACCCTAACTCCAATTTTACCATTATCATCTTCTCTGAACAGTTAATTCGAGACAAACCCAAACCTACTTCAATCAAAACCACTTCAAATCCTCGCTGTTGTTGTAAATTGAAATCTTCATCCCCAACACTAAACCATTCTACTGATTAATGGTTGATTCAACTGATCTGAATCAAATTCAAAAATCACAATTACATCACAGCTCCAGAAATCAGCGTTGAAATCAAAAATTGAAGGAAGAGATTGATTGATTTTACCTTGATTATAAGAAATTGATTTTGCTTTTTAGGGTTAACAGAGATCGAATTTGTTGTTATAAGATTGATTTCCCCTTCAAAATCAGGGTATGTTTGAGGCTTCATAGAGTTTGAGATCGAGGCAAGTTTGAAGAGAAAATATGAGGAAAAAAATAGCAGGTCTAGGCTTCTCCATCGGGTTTCATTCTCTGCTCGTGGTTGTGAGAAAATAGTGATAGGTGTAATTTATAACGAAGAAGGAGTTTTTTTTTTTATTCTCTGAAAATATATGTTCGAAAAGATACGGTATGTACGGGCTTAATTTAGCCAAAACAGACCCGGCCGATCCTGGCCACAGGATCTCGTCTCGACGTCCACGAATTACTCCCTCCTTCGTTTGTTTTAAGGCCACACGATCCTCGATCCTACGGATATGTTTATCCTGACCATAACCACCACATTTCCTTAAGGGGGAGACTAGGTATCACGCCGGCCTGCGGCCGGCGCTCAACCTCTCGTCGATTTTCGAAAAGTTGCTCTAGGCTTATATAGGTTAAACTATAATATAATCCAACTAAAAATAAAAATATAATATAATCCTACGAAAAAGATATAATATGGAGATTTACTTAATTATTCAGTATCTAAATTTTATATTAATTAAAGATTTAATACCTAAATAATAAAAGAATTGAACATTAACCGAAAACACTAAGACAAATCCCTCAACTTTTTTAGAGTTTTGTTTATTGTTCATTTGTTTAATAAATCACAACAAAACATCCTGGAAGACGACATTAGTTTCCTTTAAACCGTCTAATTTATCTTCGGGTAGCACAGTTATTCGTCTTGCAGCGGTGCACCTTGACAAAGCAACTTAGAGTTGTCCATGACAAAACATAGGTGTCTTCAAGTTGATGCCAACGTGTTGCACCGACTGTCCTTGAGATTTGTTGATCGTCATTGCATACGCCAACCGAATCAGAAACTGGCATCTCAACATATTTATGTTCAACTCTGAAATATTGGGCTGGAATGATATCCTAGGCAACATCACTTTTTCTCCGATCTTGCTCTTCTTTCCCGTCAAATTTTTTGCTTGTATAAGATACTTCCCGCAGTGCGTCACCAACAACCTTTTTCCATTACAAAGTCCCTCCGAGGGAGCGAGATTTCGCATCAGAATTATCGGACACCCAACTTTGAGTTGTAGTTTGAATAAAGGCATTCCTGGAGGGTTTAGGTTTTGCATAAATTCATTTCTTATAGGTGGTATCCTACCACTTTCGTCGGGAGTCAACCTATCAGCTGCTAGATATGTGTGTGTATCTCCGTCCAAAAAATTAAGTGCCTCGACATTAATCTCATGAACATCATCATTGCGTGCCGTGAGAATCATTCCGTTAGTTAGTTCCTCCTCCGAAACTTGTTCGTAACACTCCTCATCCCCTCTCCAGATTTGTGTTTTTTTGAGGCAGGGATAGAGATTTGTTATTAGCTCTCTTCTAGTTTTACATACGTTCACAGTCGATGGCAGATCAACTTTGTCTACTGATTCGGAACCAACCTGCAAAACCAAAAATAAGATAAGATGTTTAATCAGTTGTGTTAATATAAGCTAATTTCCAACTATAATCTATCATGGTTACCTGAGGTACTATCACCAATTAACCGAATCTAAGATGTACGCAGAGACAGCAAAGATAATTACCTTGAGTAGGAAATCCGCGTACGCCCGATTTTCCGGTTCTTGCATATCCAGCCGCATATTCTTGGTGAGTGTCAAAACCTTTATGTTATCCCATAAATAAGATCTCCTAATGCACGCCCCCACTATTTCTGCCCGTCCTCCATTTGGTATCACCGGCAAAGTCTGCCTAAAATCTCCTCCCATAACGACAGTCACACCTCCGAAGTCATCTTCCTTATTTTCATGAATATCCTGGAGCAACCTGTTTACCGCCTCAATACAATGGCTATGCTGCATCGGCACCTCATCCCATATAATCAAAGTCGCCTGTTTTATAAATTCAGCTTCTTCCTTTTGTTTGGCTATTGAACAAACGCTGGTGCTTGTTATATCTATAGGAATTATGAATGTTGAATGTGTAGTACGACCTCCATCCAAAAGCAAGGAAGCTATTCCTGGTATATGTAAATAAATGCAATTTAGTAATCAAAATTAGATCAATATAAGAAATGATTTATAAACATAAAATATTAAGCAGTGCAATATATTTACCGGATGATGCAACAGTCAAAACAATGTCTCCCTTCAAACGGAAGCTCACAACAATGGCGTTGTAGACAAATGTCTTACCTGTACCTGCACTACCATTCAGAAAGAATTTAGACCCGTCTTTTAGCTCCACGGAATCTGTCACTGCATTGAAAACCGCAAGCTGCTCCTCATTCAATTTATCAATATTCTGCTTAAGCTGATCCGCATATATTTCTTCTATCATTTGCATATGCTCGCGTATGTAACGGTTTCCATAAAGATTATCCCAATCAATCTTAGACTTAGGCATCGAGCAGAAATGCTCCATTTCTTTCCCTCCCTCACGCAACAATTTATCAATCAGGTAAAGTCCATAGTCTTCAATCTGCTCATCTGTTGGTTCTAGGATGTCGTACTTTCTTTGAATAACGTGATGTAAATCATTGCAGATATGCATCTTGAATTCTTTCCATAATAATTCTGGTTCAGCTGGATTTCCATCTGACAGAATTATTTTAAAGAGGTTTCTTATCTGGCTTCCTACCTGAACAGTTGATGCCTCCCTCAAACAATTTACAAATTCGGCATCGCTCTCTAATAACCCAATCTCAACGCAGGATTTTTTGTAGGTTGGATGTAGCATGCCGTTCACAGTCCTCAGATGTTCGACCGACCTGGCGCCCGCCACAACAGTCAATAACAATCTCAAATAGAACAATTTACCAGCGTTTGGAGAGACAAAGTACATCCTAGATATTGCAAATTGTTGTTTCCTTACTTCCCATCTACATTTATCTTTTTTCCACACCATATGCTGCGGAAATTCTTGATACGTGTATGTAGGGGCATCGGGATTCTCATCATAGTACTCAAAGTATGCCATCAGTTTAGATTTATAATTGTCAGTTGTCTGTGTAACTCCTTCGGTTGATGCTTCATATTCATATACAATTTTCTGCATACCTTTAAGGTGTATTGCCAACCTTTCTACGTGGGGCCTTTCTTTGTGCATATGGTATCCAAACAGATGCCAAACAGCTTCTAGGGGACCTATGTACCTTGCGTCTATGTATATTTGTATCTCATAAGCCGATACAACTACAAATGTTGTTTTTTCATACCCCTTGTATATGTACTTGTTGATGTACTTGACCGCCCTTATCCCAACACATACCTCGACGTTAATATGGAAATTAAACATCCGAAGCAAATGCGGGTTGTAAGGTACAACGTCAATGTTGGTTTCCTTACGCCCACCACGAACAGCCACCTCCACTCCGTTATTCCTACGACGATAAACCGGATACCCACCTCCGTCCAAGCAAGTCGTATCGTTATAGCTCTTTGGATAATGTTTGGTGCATTTTCCTTTTTTCATGCAAGGCGAATCCTTATTCCTGTCACCACAGGGTCCATGGACCATGCATTTTCTAACCGTATCAAACAGGACCGGGTCACTCTGCTCGTCGGGAAATTCAGCTGACACGTATCTATCCACCTGCTTAACTGTACGTATTTTTTGCGACTTCTCAAGATATATATTAATGCATGCATATGAGGCAATCCACGCTTCTGAAACTCAATGGTATACACGTACCCGACCACATCCCCAAACACTTTTTTTTCAACTATCTCATCCATCAACGCCTTTCTTTTCATCTCAAATACTCGCGCAACTAAATCTGGACGGTCAGATACAGTCTGGTGAGGATAAAGTGCTTCTTGTTTCTCTGTCCAGTTTGGATTCTCCGTCATGGTAAGAAAGATATCTGGATGATGATTATAGTGTGTTATTTCCATGGAGTCCTGATAGATCTCATGCATCTGCCTTGGTCCTCCGGCATGCGTAAACGGAAAAACACACGGTGTACCCGCCTGATCCGGTGATTTCCCATCCTCCTTCATATTGATTATCGAACTGTAATTATCCGCACGCAGCTTTTCCTAATTGAATCTTATCCAGCCTAAACGGTTCTGTTCGGTCGAATCCCAAGCATCCACCACGAATTCCTGGAAAAGTTTACACCCCCTAAGAATAGTCGAGTAGTCTAGCACGCGAGGAAATAGATAATAACTATAAAAATCCATCAGTGATAGACTGTTATTGCCAAAATCTTTAATGCTTTCCTCCTAGAGAGTTAATTCGCAGCTCCAACCCATCTCACCATAAGGAAAGAACAACACATAATGCAGCGGAAGATAAAGAGAATGGCATTCAGTTATCCTGGTCCAAATTTTCCCCTCTTTCAGGTGTAATATAATATTGCGAGTCCTTTGTATGTCATTCTCTTTTTCAGGTACGATAACCGACACTTCCTCCACAACCGGGGTGTTGTACCTTCGCTGGTCGGATTCTGAATTAAAATGCAAAGATACCTCTACCTTTTTACCGGGTTCATCTGGTATGCTCTCCAGTATCTCTTTCACCTGAACGTACTTGGGATAGAGTGTATTTCTAGCTCTCAACGTATCTTGTATAATACGTAGCACTTCACGTTCTAATTTGGGATTTTTTTGGTGTCGTATATCCAACGCTTTCTCCGGATCATAAAAGAATAACTGTGAATAGCTTGCCTTATTCTCCTCCGTAGGTACCAAACTACTGTTATAATGCCGCAACTCTCCATGTATTGAAAAAATTTCAGGACCACCTCCCTTCTTATCTCTATTGTCATACTGGCACCCAAGACTCGTAAAGGCGTTGGCGGAATTATATCTCCTTAAATTTTTCCTGAACATCTTTGAACTACTGTCATCCCCTTCGAACAATTCCCTTATTGGCTGAGGAGGCTCACGAAGATCCGACAACCTAACTTGTCCCTTGCGGAAGCATCTAGTAAAAACAGGATTTATCAAATAGGAATTGCTCGTTCGCTCGTCGATCCAGTGCAAAGCGCCGCACCAATTACACTTTTTTTCCATCTTCCCCAGATAATGCCGACCGAACTCATCAAACCCTTTGCGTCTTTTTGTAGATTTTTTAGCAGAGGCTGAAAGCACCGGAGTTTCTTTCAGAAGTTTGTCATCATCTGATGCGTAGTAGTCACTGTAATCGTCAGACGACGTATCCGGAGGCACATAAAAAAGAGTCACATCTCTGTTTAAAGTTTTAAAAGTTAATTTGAACCATAAAATTAATGCAAGGATTAGTATCATTACATATCATCGTCGTTTTCATGGGAGTCTTTCTTTTTTGAATCCACGTGCATAATTATAGCCTCATCTTCCATACCCCACTGCGATAAGAAATTAATTGTGGAAATCAATAACTACGATTAAAATTTCACAGTTAAAAATATAAAGTAATCTAAATCATACCTTTTTAATATAATGTAAGCTAAATCAGAATATCAAAATAACAAATCTTTAGCTATATCATTTATTTACCTGGTCATAACACGCAGCATCACTACCCATATATCGTGCACGACATGTCGCTTCATCACCCTCATATTGACCACCAAATGGATCCTCCACAACTTTTCTCATCCTAGTTTGCTTACGAATCTATTACAAAAATAATCCACAGTAATGAAAGGTTTGTATATTGTAATAAAAGGACGTGTTTTGAATGACTTACGATTCTTAAATAAAGGAATGTTCTTAAGTGTAACAAACTATCATCAAAAACATGGGATAATAAACATGGGATAAACATGTAACAGAATGCATACATGCTCAAGATTCGTAAAGAAATCTTACCATTTTATTTTTATTTGGTGTATTTCCACCATTAGAAACGCCATATTGTTGTCCCATCACAACTTGTTCCTTGATTTGTCTACGTCTCAAAAATATATTATACTTTTCTTCCTCAGTCAGAGAAGCATACTGCATTTTTTATTATTCTTTTTTAAAGACTGATCAAACATAACAATCGATTTTTATTTTAAAATAACTATTAAAAACTCACCAATGTTTCTGGCTGCACACACACATGTGCCTTGGGATCCAAATCCAATTTTTGAACTGTGACAGCATCACTGCTGGCAGTCATTCTTTCTATTTCTGCCTTCTTTTCTAACTCAGTTGCCCTCCGTGCTTTCTGGGCTGCAGACCGTGTTTGAAAGCTCAAAAGGAAAAAAAACACAATGAATCATAATCACAAATCAACTTTTTCTAATATTCGTGCCTGAAAATACACAATGAATTAGATAAAGTGAAGCACAACACTTTTTTACATTTGAATCAACACATAAGATTCTTACCGAGGATACTTGTCCAGTGCTTTTAACTTTCGGAACTGGTTCTTTTTTGGATGCTCTCTCGGCCTTTCTCTTTTCATTATACTTCTTATATTTCCTAGACTGAATATCAGAAAAATAAATAAATTAAAAGCCGAATTTTAAAAACTAAGCCTACACAAACAAAAATATCAATCCATACCTTCCTTTCCCCGAGTATGTATTGTGTGGAAGGTTGCTGACTAAAAAGCTAGAAAACGAAGAAATATATCTACTTTAGCATATGCGCATATACATAAAAATCTGACACAATAACTAAATAAATAAATTTGAACTATACATCTATAAATTCATTGTTCACCTGAGTTTGTCTTTGCTTCTCCTCCCATACACGCTGTCTATATTCTTTATCGTCTAATACAACACCACCATCTTGTATTTGCTGACGCATTAATCGTTCTGTACTCTGAGGTTCCTCTTCCAAATTGACTTTTCCACCACAGGAAGCCAATGTCTGAAATATAGAAAAATATAATATAACACAACCATTGCTCACAATTCAACCACTTAACGTTTCTTTTAACAATGTAACCGTTCTCATAGTCTACCCAGTAAATAAATAACGTACTAACCTGAGCATCTAATGGACTACTTACATTCTCACCCTCCTGTTGTTCTATTGATTTTTGAGACCCTTCACTGCGAATATTTAATAATTCTTGTCGATATTTTTCACGCTCTTGTTCCTTTTCGTTCAAACGACGCCTGCATTGACCCTCCACTCTCCGAAGCTGAAAATAGAACACAAAATATAATCATACTTTTAAACACAAACCATACATCCATCCATACACACACATTAAGGAAAAATGAAACCTCACCTTTTTCCTTTCTGCTATGAACTGATTTTCAGGCCGTGCATTGAACTGTAAAAACAAAAAAAATCTTTTATAAATAATCAAACATGTTAATGTATTAAAAAAAAATCAACAATAATAATACTGCTCGTCACCTGCTCCCGTGATAACTGTTCTTTTAAAACACGCTCTTTGTATTCCCGTTGTTCTCTTTCCCTCCTATTATCCTCCTCCGTTTTAGCCTGCAATGAGTAAGTTTATAAACAATTAACAGTAATCTCAATACAAATCAAATCTCCCTTGAATATTAATGACAACCATTCTATATTTATAAAGTACCTGTCTTTTAATTTCAAGTTGTTGTTCAAACTTCAACATTGCTTCGCGCTCTACCTGCTCCTATTTTTCTATGTTACGCCACCTCTTCTTCTCTTGCCTTAACCTGGAAGCCTCAGACTTTATCTGCAGTACACATAAGATGCAAATCCATTTTATTGTCATGACAAATAACACGTTAATGTATAGCTAATTTTTTTAATCTTGATCATTACTTGCTCCCGCCTCATATCTTCCTCCATTCTAGCCTACAATAATAGACAACTACAGATTAGTTATATAAACAATTAACAGTAATCTTAATACATAGCAAATCTACCTTGAATATTAGTGTCCACCATTCTGTATTAAAAAGGTACCTGTCGCTCAATTTTAAGTTGTTGTTCAAACATCAACCTTGATGCACGCTCCATCTGCTCCTGTTTATCCTTGTCATCCTGCCTTTTCTTCTCCCACCTTAACCTTGCAGCCACAGACTTTGCCTGTAATACTCATAAGAAATAAATTAATCAAATTCATTGTTTTTACAAATAATGTAAACACTCATATTTTGGAACATATATTAATGTTTTGTTGTCCATCCTTTTAACTTGGAACACTGTTGCTCATTGGATAACTTTACATTTTTTCCACCTTATTAGGTTTACAATTACGTTAATGTTTATTTTATTTTTCTCTTATATCATACCAATTCTTTGAACTTTTTAATTCTTAATTGAACTCTCAAGAAACTAAAGAGTACGGCTAGACCGTAGAATATAACTGAGGTTAAAGCGCAATGTTAAGCTGAAAAACATATACAATGGATAATTGTTTTGTTTATAAATTACTACCTCTGATGCAATCTTCTTTTGTGGTTCTCTTTTGCTTGTATTTTTTTTTGAATTTTTAGGTTCAATGTCTGCAAAGGATAAATTTGAAGATTGAGCAAATTCAACTTGCTGTCGCTGAACTTGAGAATATGAAACTATTTTTTGTGCTTGGGTTGTTTGTTGTCCATCCTGCGATGATGTTCTCTTCTGCCTCTTTGAAGAACTGATACATAAATTTATTCATTAAGCATACAAATCAATAAAAGCGTTAGAATTCAATGCTACACAATGAAAGACTAACCTCATGGTGTTTCAAATCAGTTCTTTACTAATCCTTTGTGATGTTGTACGAATTTCTGTTAAGTACTTTTATATAGAGCAAATCAACTTATATTAGGAAACCTAGTTGTGTCTGTACTTTGGAATTTTCCAGGTTTAGGAAACTGAATTCTATTAGAGTTCATTTTATTAAGATTTCCCATTGTTTTGTCTATACAATATAGGAAACCAAATTCTGTTTGATTTGTTTCAATGGGTATTTCAGGTTTAGGAATCTGAATTCTGCAATGGAAACAAAAGAACGCATTAGTTTTATTGGTAAGCTAAAACTTGTGTGTTTCTTGGATTTTTTTTTCTGTTATCCCTCTCCATCATCTTTCCGATTCAACTTCTCCCCCTAAATCACAAAATCAAGCTGCATCTAAAACCTTGTGTAAAACCTGTAGAACACAGAAGCAGAGATCATCTTCTTTTAACAGCTAACCATGAATACAACTCAAACCCCCTAAGCCTGCGGTGAATAATATGAAACAATTAAACAAAAGAAACCAAACAAATTCTAGGTGTGTGCCAGTTTGGAACATTCCCAAACATCTCCTACCAATAATAATCTGTAATTGGACCCTCGGTAACCATAGAGGAATGAATCTGGCGTGAATCGAACACACAACCTTCTGACTTGGTGTCAGACGCACTGCCATTGTGCCACAGACTCATATTCATTAATGTAAAGGAAAAATAACACCGCTGCTTTTGTGATTCTACCAAGACATATACACATATTAGAGTAACAACCCCCACCTCCATTTCACTTGCAATATACCTGAATAACATATACACACATTAGAGTAATTTTGAAAACATTTAAGACCCTTGGTGTTCATTTACATGTCACAAAGATATTTTTTTGGCAAAAGAAAGTATATAGTCCCGGAGTAACAAAATAAAACTAAGCACTATGGTGGTATAAAAGACCTATAGTAGCTTGTTTTCTAGTGCCCATTGCATCTCCTAGAAATATGGTTTCCTGATAAAGTTTGCTTGTCCATTGTTTAAACCTACCTAAAGATGAAATATGCCATTTTCGTATCAGAGATTAATATACAGAAAATGTACCATGAGTTTAATGATCGAATCTACGGATAGTTATAATAGAACAATGGCATTGGCAACAACCACAAATTCATTGAGGTGATGGAGGTCAGCTAGTGGCCAGTGCAGTTTAGTTTACATCTGTAGAGGGACTGAATCTCGACTCGAGGAGATTTCATCAATGGGGATTTAAAAAGAATCATAAGATCTGAAAACTTAAATGTTCTTGGAGAGTCAAGAGAACAAATGAAGAGCTACAACCAATTCGAATCACTAATTATATAACGCAATTGCATAAAAAACATTTTGTGCAGAAAACAATCAAGTGCCTTAAGATACTCTAAAACCAAAAGCAAGCAGTGCAATAGAACAAACCTTAGAAGGATAGGCTTTTGCTAATGCCGAATTTGATGTGTAATTGCTTCTGCCCAAAAAAGAAAGCCAACAACTGCTTCTGTTCTAGGAGAAGCAAGTGAAACACATCAATAGCATTAAAACCCATATAAAATATAAACATAAAGCTCATAAAGGATACTTAAATATCAAAAATATAAACACATAAGCAAGAATCCATAAGAAAATAATTTGTTACTGCTTAGGTACAAAGAACGGAGGGAGACTTACGCAGTTGTTCTCCATAGAAACATTCTAGTAGTTAAAAAATCAAGGGTTTCCATATGTTTATCTTGTTCTTCCTTTCCTCTGCCTCCTAAATTTCATCAGGTTTCAACTGAATACCCAATCTTTTATAATTCTGAAATCGAAATTGGGAAGCCAAAGTAACGAAAGATTTAGATGGGAAAATACAATTCTTTTGTAAAGAAACCTAAAACAAAATTTGATTCCCTTTGAATGATTGAACCATATGATATTTCTTCTGTAACAATTAAATAGAAATTATCCAGAAACCCAAAGATCAATGAAGCTTTAATTGATAGTAAAGTGGAGAACCTACGAAATTGAAGACTTTGTATCGAAATTTGAGAGCTGAATTCACCCTTAAAACAAAAATCTGATGGTTTCACTAAAAAATAATTTGAATGCCACTATAACTGTCAGAAATAGCAAGAATTTTGATTAACTGATGGTGTAACGATCACCAGAACCTTAATGTGGATCTTAGGTGCATAAATTTTTCTCCACAAGCTGTACGTTCCCGCTGACCCTAAAATCTAACTCCCAACATCTTAAACGGAGTGGAATTATCAAGTTTCTTAATGATGTAAGTATTCAATAGTTTAATGATAGACCATCGCACCATCATGCTTCCCGGTAAATCAAGCAAGAAAAAACGAAAAAAAAAAAAAAAACAAGTCAAAACAATACAAACCATTTGTCCATTGGACTTTGAGCCACCATTAGCAATACACATACGTTGTCAAATCTGCACCCATCAAAAATACGTCAATCTTCATTCTTTAGTCCTCATCTTTCATGATCAACTAAACAGCAAAACAACCCATCAAGAAGAGCTTTCTCATTAGATTTATGAATCAAGTGCAACTTAGATTTATGAATCAAGTGCACCTTTCATAGTCAAAATAAGAACATGGTCTAGCATCATTAATAAATTGTAACAATGACTCATGTAATGGATACTAAATTATAATGAGTAGGAAGCTCGGTATGAATATAGATAGCCTAAGAGTACTAAACCAAGACAAAACTACTGCCCGTTAAAAATAAATTCAATAAAAGTACTAAATCACTTAAAGCTTGCGCAAGCTATTAATGCATATAGGTGAGGGTGCTTAAAAACACTAAAGAAAATATTCTTCTTCTTTTTGAAACAAAGATAACTAGTTCACTGAAACCACAACCACAACCACGAATTGAAACCACAACCACGACTATGATCAGTGCATACCCATTATTACCCTTGATATGAGATATATTACCCAGCGGGAGTTGCTAACTGGTGGTGCAAACTGTAAAGGTTTACCATCTCATCGGTGCTTCTCTGAGTCTGCGGCTTCACATTCTCTTCTTTGGTTGATGCAAATACCTGCTTTTGTCTCTAAAACTGTTCAGGATATTTAGACCAACAATTAATTGTACAGAATTTATTATAACAACAATTTCAAACATTGAAAATGTAATCCAGGTATTTCTGAATCAAGCTCTGGCAGACAACATGAAACATGAACTCATTATAACCCATAAAATCAGGACATCAAAAATCCAACAGTAACCCAAGCATACCGATTAAACAGAGATGCACAAACAATATGGGTTCCATTCCGGTAGTATTGATGATAAAAACATAAACGGGTTAACAAAATGGCCTCCGACAAACTATAGAATGATACAAATTCGAATACGTAGATTTTATAACAGTAAGCTTATTGTCCATACCTCTGCTAAATTGAACTGAGCATATCCACCCCATCCGTAAGGTAAGCTCCCATAATCTGCAACACACAGTCTGCATGTATATGCCATCCATAAGGCAAATTCTCAGGGTACGACCATACCTGCCAAGGATTCGAGAATGAAATAGACTAAAAGAAAACCCAGATAAGTTAATGGTGCCGAAATTAACCTGTAGGTCTTTTCTAGGAAAAGAAAGGTCCTCCACTATCACATTAGCTAATAAGAATCTTTAGTTAAAACATGATTTGACCTTCTCTAACTTCTTCTCGCCCCGTCAAATTTCAAAAATTGGAATGCAATAAGAAAACCCCTAATTATAAAATTCTGAGTGTAAGAGAGTTTACCCTGATTAGAATAAGAGAAAATCAGGTCATGGCGCTCGAATTTGAATTCCAGACTTTCGATTAAGAAGTTCGAGTTACTATCTAGGGTTCGTATAGGTTGCATAAAGAATTCAGTAGCAATAGTTAATAACGAAGAAGAACCAGATCTTTCGATGTTTATCGGCGTTGAAAACAATAAGAAATATCAACCGATCAGTAAATATGCATTCATGAGGAAAGTTTACCTTAATTGTACACTGATCATGAGTATAAGACATTAAGACTCAATCACTCCGTTGTCAGCTTAATTGTCTCTAGCATAACCGTAAATCCCTGCGAGCTATAGAACCAAGGTTTGATTAAGTGAATAAAATTCACGATGAGAAACCCATACATTAACAACGTTGTACTCAACAATGGGTTCTGTCATTGTATCTCTAGGACAAAGAGGTGTGTAATATCCTTCCGACAATATCAAAAGGACAAAGAGGTGTCTAATATCATTCCAAAAATTTTACAGTATCTGTCATGATATAAATCCACACCTTCAAGGTTATCTAAAACACATAAAAGAACTTTGCTATCCCGGTTAAGGCATCTGTATGCATATCGATTAAACAGAGACACACAATCAATATGGGTTTGCCAGTGATGTTACCTGAATGACTGAAGTTGTTGTTGTTACGGATATTGATCAGAAATGACAGATTTTAATAAGCTCCCTCCATCGTCCCCTTGTCGTTTTCTAGAAGTAGTAGTAGCTGATGGTTTTTCATTCTTAAGTGAATGAAACTGATCTTCTAAAAACTCATGATTGAGTAGAAAACTAATCCGTAATAAATAACAATGAGAAATGGGAAAGAAATGAAGAAATTCCGCAATCCCCAATTTCATAGAAGCTTCCTAGGAAATAAAGAAAAGGTTGTGTTGGATATGAATTGGGTTATGCTCTACTACATTGATGGCAGTTCTCGCTTTGCTCATTCTGGGGATATCCTACACCAGAAAACATGTAGTATACTCCATATGAGGAGAAGAGCAAGTGTGACACTGGGAGAAACCACTTACTTGATTGAACTGGTCAAGGAGTAACAACGAAAACGTTTCCCAAGCCAATGTACATACTGATCCAGTGAAAATCAAAGAGAGAAAAGGTTATCAGCTATAAGACTCTTGTATAAATCAAATGGATGAAAAAGATAATCAAGGTGTTAAATGTTACTGGAATCCACAACGAAACTGGTTATATGTAAGTATGTCTAGCACTCCAGCTTATATGAAATCATAGATACTCCACCTGCATTCTTGTTCATGGAAATATAAGACAGAAGCTCTCTCAAATCAGATTTTTACAAAAACTTCTAGGTGGTCAAGTTTGTAAAAGAAAAAAACACTAAAAAAAAAAACAAACAAATATCAACAAATACCGAGATAACGTGTCTAGCATTGAGAAATCGATAAGAATAATATATCATGGCCATTGATCCCCAGAAATGACTATCATCCACCAATTCAAACTACCATACTTTTATGCTTGATTTTAATTATGTATTCAACCTACAATGGTCTTTCACCTTTCATCAGAATACTGAAAATACGAAAATGTAAAAGATTCTCAACAAACTATACTATGTCTATTAACTATCCTTTGTTCAGTGCCAAGTATATAGTGTCATCAAAAAAGAAAAGGAAAAATGCCGAAGTCTTTAAGAGTGCGACACTGTGACTGTTAATTATCCTTTGTCCAGTGCCAAGTGAAATTATAGTGTTACTAAAAAAAAGTTTTGTATAGGTCCCATACCAGATACATAATGATGCAGCTCAATGGCTGGTATTTTCTCTCAATGGCTGGCTTGATTATATAACCTGTTATGGATTTAATTGAATAACCATGAAATGAATTTATATGCAAATTAAATTTCTGGCGTTAATTGATAAAATATAAAAATAAAACATACAAATATAATAGTATTACCAAGCAACGTCAAAATCAAGGGCAGAAGAACACTTTACTTGCAAGAAGGCAACAACATCAAAATAGATAGATAGGTTTGTTCACATCTGTGCATAACCTGGATATATGATATTGTCCTATTAATGTAATTGTTGCTCCCCAAACCTCCTCTCCACTTCTTCTAATGCTTATAATATCCCCTTTCAAACTGTTTTCCCCCGTGAAGCCACCTCTTCTATGTAGTGTACACAAACAAAAAGATCAATTATGGTCTAATGTCTTAAGACCAAATAAATTTAACAACATATGGTAATGCTAAGAGAAACCAATAAATTTAATAAAAAATATATGTTAACGCTAAGAAATCTGAAATTGCGTATGACGTGACCAAGGAAGGAAAAACAACAAAGTGGTCTTCAAAAACTCATTATTTTTTTGAGATGGAAAGGATACGGTAAACCCAAACACTTACTGAAGAGTAATACCACACCGTGAATTTTTGAGATAAACAAAATGAATAGCTTAGCCTTACAATTAGATTTAGAAGATACTTATGTGCAGCCCACTAAGCACCTTCAGAAAATGAGTTTTGAGTTTTAAACGAAGAAAAATTTTGACAAAAAAAGGCATTCCACTTCACACTTCAGATAGCTATTATGAGGTTTTATGTCGAATTGTTCCCTTCCCTACATATACATTACAGAGAATGCAATACAAAAACAACTAATTGAATTATTGAACATATATACTGTAATAAATCTGACCTGGCTTTCAAAATTGTTGAACAATCCGTCACAACTCAATGGAGTCACCACTACTCTGATAACAAAATCCACACAAATTCACAATTAAAATATCAACTACCAGAGATGAATCACAATCGAGAAGACAGCATTGGAGACCATTTTCAGTGAGCATATGATTACATTTTTTATATACCCCTAGTACCTATTTTCTACAGAATATACATTGAGAAGATTATGAATGAACTATGGAAAAATCAATACCATTATAATTTTCAATGAGATGAGTTCCTACCTGGTAACCTCCATGATTTTCTTTCTTCCAGCAACCCCTGTAACCCAGAAAAATGTCAATTATAATCTATATAATTCAAAAAACTAAGATGAACCTCATATTGAAATTGAATGGTTAAATTATGTAGTACCCAAATTCCACCAGTACTAAATACATCTTCTTCTCAACCAACAAACAAAATTCAGGACCTAATTAAGAATTTCTCAAATTATATCACCAAAATAACAATAATCAGGAAGGATTTAAAAGTCCCAAACATAGTTTCATGCCGAGACCCTAGATTTCAAATTCATAGAAAACCGAAAAGAAAAAAATTGAATGGTTATATAAAACGAAGACAAATTATATCACCAAACATAGCTTAGCCTTAGAATTAGATTTATAAGATACTTATGTGCAGCCCACTAAGCACCTTCAGAAAATGAGTTTTGAGTTTTAAACGAAGACAAATTTTGACAAAAAAAAGGCATTCCACTTCACACTTCAGATAGCTATTATGAGGTTTTATGTCGAATTGTTCCCTTCCCTACATATACATTACAGAGAATGCAATACAAAAACAACTAATTGAATTATTGAACATATATACTGTAATGAATCTGACCTGGATTTCAAAATTGTTGAACAATCCGTCACAACTCAATGGAGTCACCACTACTCTGATAACAAAATCCACACAAATTCACAATTAAAATATCAAACTATTTAGTTAGTAACAATGCTGGTAGTGGTCTTGGTAGTTTTATTTTCCATAGATTGGGTGTTGATATTCAAAAATGAGTTGGTGCTCAGCTTGTTCCTCGGCTGCCAACTAAAAACTCCTTTGTGTAAAAAGTAGACAAATCGATTATTTATTTAAAAAAATTATATTAAAAAAAAAATCAAATACCAGAGATGAATCACAATCGAGAAGATAGCATTGGAGACCATTTTCAGTGAGCATATGATTACATTTTTTGTATACCCCTAGTACCTATTTTCTACAGAATATACATTGAGAAGATTATGAATGAACTATGGAAAAATCAATACCATTATAATTTTCAATGAGATGAGTTCCTACCTGGTAACCTCCATGATTTTCTTGCTTCCAGCAACCCCTGTAACCCAGCAAAATGTCAATTCTAATTTATATAATTCAAAAAACTAAGATGAACCTCATATTGAAATTGAATGGTTAAATTATGTAGTACCCAAATTCCACCAGTACTAAATACATCTTCTTCTCAACCAACAAACAAAATTTAGGACCTAATTAAGAATTTCTCAAATTATATCACCAAAATAACAATAATCAGGAAGGATTTAAAAGTCCCAAACATAGTTTCATGCCGAGACCCTAGATTTCAAATTCAGAGAAAACCGAAAAGAAAAAAATTGAATGGTTATATGAAACCCTAGAATTCTCGCTGAACTCATTACAAAATCAATCACCAAATGGTCATAGAAACTAATTAAACAGACCTAATTCAATGCTTACCTCATGTCTTATATCTTAAATCCATGGACAGGGTTGGCGCAATGAGAGAATAATTGCTGAATTCTGCCAGCAATTCAGTCTTATACACCATATCCCCATTAGCAGTTTACCTCATTACGATACAGAGTTTGAGAAAAAGAGGAGAAAAGAGGAGAAAAAGATTAGGGTTAGGTTTCTTCAGAGAGACGAACATACACGTTCGGCAGCAGAAATTGTTGTTGCTGAGAATCTGTGAAGGAGACGGCATGAATTGTTGTTGGTGAGAATCGAGAATGAGACGAAGAAATAACTCGAAATAAAAATCAAAAGACAGCGGATGAAACGAAGTTTTTTTTCTTTAATCGCGTGAAGAGATGGTCGGTAATAAGAAATAGAATCAATGGCCACGGTGTACTCTCGCGGATCCAGCTAGCCCGACCATACGATCGAATCTGTACGGCCGCGATTCCATCTTATTTCCTCCCCCGCCAGCATTTTAGGGCAACAGGATCGTCGAATCCAACGTCACGCATGTCCCGGACACAACCACCACATTTCCTTAAGGGGGAGACTAGGTATCACGCCGGCCTGCGGCCGACGCTCAACCTCTCGTCGATTTACGATTTATATATTCTTAGTAGAAAAATATAATATGGAGAGATTTACTTGTCCACCATTAATAATAAGGAGCTCAATTATTAGTATACTGTAATTAGAAAACATATTTATAAGGACTCGACATTTTAAGAGATTGTTTAATAAATCATAATAAAACATCTTGGAAGACGACATTAGTTTCCTTTAAGGCATTTGATGTATCTTCAGGTAGCACAATTATTCGTCTCGCAGCGGTGCACCTTGACAAAGCAACATAGACTTGGCCGTGACAAAACACAGGTGTCTTCAAGTCAATGCCAACGTGTTGCACCGATTGTCCTTGAGATTTGTTGATCATCATTGCATAAGCCAACCTAATCGGAAACTTCTGTCTCAACATATTTATGTTCAACTCCGAAATTTTTGGCTGGAATGATATTCTAGGCAGCATCACTACTTCTCCGATCTTGCTCTTCTTTCCCGTCAAATTTTTTGCTTGTATAATAAATTTCCCGCAGTGCGTCACCAGCAACCTTGTCCCATTGCAAAGTCCTTCGGAGGGAGCTAGATTTCTCATCAGAATTATCGGACATCCAACTTTGAGTTGTAGCTTAAATAAAGGCATTCCTGGAGGGTTTAGATTTTGCAGAAATTCATTTCTTATTGGTGGTATGCTACCACTTTCGTCTGGAGTCAACCTATCAGCTGCTAGATATGTGTGTGTATCTCCATAAAAAAAAATTAAGTGCCTCAACATTAATCTCATTAACATCATCATTGCGTGCTGTAAGGATTATTTCGTTAGTTAGCTCCTCTTCTGAAACTTGTTCGTAACACGCCTCATCCCCTCTCCAAATTTGTGTTTTTGTGAGGCAGGGATAGAGCTTTGTTATTAGTTCTGTCCTGTTTTTACATATGTTCACAGACGATGGAAGAGTAACTCAGTCAACTGGTTCGGAACCGACCTGCAGAATGTAAAATAAGATAATATTTGTTTATCTAGCAAGTACAAAACTAACAGCACATACCGTAACTTTTAACGCTGAAGTGGAGAATGACTGGTAATTAACGATGAAGTGGAGAATGACTGGTAATGATAAGATAAGCAATGGACATATAGTATACATTCTGATTCAATAAATACAGTAAAAACTATACATTATGTGGAACATTTCAACCCTCTGTTTTTTTCCAGTGATGTTGGAATGTTAGGAATATTATTTTTTAGGGGAATATTGCAATTGCCATTTGGAGTAGGGAGGGTATATGATGTCACAGTAGTCACTATTGTATGTCAGATCCTACATCTTTCCTGTGATACCTACTACTCTCATGAAGACAATATCAACAGTACATGCAATATTATCCATGTTTCTAAACTAACAGCTACGATACAAATTTTTATATTATGTATGCAATGTGTTGTTACCCTAATAACTGACGTACTACTGCTTATCATGAAGACGAACCAAATCACTATTCAGTTCATTGACATTAAGAAGGAAGATTAATTGAGCTATCATATGTCATTTTCTGACATTTAGTTATCCTAAATCCATAAGTTTCAGTCAAATTATGTCAATTTTGTTTTACCATAAGTGTAACCATAATATATCATGGTTAAACTAAATGGGCAAAGATAATTACCTTGAGTTGGAAATCCGCTTACGCCCGATTTTCCGGTTCTTGCATATCCAGCCGCATATTCTTGGTGAGTGTCAATACCTTTATGTTATCCCATAAATAAGATCTCTGTATGCACGCCCCCACTATTTCTGACCGGCCTCCATTCCGTATCACTGACAAAGTCTGCCTGAATTCTCCTCCCATAACAACGGTCACACCTCCGAAGTCATCTTCCTTATTTTCATGAATATCCTGGAGCAACATGATTACCGCCTCAACACAATGCCTATGCTGCATCGGCACCTCATCCCATATAATCAAAGTCGCCTGTTTTTTAAATTTAGCTTCCTCCTTTTGTATAGGTATTGAGCAAACGCTGGTGCTTGTTATTTCTATCGGAATTCTGAATGTTGAATGTGCAGTACGACCTTCCTCCAAAAGCAAGGAAGCTATCCCTGGTATATGTAAAACAAATGCAATTTAATAATCAAAATTAGATCAATATAAGAAATGATTTGTAAACATATAGAATATTAAGAAATGGGATATATTTACCGGACGACGCAACAGTCAAGACACTGTCCCCCTTCAAACAGCATCTCGCAGCAATGGCGTTGTAGACAAACGTCTTTCCTGTCCCTGCACTACCATTCAGAAAGAATTTAGACCCGTCTTTTTGCTCCACGGAATCTGTCACCGCCTTGAAAACCGCAAGCTTCTCCTCATTCAAGTTTGCGATATTCTTCTCAAGCTGTTCCTTATCTATTTCTGCCCGCGGTTTCTTATGCTTGCATATGTAACGGTTTCCATAAGCATTATCCCAATCAACCACAGACTTAGGCATCGAGCAGAAATGCGCCATTTCCTTCCCTCCTCCGCGTAGAAATTTATCAATCAGAAAAAGTCCATAGTCTTCAACCTCCACATCCATTGGTTCTAGGATGCCATACTTTGTTTTAATAACGTGATGTAAATCATCGCAGATATTCACCTTGAATTCTCTCCACAATAATTCTGGTTCAGCTGGATTACCATCTGCCAGGATTATCTTAAATAGTTTTCTCATCTGGTTTCCTGTCTGAACAGTCGCTGCTTCCCTCAGGCAATTTAAAAATTCGGCGTCGCTCTCTAATAGCCCAATCTCAACACATACTTTTTTGTAGGTTGGATGTACCACGCCGTTCACAGTCCTCAGATGTTCGAATGACCTGGCGCCCGCCACAACAGTCAATAGCAATCTCAAGTAGAACAATTCACCAACGCTCGGAGAGACAAAGTACATCCTAGCAATCGCAAATTGTTGTTTCCTGACTTCCCATCTGTTTCCTGCCTTCCCATCTGTTTTCCACACCATATGCTGCGGAAATTGTTGATATGTGTATGCAGGGGCATCGGGATTCTCATAGTAGTACTCAAAGTATGCCATCAGTTTAGATTTATAATTATCAGCTGTATGTGACACTCCCTCGGTCGATGCTTCAGATGGGTATACGATTCTCTGCATACCTTTAAGGTGTATTGCCAATATTTCCACGTGGGGCCTTTCCTTATGCATATGGTACCCAAACATATGCCAAACAGCTTCTGGAGGACCTATGTACCTTGCGTCAATGTATATCTATATTTCATCTGCCGATCCAACTACAAATGTTGTTTTGTCATACCCCTTGTATATGTACTTGTTGATGTACTTGACCGCCCTTATCCCAGCACATTCCTCGACGTTTATATGGCAATTAAACATCCGCAACAGATGCATATTGTAAGGTACAACGTCAATGTTGGTTTCCTTACGCTCACCATGAACAGCCACCTCTACGTCGTTATTCCTGCGATGATAAACCGGATACCCACCTCCGTCCAAGCAAGTTGTATCGTTATAGCTCTTTGGATAATGTTTGGTGCATTTTCCTTTTTTCATGCAAGGCGATTCTTTATTCCTGTCACCGCAGGGTCCATGCACCATGTATTTTCTAACCGTGTCAAAAAGGACCGGGTCACTCTTCTCGTCGGGAAATTCAGCGGACACGTATCTATCTACCTGGTCAACTGTACGTATTATCTGCGACTTCTCAAGATATATAAGTAAATGCATATGAGGCAATCCACGCTTCTGAAACTCAATGGTATACACGTACCCTACCACATCACCAAACACCTTATTTTTGAATATCTCATCCAGCAACGCCTTTATTTTCATCTCAAATACTCGCGCAACTAAATATGGACGGTCAGACGCAGTCTGGTAAGGATAAAGTGCTTCTTGTATCTCTGTCCAGTTTGGATTCGCCGTCATGGTAAGAAATATATCCGGATGATGATTATAGCGCGTTATTTCCATAGAGTCCTGATAGATCTCATGAATCTGCCTTGGTCCTCCGACATGCGTAGACGGAAAAACACACGGTGTACCCCCCTTACCTGGTGATATCCCATCCTCCTTAAACCTGATTACTGAACTATAACTATCCCCGCGCAGCTTATCCTGATTGAAACTTATTCAGCCTAAACAGTTCTGTTCGGTCTAAGCCCATGCATCCACCACGAATTCCTGGAAAAGCTTGCACCCCCTAAGAATAGTAGAGTATTCCAGCACGCGGGGAAAAAGATAATAACTATAAAAATCCATCAGGGTTAGACTACTGTTTCCAAAATCTTTAATGCTTTCCTCCCATAGTCTTAATTCGCAGCTCCAACCCAGCTCACCATAAGGAAACAACATCACATAATGCAGCGGCAATTAAAGAGGATTCCATTCAGTTATCCTGGTCCAACTTTTCCCCTCTTTCAAGTGTAATATAATATCGCGAGTCCTTTGTATGTCATTTTCTTTTTCGGGTACAATAACCGACACTTCCTCCACAACCGGGGCGTTGTACCTTCGCTGGTCGGATTCTGAATTAAAATGCAAAGATACCTCTACCTTTTTACCGGGTTCATCTGGTATGCTCTCCAGTATCTCTTTCGCCTGAACGTACTTGGGATAGAGTCTATTGTTAGATCTCAACGTATCTTGTATAATACGCAGCACTTCACGTTCTAAATTGGGATTGTTCTGTTTTCGTATCTCCAGCGCTTTCTCAGGATCATAAAAGAATAGTTGTGAATAGCTTGCCTTGTTCTCCTCAGCAGGTACCAAACAACCGCTATAATGCCGCAGCTCTCCATGTATTGAAAAAATTTCAGGACCGCCTCCTTTCTTAGCTCTAGTGTCATACTGGCACCCGAGACTCGTAAAGGCATTGGTGGAATTATATTTCCTTAAATTTTTCCTTAACAACTTTGAACTAATGTCATCCACTTCGAACAGTTCCCTTATTGGTTGAGGAGGCTCACGAAGATCCGGCAACCTAACTTTTCCACTGCGGCAACATCTAGTAAAAACTGGATTTTTCATAAAGGAATCGCTCATTCGCTCTTCTATCCAGTGCAAAGCGCCACACCAATTACACTTATGTTACATATTCTCCAGATAATGCCGGCCTAACTCGTCAAACCCTGTGCGTCTTTTGGTAGTTCTTTTAGCAGAGGCTGAAAGCACCGGAGTCTCTTTTAGAAGTTTGTCATCATCTGATGCGTAGTAGTCACTGTAATCGTCAGATGATGTATCTGCGGGCGAAATAGACCTGTTCAAAAGAATAGCCATATCAAAAATAGCTAAATCTCTGTCAAATTTTTAAAAAGTTATATTGAGTTGTAAAATTAATGCAAGAATTAGTATAATTGCATATCATCATCGTTTTCTTGGGAGTCTTTTTTTGAACCCACGTGCATATTCACAACCCCTTTTTCCATACCCAACTGCATAAGAAATTCATCGTCAGAACCAATAACTACGATTAAAATTGCACATAAAAAAAAATCTAAGCTAAATCAGAATATCAGACTATTTTCTTAGATAACAAAATTTCAGCTATATTATTTATTTACCTGGTCACCACACGCGGCATCACTACCCATATATTGTGCACGACATGCTGCTTCATCACCCTTATATTGTCCACCGAATGGATCCTCCACAACTTTTCTCATCCTTGTTTGCTTACGGAGCTATTAGAAAAGTAATCCATAATCCACATAATGTAAGATTTTTATTTGGAAACACAATATCGTTAAGTTAAGAATTTTTTTTTTTTCCTACCGGTTCTTCAATTATCTTAAAAGGACCATGCATTCAACTTCTATTTCAGCACCACATAGAATTAATACGCTAAAAAAACAAAATAATGTAACAAAATATATGATCAGTAATTTATCATTACCGTGTACCCTAAAGAAAAAGAATTAAATTCAATATAGCAGCTAATCACTATATTCATTTGCTTCAACCTATTAACGTATTTTATCCATCTTTTTTTAAGATTCCAGCCTATTAGAAAAAGAATCATTATGTTTCAGCAGACATAAACAGACCAATTAGACGTAAGAGTTCCTCGTACACCAGGTGATCATTCCCCAAAACGAAGTTCGAACACTAAAAATTCAATGATGCAGTTAGCAAGGAGTAGTTTTTACAGTACTCTAAAGTCCCATATTTAACAACATTAGCACTTATATTTTCGAATACGTAAGAGTTCCTAAGGGTAACAAATAATCTTTAGGATGCTATTATACTTTAAGTTTTTAACCTAGAAAATAATCCACATTAATCTCACCATTTTATTTTGTTTCGATGTATTTCCACCAATAGAAACGCCATTTTGTTGTTCCATTACAACTTTCTCCTTGATTTGTCCACGTCTCAAAAGTATACTATTCTTTTCTTCCTCGGTCAAAGAAGCATACTGCAATTTTATTTTTATTTTTAAAAAGAGTGATCAAACATAGCAACCGATGTAAAAAAAATAAACTATTTTAAACTCACCAATGTTTCTGGCTGCACACGCACGTGTGGTTTGGGATTGAAATCCAATTTTTGAACTGTGCTAGCATCACTGCTAGCAGCCCTTATTTCCATATCTGCCTTCTTTTCTCTCGCCCACCGTGCTTTCTGGGCTGCAGAACATGTCTGAAAGTTCAAAAGTAAAAAATACATAATGAATCAGGTAACGTGTGTGCATAACATATTTTACATTTGAATCCACACATATAAAATTCTCACCGATGATACTTGTTTAGGTTTTTTAACTTTCTGCACTGGTTTCTTTTTGGGTTCTCTCTCGGCCTTTTTCCGTTCATTATACGCTTTTTTTTTCCTAGCCTGAATATTAGAAAAATAAATAAATTAAAAAGCGAATTTTTAAATACTAAATCCACACAAATAAAAATATCAATCCATACCTTAAATCCCCCGAGTATGTATTGTGTGCAATGTTGTTCACTGAAAATCTGGAATACAAATAAATATATGTACTTAGCATATACGCATACACATATAATTCTGACATAATAGCTAACCAAATAAAATGGAACTTCATTGACAAAATCATTTTTCACCTGAGTTTGTCTTTGTTTTTCCTTTGCTACACGTTGTCTATATTCTTTATCGTCTAATATAATATTATCTCCTTGTGTTTGATGATGCATTGATTGTTCTCTACTCTGAGGTTCTCCTCCCAAATTAATTTCTCCGCCACAGATAGCTGATGTATGCAATATAAAAAATATAATATAACATAACCATTACTTATAATTTAACCATTTAACGTTGATCTACACCATTCTCATAGTATACACAGTAAATTAAGAAGCAATGAATTTGTCAATGTACCAACCTGAGTATCTAATGGACAATTAAAAGAACAAAACCTATCATTTTTCCTTTCTTCCATGAACTAATTTTCTGGTTGCTCTTTTCT
This sequence comes from Papaver bracteatum, assembly GCA_023529315.1. Lineage (NCBI taxonomy): Eukaryota > Viridiplantae > Streptophyta > Magnoliopsida > Ranunculales > Papaveraceae > Papaver > Papaver bracteatum. Next base: position 437,523 of record JAJJWX010002457.1, read on the forward strand.
TTCCAGCCTAATCCTCCACTCATTCTCCCTAGCCTGAGTAAGTTTATAAACAATTTACAATATTGTCAATACCCATAAATTATCATACACGTTGATGTATATCAAACACGCTAACTGTTCAGGTGAAGATACTTGGCCTATTTACCTGTTTTTGCGCCAACTGTTGTTGTAAAACACTGTCGTTGTATTCTTTTTCAAGCCTAATACACTCATCTTCCCTAGCCTGTAAACCGTAGTCAAAATAAACACACACATTACTTTTAAAAATGAACTGTAAAAATAAAACAACATATTATAAATAATCAAACACATTAATGTATATATATGAAAAAAAAAATCACTCGTGATTAGATAACGTACTAACCTGAGCATCTAATGTATTACTGATATGGTCACCCCCATGTTCTTTTATTGCTTTCCCAGACCCTTCACTGCGAATATTTAATAATCCTTTTCGGGTTTTTTCACGCTCTTGTTCCTTTTCGTTCAAACGACGCCGGTTTTGACCCTCGACCCTCCGATCCTAAGAACCGCAGCCAAGATATAATCAACTTTTAAACACAATAATCACTTTAAACACGTTAATTAAAAGAATGAAATCTCACCTTTGTCCTTTCTATTATGTACTGATTTTCTGGTCGTGCATTAAACTGTAAATACAAAACAATGTATTATAGATAATCAAACACATCAACATATATAAAAAAAAATTGACAATAATAATATTGTTCCTCACCTGATCCTGCGCTAACTGTGCTTTTAAAACACGCTCGTTGTATTCTCGTTGTTCTCTTTCTCGCCTAATATTCTGCTCTGCTATAGCCTGTAATGATTAAGTTTATAAACAATTAACAGTAATGTAAATATAAATCAAATCTCACTGAATATTAATGACAACCATTCTATATTTATATAAAGTACATGTCGTTCAATTTCAAGTTGTTGTTCAAGCTTCAACCTTGCTTCGCGCTCTTGCTGCTCCTTTTTTTCCCTGTCACTCCTTTGATTCTCCCACCTTAACTTCGTAGCCACAGACATTTCCTGCAATACGCATAAGATGCAAATTAATCAAATACATTGTTATGACAAACGATGTAAACAATTATATTTCAGAACATACATTAATGGTTTGTTGTCCATCCTCGGTAGCCTGCGATGATATTTTCTTCTGTCACTTTGAAGAACTGATACATAAATATATTAATTAAACGTACTTGTCAATAAAAACGTTAGAATTAAGTGCTACATAATCAAAGACAAACCTCATCGTATTTCAAATAACTTAACGTTTGCTAGACCAAAAACTCTGAATTTACAATGAAGTTATTCTTATGTTGTGATGCTCTAAGAATTTCACATATATTATGACTGTTAAGCACTCTTATATAGACATAAATATGATTATATTAAGAAACCTAGTTGTGTATGTACTTTTGTATTTTCCAGGTTTAGGAAACTGAATTTCGATAGGAAACTGCTTTCCGTGCATCACAAATTGGAATTTTCCAGGTTTAGGAAACTGAATTTAGATAGGAAACTGCTTTCTGTGCATCACGAACTGAATTTCTTTCCTGCGATGTAGAGTGTTTTTCTTTCTATGTAAACAATTTCACCAGTTCCATGTAATTTATTTCCTGCGATGTAGTTATTGGTCAGTTATTTAACAGCAAGAATGTCACCTATCTTGGCTATTGGTTCATCCAATAAAAATATGTATGAGAAATTTTAGAATTCCAAAAATTGTACCTCTTTGTAAGTAAGGTTGTCCTCTATTTAGTAAAACTCAGATTTCAAACCAAGACTGTTTAGCTTTTTAGGGTGGTAAGGATATGTCTTCAGCTTTTTAGGATCAGATGCTTTGTTTTTGTCTATTTTAGTTACCAACAAATCTATATCTCCTCCTGATTCATATGCTGTTATATGAAACCAAACATCCATGCCTATGTTCATCTGTTATGATCAATATGAAACCAAACAAATAGCTTGATAATATGCTTAAATATACCAATGAAAGAGCATGATAAATTAAGCCCTAATTATAACTAAATCATAGTTATAGTTTTGATAGTTTTTTTACTAATTGGCAGAAGGTATCCAACTCATAGTAAAAGGATTTGATACATAACCATCCATTCTCCATTCCATGTATTTTTCATGTTTTGCCTGGAATACATCAGCTATCATGGTTAGTACTGGTGTGTGCCAGTTTGGAACATTCCCAAATAGCTCATATCAATAATAGTCTGTATTGGACCTTCAGTAACCATATAGGACTGAATCTGGTGTGAATCGAACACACAACCTTCTGACTTGGTATCAGACGCACTACCATTGTGCCACAGACTCATATTTATTAATGTATGGTTTCCCAAAGCCATTAAGTGAATGCAGGGAATAGATTTTTTTCTGTTTGATACTAATGATCAATTTGTGTTTGTATGCAAGATAAACTGGAGGAGGGAATACTGGTAACTATTAAAGTGCACAATATGCATAGCATTAAGATGGGATTCTGGAAAACTGGGTACCTATTTCAGCGATAAATTGAGACATGCATATTTTTAAACGGTAGATACAATGCACAACAGTAAGAGAGGAACACAACTAATATTTTCCATTATGTATACAAAACTTCAAATTCTCATAAGAGAAAAAGCTGGATTATAACCTGATAAGCTTCTCAGTGGTACCTGTTGCCGAACTTACTCCTAGTAAATATTCAAGATACAGTTTATCTACTTTCTAGACATCCCTGTAGATCAAATTCAAAAGAAAAATTAGTCTACGTTTATAGATTTTGAGTATTAGATAAATGATATAGTAAAACCCAATTAGCCAAAACCATTACAATTTCAAGAGGCTATTCTTCTAAACCTTTGATTTATATTTCAGTTTTTTTTCTTCTAAACACATTCGAAACGTATCAACAATTTAAAAGAATTCAATTTAAACCATGTAATTCGCTTAAAAGAAATTGCGGAATACCTCAGAAGGGATGAATACCTTCTTGACTTTTTATGAAAGGTGCAGGCGAAGCCTTGTTGGCCATTGTAGCAACATTTAAGTCCAATTGAATTCCAACTCACAACATAATTTATAACCTGAAATCACAAAACTAAATTAAATATGTAACTACAAAAAGAATAACCATGAAAGAATATGTGACATTTTTTTTACTTGTCGGATTTTTCTTCCACACATTAGTCCCAAGGAAATTTATGCTTTGTGGAGTTTTCCTTCACATACAAACCAATTAACATGCAATTATAGTGAAGTTCACTACAATAATCTTTACTTGTGGCAACCCAAGTCGGTGCAATCACATGATATAGCCGTTAGAAAGCAAACACAATTAAACATCTTATAGCCTCAAGTTAAACAAAACTCATCCTTCACTTTTAACCTTTTCGTTTCAAATAACTCCATCTTACGAACTTCATCTTTGTGATTCCTAACATGATCGGATTGAAACATTCCATGCTCTAAAGAAGATTAATTTATCACCAAAGGATCGAGTTAATTGTATCCACGATGAACATTAACTGTCTGTCATAATGGCATTCTGTCATAATACTCATTTTAGATTATTTGTTCATCCTGGATACAATCAAGAAGATTATATGGTTATTGAGATAGTTAGAATCATCATTAAAACATAAGCAAATGAATGCAGCTAATATCATGAACTTTGCTTCTTCTTTTTTTTTTTTTCAGATCACAACAAATTTTAGTATAGTAAATTTGACAACATATAAACAATAAATAGAAACAAACTTGGTTATTTAGATCAGGGTCATGATTAATTCGAATAAACATAACCATTATATATACAAAAATCTGAACTGGAATAATAAAATTGAAAGTACATACATGATTCAGCATAGTTCAGGGTATGGAAAAGGTAAGTCAGCAAGTACGTACGTGAGTCATCTCAGTTTCTATCTTCATCTAAACTTCTACACTGTTTCCTTGGCAGGGTAAAATAAACCAAATCCATGAGCCACTAAACCAAAGTAAGACTTACATTGGGAAATAAAAGATCAGTTCAAGTGTCTTACTTCTCCCTGTGGTTATTGCTGAATCAAAACACTCCTTCAGAATCTCCACTGCAATCCAGGCTATAAATGTATATCTAATTGAGAACCATCAAAATCATCGAGTGATACCAACGGATAAGAGTATTACATTAGCATATCATAAACAATAAATTCACTCCAAGATCAGTTCAAAATCATCCATCTCCAGCTTATTAAATTCACTCCATAGGGTTGCATCCAACAATGTTTTACTAATTGGCCAACTCCGCCTGCAAAATAAAAAGGAGGAACTTAATATTTATTGAGCATTGGCATACCTCTTATACCATCAGTAAGTTTCATTCCCTAAAAGCAAATACTGTAAACTACTATTTTACCTGTTCACAACAGCGAAATCTTGATCAGACAGCACCCGAAAAGAATGTTCAAATTTAATCTTTGTTAAGATGTGATCCACATCAGTACCATTAAAGATATTCCCAACACAACTACTATAGAAAATTCCATCTCTTAAAAATTCACATGGATTGCATCTCCCCTAAGATCTAATTGAGGCAGTTCGATAAGTTATCATATCCTATAACTGTAGTTGCGGATTATCTCACAACTACACCCTCATAAGAATCCATTAAAATGATTCCTAAACCTAATTAATTTGATATGAAACTAAGAATTTAAATACTAAGATTGTAAAGAAGACACAAAGATTTTTACGTGGTTCGATCAATGTGATCTACATCCACGATGCTTCACTAGTGATTGTATGTCATTACATGATTTTACAATTGAGACTTCATTAATGAATATTTGGAGCTCTAGAATTTTTTGGGGAAGGAGATGATAAAGAAAATAAATCTCTCCTAACATTTTTCTCACTCCTCTTAAAATTATCCTCTCTTGATAAAAGATCTCCCCCCTACTTCTCATGCCTAAATGGCTATTTATATGATCTTACAAAATATGACAGTTGTGTTGTCCCGCCATTTCGGATTTAAAGATTATTTTGCGAACCTTCGTGGTTTCCTTTGCTCGCAAAATGTCCTTCTTGCTCGCAAAATGTCCTTCTTGCTCGCAAAATGTATTTTCTCTCCATAATTTCGTAAGTTATCATTTGCTGTGATATTCCGCTCCTACATCTTGCCTCTTTTTTCTTGAATATTGCTTGAAGAGCGATCTTTAAGAAAAAAATCCGTTGTAGTAGTCTTTGATCTTTGTTTATGAAGGAACGAGCGAAAGAATATCAAACTCAAAAAGTATATACTTGCCTCTATTCTTTTGCGAAGTTCTGAAGCTTTAAGAAGTAATTAGAAGTATCATCTTGCGAAGTATGAAGTATGTGAAGTATCTTGAAGAAGTATGAAGTATAAGAAATATAAAATATCCTTGAAGAAGTATAAGAAGTACTTAATCCTCGAAATATATAAGAAGTATGAAGTATCCTTAAGAGAGTGATAAATATTGCCTCTGTTCATGTGAAATTATTATTCCACTTTTGGTGAGGATTCTTCTTTGAGAAGATAAAGAACATCAAATATTTTCTTGGGTATCCATAGTTGCCTCTGTTCTTTATCTTCGAAAGAGAATTCTTGAGAAAATGTTGAATAATTAAATTGCATCTCTATTGTTATGTTGACTCTGCCTCAAGTGGTAACCCTGTTATCTTCTGAATATTTCTACGAATTCCTGAGTTTTTCTGTGCATTTCTGAACTTCTGAATAGTGCTGTGAATAGTGCTGTGAACATACTGTTGCGAATATAGTGTTACGAACATAGTGTTGCGAATATAGTGTTGCGAACTATGAATAGTCCTGCGAATTATGAACTTTTCTGCGAAGTTTCGTGGTATTTTCCTGTAAAATTTTGTACAATACTTGTGCGAATATAATATTTATGTAATGATTATGTTATGAAATATGTATGCGATGCTTATGCCATGAAATGTTTATGCAATGCAAATATAATGCTTGAATGATGCGAGTATGATGCTTGTATGATGTGAATACTTATCTATTATAATGCATATTTCAAGTTTCTGTTACTTAGCTCATTTTGCCGTAGTAAAATTGATATAACTTTGAGTTACTTCCATTCATATAACTATCTTCGCAAGTTTATTTATGTATTTTCTTATATATATTCGTCTTTGATCGCGAATGAAATCGCTTCTTCTTCGTGAAAATTCTTCAATGGGATTGTGTTCTTTGTTTCTTCAATGGGATTGTCTTCTTTGTTTCTTCAATGGGATTGTCTTCATGATATATATTCTCTTCAAAATTCTTCAATGATATTGATGGAATTAATTGCTGTGGTCTTATCATGCCTTCCTAAGTAAAGGTCTTATTTTGCCACCTCTTTTGTGATAATATTTTGTATTTGCGATAATATGACAAGTCTGAACATTCTTGCGAATATACAACCTCGTGACATTATCGTCTTGCGATGAAATCGCAGGACGTCTTTACACTTTCATGCAAAAACCCATTGATCTCATCTCATCTTCATTGTTATGTTCTGCGAGTTCTTTTTCTTTTCTTTCTCTTTTTTTTTTTTTTTTAGAAGGCTCGCAGAAGTTCAATTGTTGCACAAATATGACAAGCCTTTATGTTTTCGCAAACAAGAAGCCTCGTGACATTTGCGTCTTATAGCACGTATCAGCTCCCTAATGGAGGGTGCTGCCCTTTATCTTCCCCTGGTTGCCCCTTCAAGGAAGCGTACATCGACCATACAAGGTTAGCTCTTCCCATCCGGTTCTGCCAACAACCAGCTTTTGATCGCAACCTCTTATCCTTTTTGCCTATAGGGCTTATAGTTACGAGGTTGCACCCTATGGGGTATCTTTGGGCCAAGTGCATCATTTGCCAAGACTTTTCAAAAATGGCAGATGTGGTTCAACCTCACCCGGCACTCTTGACTCAACCGTGTACCTCGGCGCCTTGATCATTTTCTGCACTTCTTGGGAAAGACAGTATGCCTTAGTCGCCCAACCTAAATCTTCTTACACCGCATTTTATATTGCGTAATGTCGCTATATTAGGTGAGAATCCAAGGTGTCTAACCCGGATAGGTACCCCATTATTGGGTTGTACCCCTAAATTTTTACCATGTACTAAGGGCCCTTGGTGGTGTTCCGGTTACCCTTAGCCATGTTTATAGGTACCCCCTTAAATGACGTACTTTAGGACTTTACCTCTTACGAAATATAGCTTCGCGAACTAGGCTGTACTCCACAAAGGTTTGCCTGTATAAAATTTTCTGCGGCTCTCTTTCTTTTTTGGAGGCTGATCACAGATTGCGGTCTTTTATTCGCAAGTTAATCGTAAATGGCGGTATTTTTTCTCCTTTTAAAAATTCATCGTAACTTTTTCATGTACATAAAATGTTTAATGTTTTCATGAAATGTTTAGTATAAGAAGTATGAAAAGTATGAGAAGTATTAATCAAAATTGTTCTATAGAAATATAGGAATTTAATTTTCTCTATTTTTTGTAATTTTGAAGTCTTTGAAAAAAATTGAGATCGTTAAATTTTTGCGATAACCTCATTTTTGAATCTTGCGATTGTATCACTTTTCACCAATCTAAAAAATCTTTGAAACGTTTTGAAATCTTAGAAATTGTAGAAATCTTGCGAGTATATCTCTTTTGGGGAATAAAATCAAAAATCTTTTGTCTTTTGTAAATAAAATATTCAGGGAAATGGTACTTACCTTTTTACGGCTTGTTGTTGTCTCTTGCGAAGTATGTGACTTGCTTGCTATGAAACTCATACTTCTATTGGATTGTTGGTTGTTCACAAAGTAGTTTGCTTCTTCCCGGAGTAGGTTATATTGATGCAAGCCTTGGAAAATATATACGAAGTAAACGTTCACGAAGTTAAATAGTTGCGAACTTCCCTCTTTACGAAATGGATTCTGGTTACTGCCCTAAGGAAGCAATATATAGCCATTGGCTGCCAATTCCTGGCGAGTTGATCTTGCTCTATATCTCCACGCTGGTTGTTGACGCAGCTTTGTTTAATTTTCTTTAAATTCTTTATTTTCTTTGGTTCTCGATAGTACTTCGCTGAGTATGATAACAAAGCTAGCTTTGCCTCTGAAGTCACATTAGCTTACTCCTTAAAGTAAGATTTCCTGCTGTTGAAAAATATAGCTCGTCTGATGACCCCTTTGCGTCATTGTCTTGTGCCTCATTCTTCTTTGGTAAATTAATCATGTGAGCACTGTTTAAGAGATAAATCATTTGTATTCCTTCATTATATAAAGCAAATCTTCCTCTCCAATTTACGTTGTCCCTATTCAACATTATTTAGGTACCTGTGGTTCGTAACACAAACAAATAATTGATCATTCCAGTGCATTGTTGCACACGAACAAATCAGGATAATCAGGATTCAATTCAAACTATTATAATTTAAGAGATGAGTTAAGTATACTCCCTTCTAATGTAGCAACATATCTTCTTCCTTCTCTGCCGTTAATGACTCACAAATTCTCATTATCTACTGCTCTTTTCTTTGCCAACTTGATGCACATGTGTTGCGTTACAGAACCCCACTGAGTGCTCTTAACTCAATTTAGTTTGCATTTGTAAGTTGGTGTTCTTCGCAAGTTGACTTCAGCTAACTGGATTGGTCTCTTCCCACTGTATGTCTCCGGAAAGTAACTTTTAGGTCCTTGGCTGAAGGTTACGAATCATTTTACATTTGATTCCTCCCCTACTGTATCTTCATATACTTATTACGTTACATTGTTACGCCTGACTCCTCCCCTGCGTTACTTCGCAAGTTGCTTAATTTTGCTAGCTTAGATTCTTTTTATTAACTGGATATACCTCCTCGTCATAGGTTGGTTCTTTTCCTTTGTAGATCATTGATTTTGCTGGAAGTATTCACGAGATAATGGATTGGCTTCTTTGTTGAACAGATTGATGCGAACTAAAGTGATTGCCTCAAACTGAAATGTTGCCAACTGGGTTCAATGATGCGATCTGATGCGTTGTTGCGAAATAGATTAGTTGATGCGAACGTTCGCAAGATAAATATTTGCGAACAAAGTTCCTTGTCTGGCTATAAGTTTGTCATTTGAGTGATGCTTCAGCGAAGTTAGATGTGATTGTAGTGGCCTTGTCAAATTTCTTTGATCAACGAGGTGTCCCTGCCTGTTGTTCACTAATTAATGCTGATGACGAATTAATATTCCCCTTCTATAAAGTGGTTTCTTTTAAAATTTCCACTGCTGCTATTTCTGATGTCACTTGGTTGATCTGTCCTTCGATATCTTTATCTCCTGGTTTGTTCGTTGACGATACCTGTTCACCTTTGTATCTCTGTTTTTGCTGCCTCAAAATGTAAAACTCTTTCCGAAACTCCCATGTTTGCCCTTGGAACTCAAACACACAGTAAGATGTGATCTTCATCAAACTTTCTGAAACCAACAAGGTAGAAGGTAGGAAAACCTTCACTTGCAATCGCTGTTTTTGCATAAATACCCTCAATATTGCCTCGCCTGATGGGTTAGAATTGTCACTGTGCCTTTGTCTAACTGGTCTCTTCTTTTACTTTGACAAATACTGATGTGACATGCTACTTCACTAACTTCAAACTGCAGTTTTCCTTGCTATCGTGTACTGTATTTTTACGAAGTAAACTTTAATCTTCAGAATTGGTATTTCGGTAACAACATCGTCAACTTGTTGCTAGTAAATATATCTTTGATCTCCTTTTCTTTTCTTTTTCGAATGATCATCCCGCATCTTCCTTGGTTCTTCGTGACTCACCCATTTACTGATTTGCTTCGTGTTTCTTCGCCATCACTTGTGTCTTTTTGTTGTCCTATTCCACTCTCTCCATCTATCTGTACATGCTCCATGTCTCACTGGCGAAGTAGTATACTGTTAATCTTTGGTTATCTGGCGAATTAAACCTGCGATTTTTGGTGAATGCAAAATAAACACTTAATAACACTTAATAAGAATGTATTTTAATCCTTTTTAATCCCAATCAACTCTACTGTTATGATGTGAAATTGCTTCATGCAAATTTGCGTTGTATTCTTTCGCCTCTGCTTCACTTTCTCTCTTTGATTTTCCCATCTTTATGCGGTGTCTTAACTGTTATTTCTTTGCTTGCGAGCATATTCTCACGAATTTGCTGGAGTAATTTGAGTTCTTCGTGTTATTGAGTTGAGTCCATCCCGCGCTTCTATGATATTTCATGCTCCTATGAAACATCTTCTCATACCAATTTCTTCCCCTGTGCTCCTTAAGCCCATCGATTCCTTTCACTTTCACTGGCTGTCGTTGTTACTATTCATAATTTGTACTGGGAAGACTTGCAATCATGCATTGCTGCGAACAACAAATCAATTCAGTAAAAAGTCTAAAGAATTTTATGCTAAGTCTGTCTTATCGAGAATGAAATTATCATCAAATATTTGCTTGGCTTTGTTGATGGGAAAATCACCAAATCAACTGAAAATTTTAACTATTCTTCGCTTTTGAAATTAATCAAATGGGTTTGCAAAACAAACACTTATGATCGTAAATCTGTGGCCAAAACTCATATAAATCATGCCTTTTAAGGGAAAACCAAGCTCTTGGAGATGAACAGGTTATAAATTTTGTAAAAATCTTTTCCAAAGTTTTCTTTATATCCATAAATCTAGACGTTTTAAGAATAAATTAAAAAAGTAAGAAGAAGATTTATCCTTTTAGAAGTATTCGTTGATGTAGTTCTATTTGCATTTTGTGTCTTCATAATTTCTTCGACTCTGTTTGCGTCTGTCAATCTCTTCTTTTTTTTTGAACTACTAAAGTGTGTTTGATGTATGAAGATGCAGAAAACTCCAGGAACTTCCATTTTTGTCTTCAAAATTCATAAATCCGGTACAATTCATCACCAACAGTAACCAATTTTTCTAATTTTCTTGAACCAACAAGGCTAAGTTCCATGTTTCTAGCGCCAATTATGTAGTTGCGGATTATCTCACAACTACACCCTCATAAGAATCCATTAAAATGATTCCTAAACCTAATTAATTTGATATGAAACTAAGAATTTAAATACTAAGATTGTAAAGAAGACACAGATTTTTACGTGGTTCGATCAATGTGATCTACATCCACGATGCTTCACTAGTGATTGTATGTCATTACATGATTTTACAATTGAGACTCCATTAATGAATATTTGGAGCTCTAGAATTTTTTGGGGAAGGAGATGATAAAGAAAATAAATCTCTCCTAACATTTTTCTCACTCCTCTTAAAATTATCCTCTCTTGCTAAAAGATCTCCCCCCTACTTCTCATGCCTAAATGGCTATTTATATGATCTTACAAAATATGACAGTTGTGTTGTCCCGCCATTTCGGATTTAAAGATTATTTTGCGAACCTTCGTGGTTTCCTTTGCTCGCAAAATGTCCTTGCTCGCAAAATATTTTTTGCTCGCAAAATGTATTTTCTCTCCACAATTTCATAAGTTATCATTTGTTGTGATATTCCGCTCCTACAATAACCCAAAAAGAAACACTTTTACTTGCCTTCAAAGCTCAAATAACTACCTAAAAGGCTAAAACCCCAGCGAGAAACCAAACCAAGATAAAACACATACTTCATTAACTATCAAACAGTGAATTTGCCACAAATTATAATGAAATTATTGAATCTAATTACCTGATCGCATAAAACTTCGCCATCATTGTCGTTGATGTAGTGTACATCTACATCTTCCAGTGACTGATTATATGAAGCCTGCTAAAGCCCTAGGATTTTTAAGCCTCTGATCAATTGGATATACCAAAACCGAATGAAAACTCGAACTAATAAGTATAAAAACTTACCCGATGTTAATTTCAATCTGGCGAAAATTGTTAATGAAGATCAAAAATAGCACAAAAAAGAAAATACGGCTGGAAACAAAATCTTTAGTCAATTTCTGCGATGAAGAAGGTGAGGGAGCAATCAAACATAAAGAAATAAAAAACAATCAATATAAATAATAAGGCAGCTTAAACTGGCCTTTGAACCTAAAATCTAATTGAATGTTATAAATCCAATCTCTCAGAAATCAAAATATTCGGTAAAAGAAACCTAATTCAACCCAAAATCCAATTGAATTCAATAGAAAAAATAGAGACAATGTATGGTCCTAGGATTAGGTATTGCAGAACACGGATGCAGATTATTCATAAGACATTTTGTACTTACAATAGCGAGAGAATCCTTCAGCCATCCCAAATTACTATGTCCTTAGCGTGAGCCCACAATTGGAACCTCTCTTTAAGAAAATTAATCAGATGTAGATCAAGTCCAAAGTTATCCAGGACTTCTCATACGAATTCCAGAATATCTTGGAATTGCTTAACCTTTAATTTTCCGCCTTACAGAATATTACCGCTATGTCTTCCTATGATCAGAAAGCAATAACAGAAGAACATAATTAGTTGATATAGAAAGAGTGTTGAATATACACCTGGTAAATTTTAAAAGTGTACATTATTCTTATAAGTTCCACTTGATCCCAATTAATTGATAATAGTTCACATTTTCCTTGCAACATATTGAAGTTACTGTGAACTGATAAAATCCTATGCAAGTTTGTAATACATAATTAATTTGCAATATTCATAGCACATGAAAATGGAAATAAGCAAAAAGGTAGCATAATACCAAGATTCTTTGCTGATTAATAGATGCACGATCACCAAGAGCATAAATGCAATCACTTCCCTGGACTCGTAGCACACAACGCTCGGCAATCACTAATTTAGGTACGAACTTGCAACAGAGTTCCCAACCATAACACTCAGCAACATCTACACAATTCCAGGAGTTATGAGGCTTTGAAGGTCCCAAATTCATAAGCACATATATGCAATAGTGAGAGCAAATAGTGTTCATTGCAAATGAATACTGAACACTTTACTAAAGAAATACATTATCAAATTAGAAGATAGCCAATTAGCACTTCTGAATCACAAATTTACAATCTGAAAAGACATGAACTTGAAATCCAAAACCTTAACTAACAAAGCACAGAAATTATAATCACTATAAACATAGACCTCAAGCCCACGATTGTCAGTTCTCAATTCCGACACTCCTTCCAGTTAGGCCTCTTTGTAACTTCCACATTTGTCAAGCTTCTCTGAATCAACATGAATAAGGGATTAGATGACATATATTTAATCAAGCACTCTAAAGATGTGAATTGCCCCACAGGTCCCTTTTTTTGTTTAAGTATTTGTTTGAAGCTCAAAAGGTACAGATTTCACATAATATTACAAATCAGTACAGATAGAATTTCTATTTTGCAAGAATGCATATGAAATCATTAGTTATCAAGAGTATATAATATCAAACAAAGATTAGCTAAAGAAAACTTACTTAACAAAATTGATCGGCTAATAACCAAGTCATACTAAGACCATTCCGAAGGTGAAAATAATCCGAAAGATATTATGTTCAAGAAAGCTAAATACATTATAAAAGGTGCCTTGGACCTTCATTCAAACGGTCACCCTTGAAAGCTGACCTACTGGTATCATTCAATGCACACCCACTGGTATTATTTACCACTCATGAATTAAGTATTGTTGCTAAGATCGGAGAAGAAATTCATAGATAAAAGACAATCACATCCATGTATTGTACTCTCTGTATATTTATTGGATGTCAAAAAAAATTCCCAACCATTTATTGTCAAAGCCTATGCAAGAACATGCAAAATATGGGTTAGGGTTACCTCAGAAAACTAAAGCCAATTCCAAAGCTACAATTATATTTGAAGAGTGATTATTTCACAATAAGTTGAACTTACCATCTTGCTTCACATTCTTCATGAATTGTGTCTTTGTAGGAATAACCATTGCAGTAAAACGGAAAGTTGAAGCGATTATCTGCAGAATCAAGACGTACCCACAAAAAAATATTGACTTTTACCTAGATAATTGACAAAAGAAATGTTCATTATTTGAGGTACAATCAACCGCTAAAATACTTTTAGGGAATAAACAGAATATTCAGAAACAACAACATTAAGAAAGTTAGCAAACTCATCAAACAATCAAACTGGTTCATGTTGTTTAGGTTTGTAACTTTTTATGCCTAAAAAGAGACGGAAAAAAAAAGGAAGAAATTTACCTCATTAGATACATCAGATTCTAGGTTCGACAATCCAAAGCTCCTCTGTTGAATCCAATTTTTCGATCTTCAATAATAAATAACGTATAAATCGATTAGCTAAAACTCCCAATAAAATTCCCAAATTTATGAAACCCATTTCAGTCTCTTGTCGCTGCTTGATATCTTAATAAAAATAATGATACGGTACATACGGGCTTAACTTAGCCTAAACAGACCCGACAAATATCGGCTACAGGATCGCATCTCGATAGTAACGAATTACTCTGTCTTCCGTTTTTTTCCAGGCCACAGGATCGTCGATCCTACGGAGACGAATGATTCGGACATAAGGACCACATTTCTTTAAGGAGGAGACTAGGTATCACGCCGGCCTGCGGCCGGAGCTCAACCTCTCGTCGACTTTTTTCAAATCAAAAATGGATATTTACTTAAGTTTTGTTTATTGTTCACTTATTTGGTCGGTCGATCAGTATCTTATCATGTAATTTTAGTTTGTGGTCATAACAGAACGGTTCCAATGTTTAATTGGTCGGTGTCATATTATAATGTGTTAGTTAGTCGGCTCACAGTAGAGTGTTTAATTAGTTGGATCATAATAGTTGGAAGACATGACCTACGGCCCCGGCGGTGGAGATTTTTTTTTTAAAAGCAGATATAATGCCCAAATATTTAGCTGGTCATGTCATATTATATTGTGTTAGTTAGTCGGCTCACAATAGAGTGTTAATTAGTTGGATCATAGAAACCGAAAGCCGGGACCTACGGCCCCGGCGGTCGAGAGAATTTAAAAACAAATATATTCCTAATTATTTAGATGGTCGTGTCATATTATAGTGTGTTAGTTAGTCGGCTCACTGTAGCGTTTTAACTGGTTGGATCATAGTAGCCGGAGGGGGCCAGGTGGCAGATGTAGTGCCCGCATTTTAATTAGTGTGTTCGTTGGTCAGGTCTATAATAGTCGGCAGCATATTTAGTCACTCGGGTCATAGCAGAACGGTCCCAATGTTTAGTTGGTCGTGTCATATTATAGTTATTTGACCATGTCTATAATAGTCCGCAACATTTTTAGTTAGTCGGGTCATAGCAGAACGGTCCTAATGTTTAGTTGGTCGTGTCATATTATAATATGTTAGTCGGTCGGGTCACTGTAGCGTGCTTAATTGGTTGGATCGTAGTATTCGAAGGAAGCCAGGTCCTACGGCCCCGGCGGTCGAGAAAATTTAAAGGGTAATGAACCTTTAAAATATAATATGGAAAATAGTAAGCCCTCCACTCTCCGAATAGTAAGTGCGTTCAACACTTCTATAGATTAAAATATGATATGGAAAATTTAATGGCAGATGTATTGCCCACATATTTAGTTGGTCGTATTATATTATAGTGTATTAGTCAGTCGAGTCACTGTAGCGTGTTTAATTGGTTTGATCATAGTAGCCGGAGGGGGGCGGGTCATACGGCCCCGGCGGTCGAGAAAATTTGAAGGAAAATGTAGTGCCCACATTTAAATTAGTGCATTAGTTAGTCCTGTCTATAATAGCCAGGAGCATATTTAGTTAGTCGGGTCATAGCAGAACGGTATGTGGATATTGGGGCCTTATTCATGACTGCCCTAATGAAGTGATTTGGAGTCGAGCAATAGTCATAGTACCATGAGTCCCAATATTTAGTTGGTCGTGTCATATTATAATGTATTGGTTAGTTAGGACACTATATTGTATTTAATTAGTTGGATCATATTAGCCGAAGGGGGCCGGGTCCTACGGCCTGCGGCCGGCGCTCAACCTCTTGTCGATTTTTATTGGTTATGTGGGCGAACGATTAGTATCTTACCATGCAATTTTAAACTGTCGATGGTAGTCGGGAACATCTTTAGTTAGCTGGGTCATAACAGAACGGTTTAAATATTTAGGTGGGTGTGTCATACTATAGTGTGATAGTTAGTCGGGTCATAGTAGCATGTTTAATTAGTTGGACCGTAGTAGCCGGATAGGGCCGGGCCTATGGCCCGGCGGTGGAGAAAATTCAAAGGCATATGTAGTGCCCACATTAAGATTAGTGTGGTAGTTTGTCATGTCTATAATAGTCGGGAGCATATTTAGTTAGTCGGGTCATAACAGAACGGTCCAATATTTAGTTGATAGTGTCATATTATAGTGTGCTAGTTAGTCAGGTCACAATAGGGTGTTTAATTGGTTTGATCATAGTAATCGGATAGCCGGGGCCTACGGCCCCGGCGGTGGAGAAAATTTAAGGAAAATGTAGTGCCCACGTTAAAGTTAGTGTTAGTTGGTCTTGGCTATAATAGTCGGGAGCATATTTAGTTAGTCGGGTCATAGTAGAACGGTCATAATATTTAGTAAGTCGAGTCAGAGCAGAACGATCACAATATTTAGTTGGTCGTGACATATTATAATAGTGTGTTAGTTAGTCATATCACAGTAGCCTGTTTCATTAGTTTGATCATAGTAGCCGGAAAGCGTGGCCTACGGCCCCGGCGGTGGGGAAAATTTAAAGGAAGATGTAGTGCCCACTTTTAAATTAGTGTATTAGTTGCTCATGTCTATAATAGTCGGGAGCATATTTCGTTAATTATGTCATAGCAGAACAATCCTAATATTTAATTGGTCGTATCATATTATAGTGTGTTAGTTAGTCGGGTCACCGTAGCATGTTTAATTAGTTGGATCATAAGTAGCCGGATAGGACCTGGGCCTACGGCGATGGTGGAGAAAATTTAAAGGCAGATATAGTACCCACATATTTAGTTGGTCATATCATATTATAGTGTCTTAGTTATCCGGATCGCAGTAGCGTGTTTAATTATTTGGATCATAATAGAATATTAATTATGGTTGATTTTATAATTGGTAGATTTAATTAGTTGTAATGACTAATTAAATAACTAACTATTTTTCCACATCGCAAGAAATGTACATTAAATTATTTTATTTTATTTTATGGTTGGTTCGTTAAGTATTGCATTCGGCGCACAATTACTAATAAATTTTAGAGTTGTTCCAGGTCTTTTTCTGCATAGATTTTGGTGGCATTCACTGCAAGTGAGATGATAACATCCCTTGCTCTCAACCAGCCCAACTTTTATTTCCTTGCACATGGACGTCTTTCCATGTTGGTTTGTAAAAATTATTGTACATTGTTAACTTCTTAAACCATTGAGACGATATAAATCACCTTAAGATTTGGATTGCATCTAATACAGATGTCATGCATCCTGTGTGATCGAAGGGAATCACTGATTAGGATATACACTGCTAGAATAAAAATACAACGAATATACGATCGACAAAGAGTACGTGCTCGAGCTACCATCTGTTTTGCTGTCTTAAAATACCCAATCAAAATACGCAGAATCTCCAAGTTGCTTCCTCTTTTTATTTTATTTTTAATCATTTGTACATCTTATTATGTTAGTTGGGGCTGTATTGCCCCCTAATTTCTTTAGGGCAAGGAAAATTAAATTATGATTACTTAGTCGGGCAAACTAAGGTTTTCCTTGGTCTTAACTCGAGTATTCGAAATAAGTTAGTTACAAATGAAAGAAATCAAAATTCTTAATGTACTGCAAAAACAGGAATGAACTAGTATTTGGGCAGCTTGTAAAAGGAAAAAAAAAAAAAAAACTACTGAGCAAGTGCAATTTTTGCCACTCTCATCTAGTATAATCAAGAGATGTGTTACCGACTGAAATCGGGCATTATATAAACTTTGATCTTTAGTCACTACTGGGATACACATAATTTTTGACTTGGTCTTCATTAAAACTGCAACTGGGCACTTCATTTGAGCCAAAGATACCTTGTTTTAGAACATGTATCACAAATTAGCCACAAATATATGAATGCCAACTAACCTTTAGGTCCTCAAAATCCATCTTCATATACCATGATTAATCACAGAAATGTACCCATAGCCATAAGGGGATAAACTGGTGACACATGAAATGTAAAACTCAGATCCACTTGCTTTGTAAAAGTTAAGAGTAACAAATAAAATTAAGAACATGAAGAAAATAATTCAAGTAGACACAAACCATAGACTAACCTCATCGCCTCAGCTTCTCAAGTTGCACTTTACAGCGTGAGGTAAGGCTTTACCTCGTGTTTCCCATATATTAGATCCACGAATTCACTCAGGTGGAAAAATAACAAAGTTAAGCATTCCGTACCTTGAAAATCATTATTACTCCAAGTCTTGTTTTTTTAAATATGGAAGGATCCTATCAGCTTTCCACTTGATTTTGTTCCAACATTCAAATGCTCAGATTCTGCCAGACCATTCGTGAGCGTTTTATACAAAGAAGAATCCCACATAAGAAACCATGTAGTCCCATATTATATCAGAATACTACTCAAGTTGCATATCACAAAGCTTGACAGGGACTCAGCATTCCAAAAACTTGGAATCTGACGCAACAACACATACATGCCTCTCCTTCAGTTTTTCTACTCCTCTAAGCAAATAATCACACCAGCCTTGAATCCTCTTCTTAACGTCATACATAAGAAAAACAATTCAAGTCGTGGACTACTTAAATATGGCTCGCCACAAAAATAATACAATAGACCAACATATTTCCAGGTTTTGCTAGAAGCATCTGATATGAATTTATTAGAAGTGTCTACCTTTAAATTTCAGTATTTGAGTGCCACAATATCCGATCAACTAATGATGAAAAGAGAAATTGTTACCTATATGAGGCATTACATTCCCACCATGCTTGCAGATAATACAAATATTATCATCACCTACCATTTCCTCATCAACACCACATCAATAGGTTCTACATTCTTCAAAGTAAGTCTTCGATCAACATATCTTAGCCTTAAGTTTCCCTCCATCCTAAAGAACTGAAATAAGACTCACAGAAGAAATCATATCCAAAATATGAATTTCACATAGGACAAATAAAAATCAACCAAAATTAGTCCAGAATAGAAATCAACCAATGAAACTCTATCTAGTATTATATTTACCTCTTTCGGATACATGAAACTCCAGTCCATCAACCAATGAAACTCTATCTAGTATTCTATTCATCCAAGACTGATCTATAATCAAGGATAACCCCAGAATGTGCAATCAAGTCCCTGGAAGATTGAGATATGTGATCCCATGGGTCAGCTGGGAACTGCAGATGCCCAGCCAAAACATCATGAAGGATCATCGATCATGTCTTTCATGGAAAAGTCACTTTCTCCATAAGAAGAATCTGTATAATGACACCTGCACAACAGCTACATAATATGTAGTGCCAGAAATTTAGTGAAGGTAAAATCAATCCATTTAATGGTTAAGAATATATGAACACAGTTGTCATTAATTTCCCTGGTTTGGTCTTTATGGCTCGAATAGTTGCTCCAAATCGATTTCCCTGGAAAGATCTCGAATACAAAGCAAACCCAAACCCATATCTCTTGATCATATAACTCATCCATTAAAAAAGACGGCAGCAAGATCATGTTTCTTCCCTGTTCTTACCGCCAAACAATAACCTAGATTTATTGCAACTCGATTCCAGCTCCGAATAGATTTCCCTACACAGAATTCCAATCCAAAACAAACCCATAACAGATTTATCAGGCTATGAAATATTCAGGCTACACACCCTTTGTTGGACAGAACTACATTAACCTGAACCAAGTAGATTCAATTTTGGCGTACGTAAGCCATGAAGATTGCAATCAGATAGCTGATGCATGAAGCAAGTCGTATTAATTCATATTCATAAAAGAAAGAAAAAAAGACTTGGGAGATGTGATGCTTGTAGGAATTTTCTAGAGAGAAACATTACCAGATTACCTGTGAACATGCACCATCACCTGCGAAGCTATCCTCCTGGTCACAACTCAAATAAGAGTCGCACATGAAATAACATGAAATACAGTGTGTATGACTTCCTCCCAGTCTCTATCGGGGCAGCAAACTCGAGATTTACTTTCGATTTTCTCTGCAGAGACACTCTCTTATTTGCAACCAGCTGATTAGTCTTGCTATCACCAACTACCAACCACCACCTCTGATCTACCTTCAAGATCTCGTTCAACTGTGACTTGCAGCGAAACATCATCCCTAGCCATCATGTTATCACTTTCCAGCACCTCATATGTCAAATAAATGTTAGGAAAACGGTTGCAGAAACGGGCTATGTCTAATAACTGCGAATCTTACATCTGCAACAACACCATCACTTGTCATTGTGGGCACCTCACGAATCATGTTCTCACCATAATTAGAAAGTAAAATTTCGATAAGAAAGTTGGTTATGTTTGGCAGGCAAGGGTCTTGATTTCCCATCTGAGTACCAGTCATTGGCTCTGATGGAAGGCTTACAACCTGGCGAAGCACTTCTCCATATCCAGTGTCGAGTACTAATCGAGGGAGGAACAAATCAACCAATATGAGAGAACCACTGTGGGCACCTCACGAATCATGTTCTCACCATAATTAGAAAGTAAAATGTCGATAAGAAAGTTGGTTATGTTTGGCAGGCAAGGGTCTTGATTTCCCATCTGAGTACCAGTCATTGGCGTGTCTGGAAGGTGCACCGGGCATTTTTTTTCTTTTAACTTGGTGGGCGCGGAGTTCGCCCCGCCCTGCGGCGATGTATTTTTCAAACAATATACATCTAGAATGTCGTTAGTTCTTTAGTAACACGACATGCAAAATCATCCAATCTTTCAAACAGGGTGCATCCAAAATTTATTTAACTCTATCGAAAAATGAATTGCATATTGTGTCAATAGGTCGTTTTTATTTACATCTATAGAAGTCTGTTGAAATGTTAAGGGAAATAAAAAAAATTAAGACTGAAATGCGATTGTTTGTGGGAGAAAACTACTTCTGCAGGTTTAGGTAATTTGGGTGTGTGTGAATGAGAAGTGAGTTTTAACCTTCAACAAATGTGCTGCACGATGAGCACTTTTGATTCGAGAGATAATCTGTACAATTCTGGCCTAAACCGAAGACACGGCCGTTCCAGATTTGTTTCGGTCATAGGTGAAGGATGTGCGGTTGATCTTAGGGATGGAAGTGAAGAAGATGTTGAGAGTATGAAGGTGAAGGCTATTTGATGACTTGTTAACATAAGGTTGAGCAGGCTAGCAAATGTTGCAGGCAGGCTCTGGGTGTTGAATACGATGGTATTAACACTTGGTTTTTCTGTTGTCTTTGTTGGAAATAGGGATGAGAACCAATTTATACAAGTCGATAAGCCTTCATCACGTCTCTCGTGGGAAAGTGGAGGAAGTGGAGTGATGGAGGAAGTGGAGTTGTGTGTTAGTGTCACACGGTTGCTTGCCCACTTCTCCTATCATCGCTAACCGCCCATGTTCCCCTGACACGATCTTGTGATGGCGTGTTGCACGCTGTAAACCGCCAGACCAATACCCCAGTTTGTGACATGATTGATGTCTCGAGTGTGTGGATCGTGGGACCCACGTAAAATAGTGCAGGGTGAATCGTGAACTTGGTATGTCATCGCATGCAGCCATCTTCTGCTGACCGTTTGGAGGCTGTATGGGCAGGCCACGCCTTGGCCGGTCACCCTGTGAAGAAGAGTGACGGATGGTGATCATGGTGATACGTTGTTTGCTGGTTGATTCACACCCTAAGTCATTCGTCCAAGCTTGCAAAGTTGGACGGACAAGATGGTTTGTAACCCTACTTGCGATCGTTGGATGGGAGGCGCGCATGCTTCCTCTTTCAACCCAAACGTTTGCATGCTAAGGGAGTTTCTATGGAGGAACCGATTGGCCCTGTATGAAGGTGGTACAATGGTGTTCACGCCTATGCCTGCTTGACTCGCAATGATTTGATCTAAGCCACTCGACTCAGGTGGCAAAGACGAGTGGTCGAGATTAGAACTTATGAAGGGGTCGTGCCATGCCACCTTTGGGTGCACGTACCAAGGAACTTGACCACTGCTGGTCTTGTCCGATCAGCTAGGCGTGAAGTCGGGCCCACGGTGGTCATGCTAGCATGATCGGTTCCTTCTAAGTCTCCATCTTTGCCTTCCATCCAAGCCTGAGAAGATGGACGCTCGAGATGTTTCTGCGACATATGCGCCGCAAACCCTAATTAGGATTTTGGACCGGCCACTTTGGGCGATCGGTTTTGGGTTGCGTGCGCCTCCTTTGGGGAGACTGACCATGAATGCAACATCTTGGGCCGACAGTGAGCATGTACATGCTTGCTCTACGACCCTGGGCGCAATCTAATCCATCCAACTATGCCTGCGAAGTCGGATGGTCGTGATCGTTTTGGATCTTCTCAGCCTGCATAAGGAGTTAACCTAACCTTGTTTGGGCAATCGTTTCTTGCACCACGGCTTGCCTATGAGGGAGTCGGTCATGTAGGTAGAAAGTGGGTCCGCCAATAGTGTATCATCACTTCACTACTTGTTTTAGGGTATAATCTAAGCCGTCCAACTATGCCTGCGAAGTTGGACGTTCACGATTAAAAGAAGTCCTAGTCGTGCGTCATGCTCAATTTGAGCGCACGTTTTGGAAGGACCAACTGTAGTTAGTCTTGACCGTTCGGTCATGCATGAAGGTGGGTCCGAGTTGATCATGGTAGCATGCTCAGGACCCCCTGAATCTATATCTACACCCTCCATCTATGCCTGCGAAGTTGGACGGATGAGATCTATTTTTGGGTTTGTTTTCAGCAGGTGAGACTAACATGGGTAGTATTGCATGCGTTTAACGGGGCTAATATAACCCGCCGTCAGGTATCCTACGGGTGTTTTCATGTCGAACACAAGGCTTTAATTAAAGCAGTAATGCTGTAAACCTACAGAAAATCGGGATGGTTGCTACATGATCCGCTCTGGGTAGGTTATAATTATCAGGGATGGTTGCACATGCTCCAATGAATTATCATGGAGAGAAATATTCATCACCCGAAGGCTTTATCCTTTGCAGGGCGTCAGCTTACAAAAATTGGTTTTTTACAATTTTAGCCTTTAAATAGAAATCCACCATCAACATTAAGTCCCCTGCCTAGCATGTAATGATTACACTATTGCAGGGTAGGCATAAGATGGTGACTAATAAAGATAAAAATTTTGAGATAAAGTTTGATGTTACCAGGAGAGACGAGTCGTCTTTTCCTTGCTATGCCTGCCTCTGTAGAGAGCCCGCTTCGGTGGGACCCGATGCGAGCATTCTTGCTTTGAACGTGGGAAGTTGTGCATGTAACCCTAGATGAATGTGGACCCTACCATGTATATGCTTCAACCAACGTCACTCTGTTGCGCCTGCTTGATAGGCACGTGGGGGCATGTGCCTGTTTGATCGAACATGGGCTTGTTGTGCCTGCTTCGGTTGATCGTCTCGTTGCGTGGGAGGAGGTATGTCATGCGAGTTAAATGCCTTGGAACCGGTTGAGTTGATCCTTCCAATGGTAAAGCTCGGCTGGGGAAGTACATCTTGGTGGGTCGATCCACCTTTGTTTTCCTCTTTCTGTGTGCCTAGCATTCGATAAACATTGTTGATCACAATACCGACTCAACATCCTCAGAAAGTGGCAAAGGTGGACTTCTTTTCTCCTGGGGATCTTGTTGGATCGTGAAGTATATAAAGAAGTTTTCATGTATTCTTCTCATTAGGCGATCGTCTTCTTCAATATCTCAGGTATTGCTCCATACGTTGATTTCTTAATTGATCGGCGATAGTTGTGATTAGAATATTTTTTATGTACCGCCGCAACTTATCTTCCCCTCTTTTTTTGCAGTATATCATGAAAGGTGTTGGTGATGATCACTCTGCAGCTTCTTCAGAAAAAAGTTTTGAAGTTGATAAACCAGAAGCTAACGCGCATGAAGAGGTGATGGCTAAAATTGATTTGCCACTTCGTGAAGTCGGCCATGCCGTACAGGGAATGTCTGTCTTGCATTTAACCATTTTCAGGGGGCGACTCCGTGCTCTTTCAGTTGCAATCGATATGGAGGAGAAACAAAGACACGAAGAAGCGTTGCGAGCGAAGTGGAAACGCGAGGCGTCACAAGCACCAGTAAGCTCGATAGCTGAAAGGTTTGCGGCTCGGTTGAAGAGACGGAGGGTTGAACACGAACGTTCTGCGGGCGATGGGTAGTGTGATTACCCAATACGTGGTGGTGTGATAATCCTTGACCCTGAGACTGAACGTCCAAAAGTGATCGGCATGATTTCCAAGGTTACAATGGATTCTGTAGAAGGTGCATAAGATACGCATGCTGAAGATGTTGAGGCGGTAGCTGCTGTGCCCGAAGAAGAAGTTGAGGCGGTAGCTTCTGTGCCCGAAGAAGAAGTTGAGGCGTCTGGAGAAAGTGGTACAAGATGTGGATCCTAACAGTGATGAAGACGCAACCGGCAATTGAGTTTCCCTGTTATTCTTCTTTGTATATTTTTTTTTTATACTCAGTGGCGGCTGAGTTTGAAGTTTTATTCTTTGCTTGCTTATCTTGAACAAAGTTTTATTCAATGTTGCTTTCGAAACATGCATATTTTTTCTGCTTGTGCCCCCTGACGTGAGTCTGGATCTGTTGAAGTAGATCATGTAGGATACCTTCATCCTCCCCTTTTTACATGTTTTACTCCTCTCATATTACCAGGCTGGTATAAAGATTTGGTATGAGGATTTAGGGTTTTTCTTTCTGGGTAATGGTGGTTTGGAGGTGACTCATAGCTTTGTGTGATTTTATGAGAAATTATAAAAGGAATGAAATCTTGATTACTTGAAGAAATATTGAAACCCTAATAAGTATGAAGGCAAGCGGTGCCATCATTTTGAAGGAATTACAAATATTGTGAAAAGGAAAATTGTTGGAGGAATCCCCCCGGGGGGATTAGAGAGGTAATGTCGTGTCTTCAAGTGAGGTAGGGCTTGAGCCATCGTGAGTGAACAACCACACCTTCGAGTTTGTCTGCATTGATGATCTTGCAGTAACCGCCCAAGATAACATCTGCCACTAAGAATATTTCCTCTTCCTTTGCAGGTATATCAGGATGGGCAGTTATTTTTACTGCCATGTTTCCAATTTGGAACGTGGTTACCTTTGCTACCATATCTCCGATTTGAAACGGATTTGGACTCGGTATGACAGCTTGCTTCTGACACGTGTCGTTCTTAACTGCTTCCAAACTTTTGGTGAAGCGCTTAAATGGGCCAACACTCCACTCACATCTCTTGGTGGTGGCCTGCCTGTCAGGTGAAACAGTCCTCGGTGGTCTAGCAGGACAATCATCCACTACTTGCAAAGAGGGTCGTTCAATGAGACTTACTTGGGCTCAAAATATCTTGACGCAGGACGAAGGGCTTTCACCAGGGAGTTGCATTATGCCTGTGAGTTTTTGGTATGGAGGCAACAGGCAGTCTTCGATTCTCCAAGGTTTGTTGGAAATCATCGGAGCTGGCTTGTTGGAGATTCTTTCAGGTACTGAGATTGGTAAGGAATGCGCCTTGTGTACCCACGGGCGCCACAGAATAATGTCGTAATCCGGATGTTCCTTAATTATATGGAATCTAGCTTGTGTTGGAGTGTTACCAATCTTGACATCAAGGTCAATGTATCCGTAGACATCCACAAATTCTCCTGCTGGGTTCTTGATCACAGTCGGACCACGGGTAGCCTCCTGCTTTGAGATTTTCGCAGCATGCAGGGTCTTGATAGTAACGATGTTGAATTCAGAAGCTGCATCGATTAATGTGCTATTGAACTCGACATCTTTCAGATGGGCGACGGTCAAAAGTCCCCAATTTCCTTTGTTGGCGCTGTCTTCCAAGGAGGCTGGAGATACTGGAACGACTTCTCTTTCTGGGTACAAGCGCCTGCCTGACACAATACGGTTGAGGGACATGAATATATCTTGATGTTGTACCTTGGAAAGGTACAAGATTTCACACAGGTGTTCCATCATGGATTGTGCAGTCTTGCGCACAGAGTCTCCAGAGATCATGCAACTTCGGACAGGAAGGGGGTCTCTGTGAACTCCTTCATTTCCCAATTGAAGCTCTCCTGCTGCTATCTTTTCCCTGAATATTTCTTTAAGCTTGTTGTAATCCTTAGTTGGGTGGTGGACAAACCTATGATAACGGCAGTACTTAGGGTCTGTCATGTCTTTCTCAGTTGGTGGACGTATGATAGGAGGTAGCTTGGTAGCATCATCCTGAATCCATTCCTCCAACAGTTCCATTACTTCATTTATCGGAAATGGGAAGCATGTGTCTTCGGTGCTCTGCGCAGGATCTTTGCATGTTCCCTTTCGATGCGAAGATTTATGCGTTTGAGCTGCACGCTTGGGTAGTTGTTCTGCCGCCGTTGGAGATTTTCTATTTCCGCCTTCGCTTACAACACTGACAGAAGGGCCATTATTATACTGCTTGTTGATGAGGCATCTGCTTCCCCGATTATCTCGTGAATCGTCGCTCCGAACGATCCTGGTTCTTTCCAATAATGCTGGGGCGGTAGTGGCTGAACGTTTGGCTGCTTCATGGAGCTCTGAGAACATATGGAATCCCAAGTTTTCCAGCAGGGCGCGATATATGGGTATCATTTCGTTGATGCATAATTCCACCAGCTGTCGTTCTGTGACATTTGGTTCATGGCAGTCCAACGCTTGTGTTCTGAACCTTTTCACAAAATCGTTTGGATGTTCATTGTTCCGTTGGGAGATTCTTCCCAGGTCTGAGAAATTAACTTGCTCAGATACAAAGAAGTACTTTTTGTAAAACGCGCTGACCATCTCACTCCAATTGAATATGCTGTCGGGTGCGATGTTGTTGTACCACGTATAGGCTCTCCCCATAAGTGATTTGGAGAATTCCTTCAGGCGAAGAACGTGATTGTATTCGTGTTCTCATAAGGATTCTAAAAATCGAGAGACGTGTTCACGAGCATTACCGGCACCATCATAAACGATGAATTGAGGGTAGGTGCCCCTGGGAAGAGGAACCCGCTGCACGTCTTGTGGATATGGAGGTTGGTGTCGATGCGCGTCCATCGGATTTTCTTTGCCATGATTTTGGAGGAGTCTCTCCAGATCATCACGTGTAATAAAGTTGGATGGTCGGATCCTTTCCCTAAGACGCTCCTGGTCACTTTCTCTTGCGTGGTCAGCAGCACAAGACTCTTCATTTAGGTATGCTTGCGTAATTGAGGTACCTTCTCCAGGTGTTCCGAACGTATTTCTTGTTGGCTCTTGGGGCTGTCTCGACTCTTGCGGCAATCGATCGGTTAATGTTTTAAGGAAGGTGAGTACCTCCTTCTGAGTGGTTGCCATGTCTGCCTGAGCTTTAGCGAGGGTTTCTTGTCTCTCCATCAAGTCCACCATGGTGATAGGAGGTTGTCCTCTGGTTCCTCCAGATCCTCATCCTGAAGGGGGAGTAACAGTCGTTCTGGTGACGGACGGAAGTGTCATGCTTGAGGAAATGCCTGGATTTGCAGCCGCTCTGGCTCTTATAATGGGAGGTGTCACGCCTGCTGGAATGTCTGCTCCTACTCCACTGGTACTGATGGTAGAAGACGCGATTCCACGAGACACATTGGTTACACTGGAGGGTTGCACTGTAACACCAGTAATTGGGATATCAGTGCCACCAGAAGTGTTGTCGGCGCTAACTCCATCGTTGGATGCTGATCCAGACCTAAGATCCACCATTCTTGAAATCAGAGAAATTGAATTGGTATTGAAGAAATCGACTTCACAACCGAGAGATTAACCTCCCACTGTGGTCGCCAATTGTTTGTGGGAGAAAACTACTTCTGCAGGTTTAGGTAATTTGGGTGTGTGTGAATGAGAAGTGAGTTTTAACCTTCAAAAAATGTGCTGCACGATGAGCACTTTTGATTCGAGAGATAATCTGTACAATTCTGGCCTAAACCGAAGACACGGCCATTCCATATTTGTTTCGGTCACAGGTGAAGGATGTGAGGTTGATTTTAGGGAGGGAAGCAAAGAAGGTGTTGAGAGTATGAAGGTGAAGGCTATTTGATGACTTGTTAACAGAAGGTTGAGCAGGCTAGAAAATGTTGCAGGCAGGCTCTGGGTGTTGAATACGATGGTATTAACACTTGGTTTTTCTGTTGTCGTTGTTGGAAATAGGGATGAGAACCTATTTATACAAGTCGATAAGCCTTCATCACGTCTCTCGTGGGAAAGTGGAGGAAGTGGAGTGATAGAGAAAGTGGAGTTGTGTGTTAGTGTCACACGGTTGCTTTCCCACTTCTCCTATCATCGCTAACCGCCCATGTTCCCCTGACACGATCTTGTGATGGCGTGTTGCACGCTGCACGCTGTAAACCGCCAGACCAATACCCCAGTTTGTATCCCCCAGTTTGTGACATGATTGATGTATCGAGTGTGTGGATCGTGGGACCCACGTAAAATAGTGCAGGGTGAATCGTGAACTTGGTATGTCATCGCATGCAACCATCTTCAGCTGACCGTTTGGAGGCTGTATGGGCAGGCCACGCCTTTGTCGGTCACCCTGTGAAGAAGAGTGACGGATGGTGATCATGGTGATACCTTGTTTGCTGGTTGATTTGCACCCTAAGTCATTCGTCCAAGCTTGCAAAGTTGGACGGACAAGATGGTTTGTAACCCTACTTGCGATCGTTGGATGGGAGGCGCGCATGCTGCCTCTTTCAACCCAAATGTTTGCATGCTAAGGGAGTTTCTATGGAGGAACCGATTTTCCCTGCATGGAGGTGGTACAATGGTGTTCACGCCTATGCCTGCTTGACTCGCAATGATTTGATCTAAGCCACTCGACTCAGGTGGCAAAGACGAGTGGTCGAGATTAGAACTTATGAAGGGGCCGTGACATGCCACCTTTGGGAGCGCGTACCTAGGAACTTGACCAATGCTGGTCTTGGACGATCAGCTAGGCGTGAAGTCGGGCCCACGGTGGTCATGCTAGCATGCTCGGTTCCTTCTAAGTCTTCATCTTTTCCTTCCATCCAAGCCTGCGAAGATGGACGCTCGAGATGTTTCTGCGACATATGCGCCGCAAACCCTAATTAGGATTTTGGACCGGCCACTTTGGGCGATCGGTTTTGGGTTACGTGCTCCTCCTTTGGGGATACCGACCATGTATGCAACATCTTGGGCCGAAAGTGAGCATGTACATGCTTGCTCTACGACCCTGGGCGCAATCTAAGCCATCCAACTATGCCTGCGAAGTCGGATGGTCGTGATCGTTTTGGATCTTCTCAGCCTGCATAAGGCGTTAACCTAGCCTTGTTTGGGCAATCGTTTCTTGCACCACGGCTTGCCTATGAGGGAGTCGGTCATGTAGGTAGAAATTGGGTCCGCCAATGGTGTATTATCACTTCATTACTTGTTTTAGGGTATAATCTAAGCCGTCCAACTATGCCTGCGAAGTTGGACGTTCACGATTAAAAGAAACCCTAGTCGTGCGTCATGCTCAATTTGAGCGCACGTTATGGAAGGACCAACTGTAGTTGGTCTTTACCGTTCGGTCATGCATGAAGGTGGGTCCGAGGTGATCATGGTAGCATGCTCAGGACCCCGTGAATCTATATCTACACCCTCCATCTATGCCTGCGAAGTTGGACGAATGAGATCTATTTTTGGGTTTGTTTTCAGCAGGTGAGACTAACATGGGTAGTCTTGTATGCCTTCAACGGGGCTAATATAACCCACCGTCAGGTAGCCTACGGGTGTTTGCATGTCGAACACAAGGCTTTAATTGAAGCAGTAATGTTGTAAACCTACAGAAAATCGGGATGGTTGCTACATGCTCCGCTCTGGGTAGGTTATAATTCTCAGGGATGGTTGCACATGCTCCAATGAATTATCATGGCGAGAAATATTCATCACCTGAAGGCTTTATCCTTTGCAGGGCGTCAGCTTACAAAAATTGGTTTTTTACAATTTTAGCCTTTAAATAGAAATCCACCATCAACAGCGACATACCTTCTAAGCAGCCCACGATACTGCAACTAAACAGAAAAAATCAGTCTAATTGTTGAAATGTAATTACAACCAGAGTTTTTTGGATTTAGCCTGCACCTAAATTAGATTAATAAATAATACATAGTACATCGATACCTGACATGCATAAGTCCTCGTCCATGAGTACCTTCATCTGGCTGAAGAACGACTTAAAATTAATCAACCGTTGCAGGAAGATAAGGTATAATTTTCAAACTTCACCTTATATAAGTTCAATGCAATGATTTTAGGTTGTGCTTTTCCATTCAGAGACACTACATGGATATGTACACCTAAGAAATTTCCTGCATCCAAAAATTGTGCAATCTATTTGAACTTTTTATCCATGGTTCTTGGCTTCATAACTGCAATGGTAGTATCTTAGAAAAAAGATCTAAACACATATTGAAAACATTAAATTAAATTTCTCGCAATACATCTAAACGGATTCTATATGATCTGGAAAAATTATTTGGTCATGACCAAGTCCTCGTGCATGAGTTGATCTTTACCTTCTAAGGATCATGTTTTACACTTCTTTATGCATAGAACTGTTTTAATATCATTAGGGCACACGTTTCATTATCAGAGTGCTCCAGGTCATTAACCATATACCACATTCAAAATCTGGTTACATAAGAAGAAGGATAAGTACATGGAACCACTAAAAATATAAGGTATGGAACATTACCTGGATATGTTTTAAAATCATACACATTGATTTATTTTTCAGTTGTTTCTATGGAGCTTTCACCGTGTACCAAGGCCCTACGAATCCAATAAGGAATAAATATATAAGAAATAACATTCACCGAAAAATATCTGAAGCATAAAAAGTCTTAATCAAGCATAATATAATAGAACTCGCCGACTAAATATCCTAAAGATCAAAAGAAGACTTGATTGTGAACATGAGATAAGCTAAATATTAAGGGAGCAAGCCTTAGAATTTGTGTTATAGCACATAAGTGATCTCAATCTCTATTGAGTTTGTTCTTCACTGTTCTGTCCTCTGACCCCATTCTGTTCTGGGTACTTAACATTGATTATAGATTAAGCTCATATTCCATAAACATCGACGACTGCAACTGCTTGTTGATAATAGTACAGCTCCATCCATCTCTGCGATTATAGCGACGAACCCAGACCACCACTGTTTCAGACCCCAACTTCTCTGCCATCTTCTTCAACCACCTCCAGCAATCCACTACCATTAATTCCAGCCAACCAACCATCGCCATGGAATACCAGCAACACCATTTACTGCTATTAATCACGGCAGCACCTCCTTGTTCTTCTCCATCACTAATCACTGCTCTTGCTTGAGCTTAACAGCTTCATTAGTTGACCATAGCTTAACAGCTCCATCAATAATCCATAATTCTTATAACTCTTGCTACGAATTGATTTCCCTACACAGAATTCCATCAAAAAACAAACCCATCATCATCAGGAAGATCATTAGTCATTAGGATTGATAACAACAATATATAGCAATAGCAACATTCAAGTGAGTGTTTATGGCTGCAAAATCGAAAAAAACTGGGTTCAGATATTAGAACAGGGTGATGAACTGAATCAGATGAAAAAAAGATAAGCAAAGAAAACTCTTACGGATAGAATTATAGGGTTTTCATATGTTTACCTTTTTCTGTTATTTCTCTTCATCGTCTTTCCAATTCAACTTCTCCCCCTAAATCATTCATCTGCAATTATTTCTTGTTCAAACCTTCTCCAACACCAGCACCAAGAACCCGCAATCTCACTGCATCTAAATCACCAAACCCAAACCCTAATGTCAATTTTTCTGGACAGAGCTCATCACCAACATCCCAAAACCTAATTCAGACAAAACCCAATTCCAATTCCTCGTTGTTAACACCAGTATTATCAGAATCATCTTCATATCTCAATCCAAACCCTAATCTATAAAATTTTCATCAATTAATCAAAAGATGTACCTGCAATTGATTGTACCTGCACATTATCTTTTCTTCTTCCCCTGCAAATCGAACAAACAAATAACACACTAATCAACACCAATTCATCTAGTAGAAATAATAGAAAATGATATTTGTAAACGAACTCAGAAAAATTGTGCTCAATCACATCTGATTTACATCATAAATTTTGATTTGACATACTCATAAATTTCGATTGATTCCCAAGAGAAAATATAGATCTCTTGCTAGGTTTTTTAGCAGTGTGATCGATTGTTGTTGATTTCGGAGATTTAATCTCTTGAGACCGAACCTAAAGAAAAGAAGAAAATAAATATAGATCTCAAAATATCCGCGGTATAAACAATAACAATTGAAACGGACGGATGGATCTGTCTCTCAGAATTATATCCCAAGATCGTGCGAACGTAAGTATCCCTGGCCGACAATATATCCAGGCCGCTGGATGGACCGATCCTACGGACACCTTTGTCCCAGACATAAGGACCACTTTTTATTAATAAAGAGACTAGGTATCACGCCGGCCTGCGGCTGGCACTCAACCTCTTGCTGAGTTTCTAATTGTTGTTCTAACCTCTTTTCGATTTTCCATGATCAGCTTGGGCTCGACCTTTTTACAGTTTTGTTTATTGATCATTTGTTTGGTCGGTCGATTAGTGTCTTCCTATGCAATTTTATTTTGTAGTCATATCAGAACGTTCTCAATATTTAGTTTGTCAGTATCATCTTATTGTGTGTTAGTTAGTCGGCTCACAGTAGAGTGTTTAATATGTTGGATCATAGTAGCCAGAAGCCGGGGTCGAGAAAATTTAAAAGCAGATATATTGCCCAAATATTTTTTTTTGGTCGTATCATATTATAGTGTGTTAGTTAGTCGGCTCACAGTAGAGTGTTTAATTAGTTGGATCACAATATCCGGAAAGCCGGGACCTACGGCCCCGGCGTTGGAGAAAATTTAAAGCAAATATAGGGCCCAAATATTTATTTGGTAGTATCATATTATAGTGTGTTAGTTAGTTGGCCCACAGTAGAGTGTTTAATTAGTTGAATCACAATAGCCGGAAATCCGGGACCTACGGCCCCGACGGTCTAGAAAATTTAAAAGTAAATATTTAGTTGGTCGCGTCATATTATAGTGTGTTAGTTAGTCGACTCACAGTAGTTTAATTAGTTGGATCATAATAGCCGGAAAGCCAGGACCTACGGCCCCCGCGGTCGAGAAAATTTAAAACAGATATAGTGCCCAAATATTTTTAGTTGGTCGTATCATATTATAGTGTGTTAGTTAGTCAGCACACAGTAGAGTGCTTAATTAGTTGGATCATAGTAGCCGAAAATAGGGGTGTTAATGGTTAACCGAGAAACCGAACCAAACCAAACCGATTAGGGGGAAACCGAACCAAGCCATTAACTAATGGTTGGTTTTGGTTTAGAAAAGATAAAAAACGAGATTAATGGTTTGGTTTTGGTATGATAGAGAAAACGAACCAATAACCAATGGTTAACCGAATATTAATAAAAAAAATATCATTGATTAAATTTTCATTAGAAATGTCACTGTATAGCCTACCATTAGTTAAAAAAAAAATTTGATTTCTAGATTTAGAGTAAGCTTTAATTACTCTTGATATTCTTTTTATTTATTTTTTGTCTTTAAATTTTTGTAAACCAATACTATTTTTTCCTGCAAAATTTGTGTAGTTTCTTTTTTTGGTTTGACATAATTATTGGTTAATCAAAAACCACTGGGAAAAACCGAAACCGGATGGAACCATTTGGAAACCAAACCAATGGTTAATGGATTGGTTTGGTTTCAATTTTTAGAAACCGATAGCATTGGTTTCGGTTTTGGTTTGGCTTGAAACCAAACCAAAACCGACCATGAACACCCCTAGCCGAAAAGGCAGGACCTACGACCCCGGCGGTCGAGAAAAGCAGATATAGTCCCAAATATTTAGTTGGTCATTTCATATTATATTGTGTTAGTTAGTCGACTCACAATAGAGTGTTTAATTAGTTGATCATAGTAGCCGGAAATCCGGGGCCTGTGGCCCCGGCGGTTGAGAAAATTTAAAGCAGATATGGTGCCCAAATATTTAGTTTATCGTGTCATATTATAGTGTGTTAGTTAGTCGGCTCACAGTAGAGTGTTTACAGTTGGATCATAGTAGCCGGAAATCCGAGACTTGCGGCCCCGGCGTTCAGAAATTTAAAAGCAGATATAGTCCTAAATATTTAGTTAGTCGTTTCATATTATATTGTGTTAGTTAGTCGGCTCACGGTAGAGTGTTTAATTAGTTGGATCATAGTAGGCGGAAAGCCGGGACCTACGGCCCCGGCGGTTGAGAAAACTTAAAGCAGATATGGTGCCCAAATATTTAGTTTATCGTGTCATATTATAGTGTGTTAGTTAGTCGGCTCACAGTAGAGTGTTTACAGTTGGATCATAGTAGCCGGCCCCGGCGGTCGATAAAATTTAGATATATTGCCCAAATATTTAGTTGGTTGTATCATATCATAGTGTGTTAATTAGTCGGCTCACAGTAAAGTGTTTAATTAGTTGGATCATAATAGCCAGAAATCCGGGACATACGGCCCACGCGGTCGAGAAAATTTAAAAGCAGATATAGTGCCCAAATATTTAGTTGATCGTGTCATATTATAGTGTGTTAGTTATTTGGGTCACAGTAGAGTGTTTAATTAGTTGGATCATAGTAGTCAGAAAGCCGGGACCGGTCGATAAATTTAAAAGTAGATATAATCCCAAATATTTAGTTGGTCGTGTCATATTATAGTGTGTTAGTTAGTCGAGTCACAGTAGAGTGTTTAATTAGTTGGATCATAGTAGTCGGAAAGCCGGGACATACGGCCCCGGTGGTCGAGAAAATTTAAAAGCGGATATAGTGCCCAAATATTTAGTTGGTCGTATCATATTATAGTGTGTTAGTTAATCGGCTCACTGTAGAGTGTTTAATTAGCTGGATCATAGTATCCTTAAAGCCGGGACCTACGGCCTCGGCGGTCGAGAAAATTTAAAAGAGGATATAGTGCCCAAATATTTAGTTGGTCGTATCATATTATGGTGTGTTAGTTAATCGGCTCACAGTAGAGTGTTTAATTAGTTGAATCATAATAGCCGGAAAGCCGGGACCTACAGGCGGCCGAGAAAATTTAAAAGCAGATATAGTGCCCGAATATTTAGTTGGTCGTGTAATATTTTATTGTGTTCATTAGTAGGCTCACAATAGAGTGTTTAACTGGTTGGATATAGTAGCCGGAAAGCATTAGTCGGCTCACAGTAGAGTTTTAATTAGTTGAATCATAATAGGCGGAAAGCGGGACCTATAGGACCCATTGGAACTAAACTCTTGTAAACATCCAATGGGCCTATAACACTGTTTGGAAGTTTGGAAACTTGATTATTTGTAATAGAAAATCAATAAAATTTGAGAAATTAAAAATATATCTTAGATTTATTCAATGTGTGATTGTAGACACTGTGTTTATAAAGATTCGAGATACTTGATCTGAGCACGATTCCTTCGCAGAGATCTCAGTCACCGATCTGGTTTCCTACTCGATTTACCCACCAGCGAGATGATCAACCAATGACATCAATTTCTCTTCTGCATCACCGATACATTAATGTCAACATATATCATTCTGGCTTTCCTCCAATCACAATAGCAGTGACACCACGAACTCAACCCTCCATCTTCGATAATCATCAACATAAAATAACTTTTTTCTATCTCCTCCTACCTCGGAAGTCTTACCACCATCACTGATCTCCGACATTCTTCCATGTTTTCTCTTCGCTGGCAACATACTACTTTCACCAGTCGTCCATTCTTAACAGTCCAATATTAACAGCTCAACACCTTAGCACGAACTCCATACGCTCATCATCACCATCCTCACGCCAAGATTGAGTCCTCGGATCCAAACCCATTGTATGTGTTTATTGTTCAGCTCCATTAATCACCAATCCTTCATCGATTCCCATCATAATCTCTGCCAGTCAAACTCAATCACCGAACAATCATTCAACTGCGGCAGCATCAAAATAATACTCAGAAATAGATTTATAGCATAAACAGGCCAACTTCCGATGCTTCTTTAATTTCCAGTTTTGATCTTTTTAATCTAAAGTTTAGAAAAAATGTCAGGAAATAGATTTTTCATAGAACGATATTAAGAAACATGTTTTCAGTATGATTTTGGTATCAAGCAGAAAAAAGAATCACTTCAAGCCAAAAATAAAATCTGAAACACAGTTTGTTTGTGTTACGAATTACGCAAATAGATAGCAAGAAAGAAAAAAAATTGATGCAGTA
This sequence comes from Papaver bracteatum, assembly GCA_023529315.1. NCBI lineage: Eukaryota > Viridiplantae > Streptophyta > Magnoliopsida > Ranunculales > Papaveraceae > Papaver > Papaver bracteatum. Next base: position 473,956 of record JAJJWX010002457.1, read on the forward strand.
ATAGCAAGGTATAGAGCTACGGATTATGAACTATATTTATTGAGAACTAACTAATTGCTTTAGATGATGCTCATGAGCCGAAATCTGAGGTTAGCAACATCCATAGATCAAAAAAAAAACTTATTAAAGGTGAAAACCACTTGGCATCAAAATTCCCAAAACTCACCCACTTGCACATTAATATTCCATTTTAGAGTTAGTCAGCAATCAATGTGCTAGAGCTAAACCCAGCGAAGAGTTGTCCCATCATTGATTATGGAGCTACTGGCGTCATGCATTCCATCGGATTCCTGTATCATGGAGATGAGTGTAGATAAATACAGAATAGAACTACCTATGAAAAGGCAAAAAACATACACTTTGAGCATATTACTTTAAACTTCAGAAGCAAACAAAATTTCATTCAGTACACAAATATCACAAATGCTACATACTACTTTGAGGTGTCTACCTATAGCAAAATGTATCTGCTGTGAAAATAGGGAATCACCCACAGTAAGATGGGATATTAGCTACAATCATGTAAAACTTAGCAAATATCGTTTATTCACTGATTTAGCTCAACTTCTCACGTTTACGCACTGATTTCTACAACAGTAAAACCTAATACCTCAGCCTAATATAACACATCGTCACTCAAATTTTAAATTTAACACGACTTGTTCCCCAGAAGCTATTGCTCCTCCAGTAAGTTCGCTGAATTTGTTCTCATACACCCTACATGCTTCAAACAGTTTAGTTTGGCAATGGGAAAACAAAGAAAATAGAAGTGGACAAATGCATGATCCGAGTGTTCTCATTATCAAATAGTCTAGCACAATCTACACTATCAAATTGTCTAGCATGATCATCATAAGCAGAAAAGTAATGATCCTTTCGATACATAGATATATGGTAAGCTTTTGCTAATATAGCCTGAACCTGTACGCTGCTCTCTATTAAACAGTCATCAACTACAAAAAGATATAATCCAAATCATATTAATTAGGTTGGATTTCACTGCATTGGTCATCTCTAATAACTCATCAGTTTCGATTTAATCATCTCAAAGATGGTTTAAACCTTCTACAAAACCTCCATACAGATGGAATTGTGAAAACGGAACCCATGTTCTTTTATTCAACATCTAGATTTTCTATTACTCAAATATTAGATCGAAATATTCTATATGGAACAACCTGAACAATGATATTGATCAAGAAAAAACTTAGCTAGATTCAGAAATTGATCCAAGAAATCACATACAAACATGAAGCCGAAACACATTATTGGAAATCAAATCAAAACATTAAAACAAAACCCATGTGATAATAACCAGGCAACAGGCCTTTTATGCATTCCAAAAGATATAAGTATCACCAACTGAAGGCACCGCCCTTATATAAACTGTCCCATCATGTGGTTGTCATAGGATGAAGTAATATTCTAAAAGGAGTAACGAAGAAAATCTGTATATTAATAGCATAATTCTGCAGGTATGCCAAAATAAATAGGCAGATGATAAATAAAAACCACTAATGTAAATAGAAACGGCTTGATCACATATCAACACAAATAGGGATAACTTAGCAAGTTGATTAATGCTAAGATGTAGTTAAGTCCTCAAGCATGAAAATAATAACTTGTACTGATCTTATATCCACCCTTTGGTATATCTGGCACCTAATAGTTCTATGTAGCGACATAGATTTTCAACGATATACAGAAACGGATAGTGCGGGAATGTTTCCAAGCGTTCATAAAAACTGATTAAATGTCAAAGCAGATATGCGGGGTTTCATGAACTTATCTACATACTACAATAAAATATGCACTCTAGGTATCTCATGAAAACCAAATGACCTTAATTTTTCAGTTTGATCTCCTAAGCCATCCTAAAAATCTAAAATTCCAGTTCCAGAATTTGAAAATCAAACAATTCTGCACAGGCACCAAAAGAAATCCTATAACATGATCTTCCTCACAAAAACATTAATTTCTAATTGATGGCAAAACAAAGTATGAACCAGTAAATTAAGAGGATTGGATAACCTTAGAAGTTGCTCCACCGGCACTAAGCAGCAATCCAAAACCGTGGAACTTTCTGGGTACCTGATCAGCCAATATGAATTAGATACAACAATCGGAATTTTGATGGAAAATATAAACATATCCATGGTATGACTTATATCAGCACCAAACGCATAAACTATGATGGAAACCATTAATACAAAATCTTCTACATGGAAAATAAATCAGCAGCCAATTCGTGATACAACTGTCACATTTAATTCAAGAGTGGAGTGGATGTTATATTTAAGTACTGCTCCAGATCTTCCACATTTAGAACTACTACAAAATGATAATGAATCGATGATATGAAAAATAAGCAAAGTAAAGGAGCCAAAGCTGGAATACTAACTAATATGCGTGAATCTATTCTGCAGTAAGCATTTCAAGGCATAGGGGTACCTCAGGATAAAGCAACCACTTCAATCAAAACCACAATTAACTTCAAAATTGGTTGTCAGAGAATGTCGTCTTGCTAGATAAAATACATGGTAAATCTTTGCAAGGTACCTTCATTTGTAGTCTGGTGTTTCCCAATCTCTTATCTCTATAATTTTCTTGTGTAATGCTGTAATTATGTAAAATCCGAGTTAGAATTAGTAAAATATTATGCACTGCTGAAACAATTGCAATTGAACAACCAACCAACTTAAGGGCATATATTAAATCAATATATACTAAAGAAACTCCAAGATCGAGAGAGTTGCCACAAATATTGAATATTGAGAATGCAAAAAATTTGAGGTACCATGTTCTTGAGCCACCACACTATTTCCAACAAAAAAATGGAGTGTACGAACCAATGTCACTATAATTAGGCAACAAACTAATAATACAACATTGACTTAAAATTACCCTGAAATTAGTGAAGTTTAATAAGTATTCAACTTCATTGGCAATCACAAAAGATCTTCGAAAGAGACGCAGGATATACGAAACTTACAATTCAAATAAACTGTACACCTCTTTGTCCCGACCAATGTCTGTAAACCTCATGTCAAAGGACTTACGATCTCTGTTGTGATATTCATATTGAAACAATCCATCCGTGGGGCTAAGGGAATCTCAACTGCATAACAAAAAGTGAACTTAGCATAAAGAAAGAGGACTTGCTTCAGTTCTCTGTTGGCAATCACCCTCAACAGCACATACCACCTGAATTGGTTTGTTTCTCCGCATCAGCACCAACGCCTCTTGCTTCAGTTCAGCTGCACATACCACCAGTACCTATCAGGACACCACCAGAACTTGTTTTACACTACCATTAGCAGCATCACAGTACCACAACATCGTTCTACCACTGTCTCTGGGACCATTTCCTACAGTTCTTCATCTAATAGCATTATGTTATCCAATGGAGCTCCATGAGTCTTACGGGACTGGACCATGAAGAATCAGATAATAGGAATCAAGAATTATTTGATTTCTAAAAAACAAAAGGAACTAACTTACTTTCAAATGAATATTCAAGTAAAAATTTCAAACTGTAACAACTTCCAACTGCTTTTAGAGACTTAACCCTCTTGACCATCGCAATCTTCTACATTAAAATAAATACACCCTTTTTGTAAAGCAAGCACTATATATAACACCATTGCTACCTTGATCGAGATTGAGCTTGTACCACATGGACCAGTGCTACCTGGAAAGAAATAATCTTGGAAGGATTGACGGTTGGGTCTCTTGGGAGAGCATTTCAACGCCATTTTTTTTTTTACTTATCCCACATGCTTTGTTCTGACCACCTAATAAAAATAGAGATAGAAAGAGCTATGATTCTGATAGAAAGTTGTGTAAAAGTATAAAAGGCAGGCTTCTATGTTGTCTTCTCGGACATGTGGAGATTTTACTTATACAGTAGCTTTATAACTTACCTTCGGTATGCCGGGTAGCACCAAATTTTTGCTTCACCAGCTGAAGTAAAGATTTGAAACACTTCACAATGCTTCAAATTCACAGCCTATTCGAATAGAAGCACTTTCCATATTGGAAAGCTTATATGTTCTTCTTCCATTTTATCACTAAATTTATCCTCCTCTAAACCAATAACATGCTCCACATTAGCTTTGAATCTCTTAATACTGAGTTTAAGTTCCTTAAAATCATCGTCATCCTCAAACTGTCCTACCCTAGTTTTTTTGGTTGCTTCTTTGAACCTGTTGCTGCCACACTGAAACTTAAAATATAAAACATTGTTATTGCAAAAAAAAAATCCATAGAAGTAAAATAATTTAAAACAAACAACAAAAAAGCATCCGAGGATCCGAGACAAAAACTGCAAAAGAGCTTAATATATGTATTTGCTTTTCTTATCCCTGAAAATACAGTGGTGCTACAGATACTGCTTTCTGCAAATAATTGATGCGCAAGTGTTAATTATAAAACGTAAGTTCAGAAATCTATGCAAGAGAAGAAAAGAACCTGAAGATGCAAACTCAGTGTACCCCGAACACGTGCTGGCCTATGATCACTTCTTGTGCCCCACATGTGACAATATGAGCTCCAACTACGAATTCTGTGTTTTTTTTCATGATTGTGTATACCCTACAAATCCAAAGATAAAGGCACAAAGCAAGTAGCTTAGTTATCGAATTAAGGGAATCCAGAAAGTATATGTTCTATTATGATGTGAATGAAAATTCATATTATTTGATCATCCCCATCAACTGATTTCTCGCCAAACACTAACCCAGTCAGTGAATACTACCCAATATCCAGTTCTTTGTCCACGTCAAATTATTCCGAACTCTTGGTGAATAGCCAATTTGTGTCGGAAAATTTGTGTCCTTCAACGGGTGTCCTTGTTTCTCTCTTTATGACTCAATTTTCTTTTGCTCCAAATCGATTTCCATGCAAAGAATTCACATCGAAAACAAACCAATATCCCTTGATCCTAAATCTCATCCGCTAGTCACCTAAAAAGACGACAGTAAGATCACATTTCTATAATTCTGTATAAAACACATAGGACCTTTGTTTGTGCTACCAAGGTGGCATAGGACATGCATTCTCCTTACGCAGATACCCCTCTTAGATTAGTCAGCTTGGCAGCCCCTACCAAACTTTATATAAAAAAAATGAAAGCATGATACGTAAAAGAGCTTGGGTCTACCATGGGGAACAATCAGGTGGAAGATGCAATATTGAAAACCCAATAATGAGCAATGTATAAACATAAAGAGAACAATCAGAACAAAACAAAACGAAAACCTAACAATATAATTCTAGGTTTATATATATTACCTTGTTCTGATTCTTCCTTGGAGTAAAAGTCCTGGAAAAAAAAACTCAACAAACTGTTCTTTGGAATCCGAACAGAGAAGAAAACGCAAAAGAAAAAAAAATGAAACTAAAATTCTAAAGTTTTGAGAGAGTAATACTGGGAGGGATATTTTCATGCACTATAAGATTCCTTATCACAAATATAGTGCTCATGATGTCTTTAGCTTAAGCTTTAGCAAATTGATTGAACTTTTGCTATCTTATCTTTTCGCCATGCATCTGCTTCTTCTTCCTCCTGTAGTTGCAGAGATTCAATAATTAAGCAACAAAATCACAAACCTAACAAAAATCTTCAATAAAATCAGTTCTTCGATTTTCTCAGTACATTCGTCAGCTTTACCCTTTGAGAAAAAGAAATTGAATGAGCTTACCGAAGAAATTATATTCAAGTATTCAACAACAAAGAACAAAAGTAATATGAACAATAGGTATTTACCTGTGTCGTCAAGAAAAACAATAACTTTCTACAATCCTTAAGCATTTTCATCATTGAGTGCACAATACAAAAACCCCAACTGATTTCCAAGTTTAATCTCAGCACTTCTCCATCTCCGCTAAACACCGGGTTCAATGGCAGAACCTATTAAGTTTTTAACGGGAGTTGAGGAGAGAGAATTCAGAAGTGGTGTTGGCCGAATAAAGGAAGAAGTATTAGTTTTGGTCTAATTTCTTCCTTCACCTTCATCACCATTTCACTACCATCTCAAATTTCCACCTCAAATTGAACCCAGTCAAACCCAGATCTAACAATCGCGCCATCCTCCTTCCGATAAACATAAACCCATTCTACAATTGATTAATAGCACCCGCACTGATTTGAATCGAACAAATCCCCAATTACAGCAGAACAACGAACCCAGAAGAGTCCCAGATTTGTTGTTAACTGCCATCTTCATCCCGTCAACATACACTGAATAGACTGGATTTGAAACATCGGAAATTACGACCATAACAGCAAATACCAATCGTATGAGACACACATCTTCTTCTAAACCTTCTTAAGCAACATCTTCCTGTAACAAATTCAAGCAAAAACCCACCCAAATATCTAATTTCTTCCTTAATTTTCGTCTACAGCTTTCTGTAACAATCAAACCTAAATGTATTTGATACTTAATCATCTTTGCTGATTGCTGATTCAGATTTGATGTTGTTAATTGTCATCTTCATTCCCAACATTAACCCATCCTAACTACAATTACAGCACAGCTCAAGAAATCCCCAATTACAGCCCAGCCCCAGATATGTTGTTTTTCATTGCGATCTTCATACAATCAACATTGAACCGATTGATTTCCGTGTTGTTATTAACAGTACTACCTTCATCAAACAATAAAAATACAATTATCAACACACAGATTGAGATTTAGTTTTTCAGAATTTGATAGTTAATAACGAAGAAGAAGAAGTTGATAATAATGTGTCGATATTTAGTATGTTACAGAATTGAATTACAGAGAAGATTAGATAATGTATAAGTAATTCTGAAATCAAAATTCAATTGAAATTGATATTAAAAAAAATAAAGAAATATTTGAACCTGGAATTATTTTTTCTTGATTTATTTCTTCATCTGGTTGCAAATCGAGCTCAACCCAACTCTTATCATCATCCAAGAACTCTCAAACCCCCATCTTCAATTAACCCATTCTTATTCTTACCGATTCAGACACGGTCTCAGCTAATCTTCCAAAACCAAACCCTAGATTGCAAAAAAATTCAATTATTTTGACTCAATCATCAATCCCAGTTGTCAATAACCTTTATCTCAACAAACCCCCATTAGCAGCAGCTATAGATTAATCCTCCTCGAAACAACTACTTCTTTACAGAGTTTTAGATGATATTGACGCACGGTTAAAGATTAGGGCTAGGTTGAGAGAATCAGGTCATGGGGTCCTCCGTTCCTTTAAGTTTTGAGATGTTAGTAGGCTCTCGAATTCTAAGAATTTTCAGTGATTACTATTTAGGGTTCGTAGGTTGCAGAAAGAATGGTTAATACTAACGAAGAATAAATCGATCTTCTTAATACAGTACAATATAAATATATGTGCTAAATGATATGGCGCACGCGGGTTGAAATTAGCCAAAACAGACACGAACGATCCCAACCACATGATCGCATATGTGCGGCCACGAATGACTCTGGAGGCCGTTTTTTTTCAGGCCGCAGGATCTCGAATCCCACGGTCGTCTTTGTCCCGGACACAACCACCACATTTCCTTAAGGGGGAGAAGACTAGGTATCACGTCGGCCTGCGGCCGGCGCTCAACCTCTTGTCGACTTTTGATAAGTTGTTCGACGCTTATATATAGATTAAGAGATTAATAACAGTAGAGATTAATAATAACAAAAAATATAAACATATTAACATTAGTCGTGTCATATTATAGTGTGTTAGTTAGTCGGTTCACAGTAGGTTTAATTAGTTGGATCGTAGTAACCGTAAGGGGCCGGGGCTTACGGCCCCGGCGGTGGAGAAAATTTAAAGGCAGATATAGTGCCCACATTAAAATTAGTGTGTTTGTTGGTCATGTCTTTAATATTCGGGAGCATATTTAGTTAGTAGGGTCATAGCAGAAGCATCCCAATATTTACTTGGTCGTGTCATATTATAATGTGTTAGTTAGTCGGGTCACAGTAGCGTGTTTAATTAGTTAGATCATAGTAGCCGGATAGAGTCGGGGCCTACGGCCCCGGCGGTGGAGAAAATTCAAACCCAGATATAGTGCCAAAGTAAAAATCAGCATGTTAGTTGGTCCTGCCTATAATAGTCGGGCGCATATTTTGTTAGTCGGGTCATAGTAGAACAATACCTATAATAGTCGGGCGCATATTTTGTTAGTCGTGTCATATTATAGTGTTAATACAATAGCGTACTCGAGTTAGTTTCAAACAAAGTAGCACTTGACAATTTAAATTCAGAAAACCATACCTCATTGGAAGCAATGTTTTTCTCCTGCTCAGTTTTACGTAGCACTTTTTCTTTATTTCCACCATCAAGTCCTGTAGTACTTATGTCTAAATAAATATTATTTCCATGGAGTAGAGATCCCACAAAGAGTCCTGCATGTGCATCTGGTTGAATTCATTCTCACCAAAGAATATGATAGCTTCACCTGATCTGCTTCTATCATTTGGGCATACATAAGAACAGGTGTTGGTTATGAGTTCCACCATACAGAATGTGTTAGGGTGCGAAAGTAGCTTTAATTTGGTAGGGTGGACACCAAAACAAATATAAATGGCAAAGCTAACTATGTCAGTCTAACAACTGTAAAATGATGCTAAAAATGCCAAGATCACATTTGTCATTACACACATATTTTTTTGGCAAATACCTTCAATTAGGTATTGCTGCAGATAACTCCAAATATTTTGAGTATACGGTTTATATAAAGAGCCTGCACTACTTATGAAGTAAAAACACGAAAATCCTCTCCAAGTTAGTGTTGGCGCAATGCGGAAATTATCCTGTATTTTTAACAGCCCTTCCAGGAGATTCAAAAGCGTAAAAAACACATTATAACTGAAATTTTACATTCTAAGCCACGTGAATAGACACTCATGCCTTTTTTCCTTTATTTTCAGACTGATCTCAGCAACTACAACTACCTGTAAATTTGTAATAATGAGAAGAGAATTATGACTATTGAGTGTGAACACGAATGTGAAGATGAAGAAGCAAAGTTCAGCTGTTGCATAATGAGTATAGCTGCTACGTTAAGAAATACGAATTAAAACTTGTCTTTTCATTCAGTATGACAAACTATCTAGTTACATACCTGTCAATGCACTCTTAAGAAGGTTCTTGTATCCATTATTCATAGCCTTGTCATATTCATGTTGTTTACATGCCCCCTTTAAAAAACCTGCATTTTTAAAAAATGGGCATGTTAAGCGAGTATCGAAAAACGCTTGCAACAAATATTAAAGCATGAATGGTTGTCCCTGTATATTTTCGGTTCTACCGGCAACACTGCAATAAATTTTTCGCAAACTTAGCTTTACAAAAATAACTTGAAAATTTGAAGGCTTGGAAGGTCCCAAATTCATAAACACATATATGCAAGCTCTGTAATGAGAGAAAATGGTGTTCATTGCAATACTAAAGAAATATAGTATCAAATTAGAAGATAGCCAATATAGGAAATGTGGTAGTTATGTCCGGGACATGCGTGACGTCGGATTCGGCGATCCTGTGGCCTGGAAGGACCTGGCGGGGGAGGAAATAAAAGTAATTTGGGGCCGTCCAGATGCGATAAATTAGGATCAAACCAATTATTCGTTCAGATTTAAACCAATTATTATTATTTCTACAAACTATATATATGTGCCAGTATCTGAGTGAGAAAAAGAGCCAAATCATAGTTCATATTCATAGTGACATATCGGCATCAAAATATATAGGGTTGCTTGACATTCACACAACTAAAAATTAGCTTACAGCTGACAATGTGATTGGCTAATTAGATAACAAATATATATCACAAACTCATATTCTCTTATTTCACAGCAAAACATCTACTACAGCAGAGAAATAAACCAATTCACAAATTGAGATGCTGTAGCAACTCGAGTTGGTATTGTGATGGGAATATAAGAGTTTTGTTTATAATCGATACCACTCTTGCATAAGTGTTCAGGTTGTTTGGGTTCTGAATGTGAATGCTACGTACTAAGTCACTGACAGGACTATAATATACAAAATGATTAAAAAAAAAAAAAATTAGGAAAGAGCCTTGTTTCATGCAACTCATCATAGTGATTTTAGATTCACTAAAGTTTTTCTGTGTGCCCAGTTCACGAAGAGAGCATAATAGGCTATCTACTTTACTATCGAGGTATTATCATCTTATTACCAAGGAGTGGGTAAACAATGGAAATGATTTACTAACTCTAGGTGAGGCTAGTTAAGTTGAGAGAGAATCTGTTATGTACCTTTCCCATCATGAGTACGTCAGATGCAGTGGCTCGAACTACCCGTTTTACTTCACCATCCAGTGCAACCAATATGGTGAAACATGTGTGGTCTGTCACTTCAATTCAAAAAATTTACCTGCATCAAGTTAATCCCTTGGGGGTGATTATTTGTTAATAACTTGTAGATACTGAACCAGAAGGAAACTAATTCCCAAAGAACATATCGTGGTACTGTTTCCTCGACTATGCTTTCGCATTTAGTGTATCCATGTGATAGTAGTCATCATCACCAACTACTTCCTCCGTGCTCTTATTGCAGTCAAGTAATACCAAATCAAAATATGAACATCCATGAAAACAAAAGTAACCACTTCCTATATTGAATCCTCAAATTATTCTTATACTCGCAGCTAATGTCAAGTGCACAGAAGTAAGTATAACATCTTCCTTGTGTTTTGCAAACTGATACACAGAAATTTAAAATCAACCAGTTCTGAGTCCTGCTATCTACAACCAAAACCAAAAGATTAGAAAACAAAACACTAAAAAATTTAAGAACGAAGAACTATAGGTCCAGCAAGGGAGGTAAGCTCCTGTTTGAAAGCCACCACAACGGAATTCAATGCTATTTCCATGGCATATTCCCTTTATTTGCTTTGGAGATTCTCAAACATCTTAATCTCTCTTTCGTCCACTTTAGTGCCATCTTCGCTTGGATACTAAGATGGGGGATCAGGACATAGTTCCACTTTAGGTATTGGAGTTTCAATGTTAAGCGTACCCAGGGTTCTTTGTATTTTTTCTCCATTTTTGGAGCTAATCCACCAATACCATCTACAAAGATACCATGGACGAATTTATAGTAATGAGTCAACCTGAAGTGGAACTGGATAGATAGATTTGTTCACATCTGTGCATAACCTGGATATATGATACTGCTAGCATAAGGACCATATACCCATTTAGACAATGATAACTCCGAATATTTTTAATATAGAAAGCTTGATACCTAGGAAAGAAGCATGACCAACAGTTGCAAGCTCATCATCTGCAGATGTGGCCATAAGTACTTCTTGCCTCTGTACCCCTAATGGCCAAGTCGGTGCAAAACATCACTATATGCAGTCACCTGCCAGGAAGAAAAAAAACACATCAAATAGCTGGTAGAAGGAAAGTGCACTTGAATATCTCGACTGCGTTGGAGAAACGCTGAATAACAGACCCAATGGATTGAACTTCATATACCTAACTCTGCAACCTATTGCCCACTCCAGCGTTTGCCTTCAAAACATAAAAACAAATCATTAAAGCCAAAAAAGGGGAAAATAACCAACCAAAAGAAACAAAGATTACAGAAGAGCCAAAAACAAAGATTACTGAAGAAAAAAACAAATCATTCAATAGAGTAAGACATAACTCGCTCTTGATGAGGCTAGATGCGTAGAAGATCAAAACATTAACCAAGTAAATTTACAAAGATATCCAAGCTAACTAAATTTATAGTATACATTGGCATATTATTAGTTCGTTGTCGCACTCTTAAATTTATAGTTGTCTTTGAACCCACAACTACAGCGTTAAAGTCACTCCATATCTTGTAATCCTGATATTCATGTTACACAAAACACACCAAGTGATAAGTATAACAGCAAAAATTTTGCTCAAATCTGCATCAAAGAAAGACTTGACAGCATAGGTTTTACTCGAAGAAGACTCGTACAGGGTAGACTACTACAGTGCTCTTTAGTTAGGCATATAACAAAACAGTCAAACTCTGAAATCCTAGAATGTTTTTGTGCTAATTCCCTAGGCAGCATAAAGTTAGATGCTTATGCTTCCTCTAGACAGCAGTAATCATAGTGAAGGTTAACCAAGAAAACTGGACCGCCAGAACATACAACAATAACACCACCAATGAGACTAACGTATCAAATCTTTCCACACCATTCAAAAATTACAGCTACAAACTGATTGGGAAATATATATATATATATACCCAGACTGTTACAATATATGACTAAGCAGTAAAAGTGACTCATAAAACACCAAATCAATTACCATGATGGATGTCTAAGCTGATCGTCTAACTTTGCATTAGAGAACACAGTGTCACCAAAATTTCCTGTTTGACAGCAAAAAAAAAAATTACAACATGTTAGAGCATCAAAGGATACCCTAAAACCCCCAAATTTAAAACCTTGGAGAATGAAAATTTCAGAGAACAATTTACCAACTGAGGTACGATTTTGATTTTGATACTCTTTAAGGAAAGGACTTAGTTTGACTAAACATCAACTAACAACCCATAATCAAAATCACATCAACAACCCATCTAAAAATTAAGATCCCTAACTCACAGAAGTAGAAGAACAACCAAAAATTAATCACCTGAAATCACACATCTTGATTTGTTGACGTCGTTTGAAGATTAGGGCATCAATTTCAGTTCTCCATAACCCTTATATATTTATTCTGTCCACAAATCCATTCCATTCCATGACTTCTTTCCTCCATCCCTGCATCAATAACACCAACAGCTTCTTCATGTTATTTCCCCTAACTTCTAAAATTTTCCCAAATATTGAAATCTCTTCAAATCCCTAATCTAAATTTCCTTGAATGCAAATCCTTAATTCAATTAACCTGAATTCAAACACCACCATTCAAAACGTATTCTTTATCTGAAATTACTCAACTCATGAACCCTAATTACACAACCCCTTCACCTAATTCCTAAAGAAACTCAAATTAAGCCTAATACATCTAATTATACTTCAACTAAAAGCAAACCCATCATAATTTGATCAAATTATAAATCAATTCCACACAAACAGAGTTAATTAAAGAAACCCTAAATTACCTGGTTTTGTGATTCTTCATCAGAATCGATAAATCAACAACCCCTTTTAATTCTCGGTAACCGTCGACCCAATAACATTATCCGATTCCAATCAAATTCTCAAAGAGATGAAACCCTAACTTCAATTTAACAGCAACTATTTCTTCTTCTTTCTTCTCTTTCGTTTCTTTCTTCGCTGCTCTTCTCCCGTCGAAGTTGTAGAGATGATTTTTTGATACGGCTTGAGAGACTTGGATCGTGATAATCAATTACTCCATCGGGTTTCAGTCTCTGCTCATGGTTCTGAGAAAATAGTGATAGAGTAGTTAATAACGAAGAAGGATTTGTTTTTTTTTTAATTCTCTGAAAATATATGTGCGAAAAGATACGGTATGTACGGGCCTAATTTATCCAAAACAGACACGGACGATCCTGGCCACAGGATCCCATCTGAACGGCCGAGAATTACTCCACCCGCCGTTTTTTTCCAGGCCACATGATCCTCGATCCTACGTATACGTTTATCCCGGACATCCAGCTTTGAGTTGTAGTTTGAATATAGGCATTCCTGGAGGGTTTAGATTTTGTAGAAATTCATTGCTTATTGGTGGTATCCTACCACTTTCGTCGGGAGTCAACCTATCAGCTGCTAGATATGTGTGTATCTCCGTCCAAAAAATTAAGTGCCTCGACATTAACGTCATCATCGCGTGCCGTGAGAATCATTCCATTAGTTAGTTCCTCCTCCGAAACTTGTTCCTAACACTCCCCATCCCCTCTCCAGATTTGTGTATTTGTGAGGCATGGATAGAGCTTTGTTATTAGCTCTCTTCTGGTTTTACATACATTCACAGCCGATGGCAGATCAACTTTGTCAGCTGGTTCGGAACCGACCTGCAAAACGTAAAATAAGATAATAAGAAGTTTAATCAGTTGTGTTAATATAAGCTAATTTCCAACTATAATCTATCATGGTTACCTGAGGTATTATCACCAAATAACCGAATCTAAGATGTATGGAGAGACAACAAAGATAATTACCTTGAGTAGGAAATCCGCATAAGCTCGATTTTCCGGTTCTTGCATATCCAGCCGCATATTCTTGGTGAGTGTCAAAACCTTTATGTTATCCCATAAAAAAGATCTTCGGATGCACGCCCCCACTATTTCTGCCCTACCTCCATTTGGTATCACTGGCAAAGTTTGCCTGAAGTCTCCTCCCATAACGACAGTCACACCTCCGAAGTCGTCTTCCTTATTTTCATGAATATCCTAGAGCAACCTGTTTACCGCCTCAACACAATGCTTATGCTGCATCGGCAACTCATCCCATATAATCAAAGTCGCCTGTTTTATAAATTCAGCTTCTTCCTTTTGTTTAGCTATTGAACAAACGCTGGTGCTTGTTATATTTTATAGGAATTCTGAATGTTGAATGTGCAGTACGGCCTCCCTCCAAAAGCAAGGAAGCTATTCCTGATAAATGTAAATAAATGCAATTTAGAAATCAAAATTAGATCAATATAAGAAATAATTTATCAGACAAAATGATGGAAACCATAAAAAGATGTTTATAAACATAGAATATCAAGCAAAGGGATATATTTACCGGACGACGCAACGGTCAAAACAATGTCCCCCTTCAGACGGCAGCTCGCAACAATGGTGTTGTAGACAAACGTCTTCCCTGTCCCTGCACTACCATTCAGAAAGAATTTAGACCCGTCTTTTCGGTCCACGGAATCCGTCACTGCCTTGAAAGCCGCAAGCTGCTCCTCATTCAATTTAGCAATATTCTGCTTAAGTTAATCCTCATCTATTTCTGCCTTCATTTGCATATGCTCGAGCATGTAACGGTTTCCATAAAGATTATCCCAATCAATCATAGACTTAGGCATCGAGCAGAAATGCACCATCTCCTTCCCTCCCTCACGCAACAATTTATCAATCAGGTAGAGTCCATAGTCTTCAATCTGCTCATCCGTTGGTTCTAGGATGCTATACTTTCTTTTAATAATGTGATGTAAATCATCGCAGATATGCATTTTGAATTCTTTCCATAACAATTCTGGTTCAGCTGGGTTTCCATCTGACAGAATTATCTTAAAGAGGTTTCTCATCTGGCTTCCTGTCTGAACAGTTGATGCCTCCCTCAAACAATTTACAAATTCAGCGTCGCTCTCCAGTATCCCAAGCTCAACGCATGCTTTTTTGTAGGTCGGATGTAGCACGCCATTCACAGTCCTCAGATGTTCGAACGACCTAGCGCCTGCCACAACAGTCAATAGCATTCTGAAGTAGAACAATTCACCGGCGCTCGGAGAGACAAAGTGCATCCTAGCTATCGCAAATTGTTTTTGCCTTACTTCCCATCTACATTTATCTTTTTTCCACACCATATGTTGCGAAAATTCTTGATACGTGTATGCAGGGGCATCGGGATTTTCATCATATTACTCAAAGTATGCCATCAGTTTAGATTTATAATTCTCAGCTGTCTGTGTCATTACCTTCGGTTGATGCTTCGGATTCATATACAATTCTTTGCATACCTTTAAGGTGTATTGCCAATCTTTCTACGTGCGGAGTTTCTTTGTGCATACGGTACCCAAACAGATGCCAAACAGCTTCTGGGGGACCGATGTACCTTGCATCAATGTATATATGTATCTCATCAGGAGATCCAACTACGAATGTTGTTTTGTCATACCCCTTGTATATGTACTTGTTGATGTACTTGACCGCCCTTATCCCAGCACATACCTCGACGTTTATATTGCAATTAAACATCCGCAACAGATGCGAACTGTAAGGTACAACGTCAATGTTGGTTGCCTTGCGCCCACCGCCAAATATCATTTTCTTTTCCAAATGTTTTTACGAATACGCTTTTTTGATATAGAAGTACGTTTCTTTGGAACGGCCATTTTTAAGAGGTTACTCATTGTTATAGTTGGATGTGAAAGACATGTATTGTTCAAAATGCGAACAACCACCTCTACGCCGTTATTCCTCCGACGATAAACCGGATACCCACCTCCGTCCAAGCAAGTAGTATCGTTATAGCTCTTTGGATAATGTTTGGTGCATTTTCCTTTTCTCATGCAAGGTGATTCTTTATTCCTGTCACCACATGGTCCGTGTACCATGCATTTTCTAACCGTATCAAACAGGACCGGGTCACTCTGCTCGTAGGGAAATTCAGCTGACACATATTTATCAACATGGTCAACTGTACGTATTTTCTGCGACTTCTCCAGATATATAAGTAAATGCATATGAGGCAATCCACGCTTTTGAAACTCAATGGTATACACGTACCCGACCACATCCCCAAACACCTTCTTTTCGACTATCTCATCCATCAACGCCTTTCTTTTCATCTCAAATACTCGCGCACTAAATCTGGACAGTCAGATGCAGTCTGATGAGGATAAAGTGCTTCTTGTATCTCTGTCCAGTTTGGATTCGCCATCATGGTGAGAGATATCTGGATGATGATTATAGCGTGTTATCGCCATGGAGTCCCGATAGATCTCGTGCATCTGCCTTGGTCCTCCGACATGCGTAGACGGCAAAACACACAGTGTACCCCCCTGATCCGGAGATATCCCATCATTCTTCATCTTGATTATCGAACTGTAACTATCTGCACGCAGCTTATCCTGATTGAACCTTATCCATCCTAAACGGTTATGTTCAGTCGAAGCCCAGGCATCCACCACGAATTCTTGGAAAAGTTTACACCCCCTAAGAATAGTAGAGTATTCCAGTACGCGAGGAAATAGATAATAACTATAAAAATCCATCAGGGTTAGACTTTTATTTCCAAAATCTTTAATGCTTTCCTCCCAGAGAGTTAAGTCGCAGCTCCAACCCATCTCACCATAAGGAAAGAACAACACATAATGCAGCGGCAGATAAAGAGGATGGCATTCAGTTATCCTGGTCCAACTTTGCCCATTTTTCAGGTGTAATATAATATCGCGAGTCCTTTGTATGTCATTCTCTTTTTCAGGTACGATAACCGACACTTCCTCCACAACTGGGGCGTTGTACCTTCGCTGATCAGATTCTGAATTAAAATGCAAAGATACCTCTACCTTTTTACCAGGTTCATCTGGTATGCTCTCCATTATCTCTTTCGCCTGAATGTACTTGGGATAGAGTCTATTGTTAGCTCTCAACGTATCTTGTATAATACGCAGTACTTCACGTTCTAATTTGGGATTGTTTTGTTGTCGTATATCCAGCGCTTTCTCAGGATCATAAAAGAATAGTTGTGAATAGCTTGCCTTATTCTCCTCCGCAGGTACCAAACAACCGCTATAATGCCGCAGCTCTCCATGTATTGAAAAATTTTCAGGACCACCTCCCTTCTTTTAGCTCTATTGTCATACTCGCACCCGAGACTCGTAAAGGCGTTTGCGGAATTATATCTCCTTAAATTTTTCCTAAACAACTTTGAACTACTGTCATCCTCGTCGAACAGTTCCCTTATTGCCGGAGGAGGCTCACGAAGATCCGGCAATCTAACTCTTCCCTGGTTACAGCATCTAGTAAAAACAGGATTTATCAAAGAGGAATCGCTCCTTCGTTCGTCGATTCAGTGCAAAGCGCCGCACCAGTTACACTTATGTTCCATCCTCCCCAGATAATGTCAGCCGAACTGGTCCAAGTCTTTGCGTCTTTTTGTAGTTTTTTTGTAGAGGATGAAAGCACCGGAGTTTCGTTCAGGAGTTTGTCATCATCAGATGGGTAGTAGTCACTGTAATCGTCAGACGATATATCCTGAGGCGGAATAGACCTGTCCAAAAATAGCCACATTAAAAAGAGCTACATCTCTGTCTAAAGTTTAGAAAGTTGATTTGAGCCATAAAGTTTTTGGAAGAATTAGTATAATTACATATCGTCGTCGTTTTCTTGGGAGTCCTTTTTTGAACCCACGTGCTTATTCACAACTTCATAATCCATACCAAAATTAGTATAATTGCATAAGAAATTAATCGTCGGAACCAATAACTACGATTAAAATTGCACAAAAAATAAATAAACAAACTAAGCTAAATCAGAACAGCAAAGTATTGTCTTAGATAACAAATCTTCAGCTACATCATTTATTTACCTGGTCACCACACGCAGCAGCACTACCCATATATTGTGCACGATATTTTGCTTCATCACCCTCATATTGACCACCGAATGGATCCTCTACAACTTTTCTCATCCTAGTATGCTTATGAAGCTGTTACAACAATAATCCATATTAATAAAAGCTTTGTATATAGTAATAAAACGACGTATCTTGGATGACTTACGAATCTGAAATAAAGAACTGTTCTTAGACGTAACAAACAATCATCAAAAACCAAAAGACGGTTATTTTCTTTTCATCCTTTTTTCTTCATTTTAAACATAATGTTTAGGATGCTATTATACTCTTGACATTTAATCTTTTGTTCTCTTAATGTTAATCTTTATCATACGCTGAATTCGCCTGATCTATTGTCTATGTAAATATGTTATTGTACTTTTAGTTGATATGGGATGATAAACATGTAACAGAATGGATACAGGCACTCAGAATTCGTAAAGAAATCTTACCATTTTACCCTGTTTCGGTGTATTTCCACCATTAGAAACTCCATCTTGTTGTCCCGTCAGAACTTGTTCCTTGATTTGTCCACGTCTCAAAAGTATATTATACTTTTCTTCCTTAGTCAGAGAAGCATACTGCATTTTTTCTTTTTTTAAAAGACTGATTAAACAGAACAACCGATGTATAAAAATATAACCATTAAAAACTCACCAATGTTTCTGGCTGAACACGCACTCGTGCCTTGGGAATCAAATCCAATTTTCGAACTGTGTCAGCGTCATTGTTACCAGTCATTTTTCCCATATCTGCTGTTTCCTTCTCTTTCTCTGCTGCTTCCTTCTCTCTGCGTGCTTTTTGGGCTGCAGATCGTACCTGAATGTTCAAAAGGAAACAATACACAATCAATAATGTGTGTGCATAACACATTTAAATTTTGAATCAACACATATAGGATTCTTACCGAGGATACTTGTTTAATGCTTTTAACTTTCTGCACTGGTTCCTTTTTGGATGCTCTCTCGGCCTTTCTCTTTTCGTTATATTTCTTAGCCTAAATATTAGAAACAGAAATAAATTAAAACCCGAACTTTAAAAACTAAACCCACATAAACAAAAATATCAATCCATACCTTAGATTCACCGAGTATGTATTGTGTGCAAGGTTGTTGACTAAAAAGCTGGAAAATGAAGAAATATATTTGCTTAAGCTTATACGCATATACATAAAATCCTGGCACAATAACTAACCACATATATCGGAACTACATTGACAGATTCAGTGTTCACCTGGGTTTGTCTTTGTTTCTCCTCCATTACACGAAGCCTATATTCTTTATCGTCACCATCGCCTTGCGTTTGCTGAAGCATTAATTGTTCTCTACTCCCTCCCAAATTAATTTCTCCACCACAGAGATCCGATTTCTGAAATATAGAAAAATATAATACAACACAAACATTCCTCACAATTTAACCATTCAGCGTTGCTTTCGACAGTGTAACTATTCTCACAGTAAATAAATAACGTACGAACCTGAGCATCTAATGGACTTTTGATATGCTCACCCTCTTGTTGTTCTATCCCTTGTCCAGACCCTTCACTGCGAATAGTTAATAATCTGTTACGATTTTCTTCACGCTTTTGTTCATTCTCGTTGAAACGACGCCGGCTCTGACCCTCCATTCTCCGAGCCTGAAAACACAGGTTAATTTTTAAAAATGCATCAAATTTGCTGGCTAAAAAAACTTTAGATTAACTTACTATATTAGATTAACTTTAGATTCAAGCTCTCTCTCTGCGAGTCCCTATCTGATTCCTGACACTACTTGTTATTATCATGCAGGAGTTGTTGAAATACCTGATCTAAATAGTACTGATTTAAAGAGAAGTAGACTATCCCTCCATCCGACTTTCCAATACTACCCTACCAATTACCACATTTACAAACAATACAGTGGTCCCTTAATTAAAATTAGCACCTTTACAGATACGGGTGATGTCATTGAGATATAAAATAAAGAAGTTTAAAGAGTACATGACGCCTCCACTGTCCCTGGTGCTTATACGCACAATGCTTAGCATGAGTTATATATTGTAATGATCTAGCTGCTGTCAGCACTTTTAACGTTACTGGAGGTGGATTGACACAAATTTTAGATGCTTCTAGGGATAATCTAGCTGTTATAGTTGGCAAGCCAGTGGATCACTTTAGGTAGCAGGGGAATGAGATCAACAACTGCTTCTATAGAAGAGATTATTGCTGGATGTAAACCCAAGCACATACATGTTACAGTACTGTTTTCTCAAGCCATTAAATTATTTCAGTTAACTTATTGCTGTGTCGATTACACTCTACGGCATGTAATCGTGTCTTAGAGTGTTAACTTATACGATATTTTGCTTTTATATTACGTTCTTCTGGCACTGAATTTAATAAGAGTACCTAGAAAACCACATTATCTTATAAAATCATAAAGGATCAGCTGGGGTTGTTCAAAGCAATTGTGAAGATGCAGGATAGATTATCAAAAGAATCAAAATAAAACACAAAAAAAGAATAAATCATAGTTTTAATTTAAATCATACTTTTAAACACAAACCATACATTCATCAATACACACACGTAGATTAAAAGATTGCAATTAACATTACCTTTTTCCTGTCTGCTATGAACTGATTTTCAGGCCTTGCATTCAACTAAAAAAAAAACAATGTATTATAAATCACCAAACACGTTAATGTCTATAAAAAAAGTAAATTTGACTATAATAATATTGTTTTCACCTGCTGCCGTGCTAACTGTTCTTTTAAAACACGCTCATTGTATTCATGTTGTTCTCTTTCCCGCCTAATAAACTCCTGCAATGAGTAAGTTTAAAAACAATTAACAGTAATCTCATGACAAATCAAATCTCCCTTGAATATTAATGCCAACCATTCTATTCTATATCTATAAAACTACCTGTCGTTCAATTTCAATTTGTTGTTCAAACTTCAGCTTTGCTTCGCGCTCCATCTGCTCTTGTTTTTCCTGCCTCTTCTTCTCCCACCTTAACCTTGCAGCAACAGACCTAGCCTGCAATATGCATAAGATGTAAATTTTGCAAATTTATTGTTATTACAAACAATGTAAACAATCATATCTTAAAACATACATTAATAGTTTGTTGTCCATTGTCGCCAGCTTGTGATGATGTTGTCTTTTGCCTCTTTGAAGAACTGATACAAAAATCTATTTTATTGAGCGTACTGATCAATAAAAACATTATAGAATTCAATCAAAGATAATTAAAGACTAACCTCATGGTGTTTCAAATCAAATTGATAATGTCTGTAAGCTTTTATTATTGAACCAAATACACTGAATTGATAATCCTTCACACAGAGCGTTTGTTTGTTTACACTTCCCATGGTATATATATAGAGGTAAATTATATGGGAAAACTGTTGGAATAAGGAAAGCCAATTCAGTTAGGAAATTTTGATTTCTTGATTAGGATTAGGAAATCTTGTTAAATAAGGAAAGTCTTTAACCAAGCCATCTGTGGGAGTTGAACCCACAACAAACATGGGTGTAAGCCATGTGCTCTGCCGTTTGAGCTAAGACGGCAAATATGGTTTCCTAAGTAAGCTGAAAACAGATTTAGGACTCACCCCATTTAATAGTGAATATTGAAAACAGATAGAATTGAATAGTGAGATAAGCTTCTCACTAAAAAGCTCATTCCATTGCCAATGAAAACATGATCACAGCTTGTAGTTGTTACATTTTCTTCAACAATTCCATTGCCAATGCAACCAACCCTTGCTTTCAATGACTTTCAATTCCATGTTCACTGAACCTGTAAGTTCAAACAGGGGAACAAAGATGCTTTCACTTCTCTTTGTTCTCCGATCCAAAATAAAGTTTAGAGTAACGGGAAATTTTTTTTGTTGTTGTAGTCGAGAAAACTAAAACGAAACTGAGACTGGACAAAACACACCAATCATACCTTATCATAGTTGAATCTATACCAAACTCCGAATCTTTTCAGTCTCAGTACCAAATGAGTTTCGCAGTAAGAAATAAATAGTGATGGGCTACCTAAGTTCAAAATGTTGTTTAGTTAACATATGTACAATTGACAATGCAAAAGAAAGAGCACCTACATCTACAGTTGGGTAACTTCCTACACATGATTGGAAGAATCACTAAAGCAACATACCTTAGTGAAGTACTATTTCTTATGGAACTCCGATGTCCATTTTATACGATCTGCATCCCTGCACAAACGGGGCCATAAACATGGTTAGTGTTGATCATAATGCTGATCTAGCCACCAACAACCGAAAACAAACCCTCTTTAATTTATGAGAAGCATCAAATTTACTAAAAAACCTTGAGAATTTCCCTGACCTAAGGTACAACTTTAGGAAGACAATATACTGAGATAAAACTCAATAGAACTCAATCAAAGAGATAATGCTCTTCAAAGAATGAACACTTACCAATGCCCTAAAATCAAAAAAACACAGAATGAATAATTTGAAAAGTCCGAATTATCAGTATACACATACTCAACAAAAAAAGAAAAGTAGGCTTGCTGACAATAGAGTTAACCTGTGATTCCAAATAAGAAGACTTTGAAATCAGTGAATTGAAACGAATAGAGATAATAGACTATGAAATCAGATAACATAGAAGATAGAAAAGATTACCAAAAAATCGAATCTGATGAGACACCCATTGTTTGAATTAGCCTCTCTAGTTTCCAGCATCACAATGTATCTTGATTCTCACACTCAAATCATGGTCCTGAGGCTCAATTCCTAACAAAATAAGCATGCAATTCAATCGGTTACCAAAATCAAAATCCCTAATAAAACCCAAACCACTAAACAATCCGGTCACAATAAAAACAACAAAACTCAATGGAAACTTGGTACCAATTAACTTGCGCCATTCAGATTCAAGAAAGTATTCGAGAGAGAGTAAGGGAGAACTACTGTATGAACGATGATCAAAGAAAAGTCTAAAGTGAATATAAGTAAAACCACTTTTTTATATAATATATATATATACAGATATACACGAATCGACCATCCCAAATTACTCTCGCAGATAGAATTTCATGGTACTAAATCGAACGATTTCGTCACTAAGAATAATCAGATACATCGAATTCGACAATCCCCATTACCTGTAATTTAAACACCAGCAGCAGCTACACGAATCGACCATCCCGAATTACTCTCGATCGCAGATACAATCTCATGGTACCTGTAAATTGAACGATTTCCTCACTAAGTAATCAAGAACCAAACCGATAAAAGAAGAATGATCAGATACATCGAATACGACAATCCCCATTACCTCTAATTTAAACACCAGCAGCAGCTCTAAATGAATGAATCCTCCTTGGAAACAACTACAACAACATGGATATAATAACATTGAATTCCCTCCAAAATCAGGGTATGTTTGGCTTCATACATCTTGAGATTGAGGCAGGGTTGAAGAGAAAAGAGGAGAAAAATATATTAGGGCTGGGTTTCTCTATCGCGTTTCACTCTCTTCGAGCCACAGGATCGAATTTACATTGTCATTCTTGTTTTAGATTGAGGCAGGGTTAAAATTCAACATACCTTGTAATATGCATCATCTCCCAGCTAGTATGCTTCAAAGAGAAAAAAATAAATCTCCCAGCTAGCTTTTATCTGTAAAAAATAAATCTCCTAACATGATATTTTTTCCCCATCATGAGTCACAATAAAGTCTAATTTGACAACCGCCATAGATTAGGTTATACAATTATATTCTGCAGCAAGACACCATATTCTACTATACAATAATCTCAAACACTAAGATTTTATGTTTGCCTAAATTGGCAAATATAGAACGATAGCAACAACGAACATTAGGTATATATCCACAAATCTGAAAGCAATCTAGCACATTCAGATAATGAACTAATTGAATGATTGTCAGAAATAGTACCTTCAGCTTAGAAATTACCTCATGATGAGGAATTTTCTTCATCGTCTTTGTTGAAGTATTCTTTACTTCGTCCGCTTTTCAATCAAAAAACCATGGCTTGCAGCTGCATAAAGCTAGGGAGAACTGGCCGGGGATCGAGCACTTGACTTTGATATATAAGCTAAGCCATTTGTATCCTTCCCTGCAACAATTTCATATTCAACACAAACCCATATTTCATAGATCTCTAAAACATCTCTTCAATTCCTTCTGTCCATCGGCAACAACTCACATCTCCAATGGCAGTAAACTCCATCTTCCCTGATTTTTCGACAAAACTATATCAAAATTCCAACTTGGAAACACGAACCCATTATTCCTCTCCATCCTCACCATGTGATTCAGCATTACCTTGTAAAGCACAAAGTAAAAACCCTGAAAAAGAATCAACAAACTGTAATCAGGACTTACAACAGAGGAGCAAGGAACGCAAAAAATACGAAGCACAGAAAACAAAATTCCAGGGTAAGAGAACTTGAGATACCATCAACCATTTTTGTGTAATCTCAGTATATGCGTAGTGATGTGAAATATATAAATCTGCGAATATAAATCTAGGATTTATTCCTCCTCCACATCATCATGTTTCTGCCTTTCCTCTTAAAGTACAAAGAAAAAACCCTGAAACAAATCAATTGAGAATTAGAACAGGGAAGCAAGGAAGAACACCGGAAAAAAAAAAAAAAAAAAACAGGAAAGCAAAATTCTATCAATAGTCTCCGAATTAAAGCAGAGAGGCAAGGAAGAACACCTAAACAAAGAAACAAAAATTTAGGTTGTGTGAGTGTGAGAGAGAGCTCATATTCCATAAACATCCACGACTGCAACTGCTTGTCGCTAACAGTACAGCTCCATCCATATCTGCGATTATAGCCACGAACCCAGACCACCACCGTCTCAGCACCACTTGCTGCAACCATTTCAGACCAACTACACAGATGCAGACAACACCAGCATCTCTAATTCCTTGAATCACACAGCAACAAACCCCAACTTCTCTGTCATCTTCTTCAACCACCTCCAGCAATCCACTACCATTAATGCCATCCAACCAACCATCTCCATGGAATACCAGCAACACCATTTACTGATATTAAATACGGCAGCACCTCCCTGTTCTTCTCCATCACTAATCACTGCTCTTACTTGAGCTTAACAGCTCCATTAGTCGATGTCATGTTGAGTTTAAACTCAAATGCTCAACAGACTCGAGTTATCGGCATATGTAACCTTCTCCCAGTTCCAGTAATCCAGCATGTAAACTCCGATCCGGCAACAACAGCTAAGCACCAGGAATCCCACTCAACCACAGCAAACCCCATATCTTGTTAGACCCTTTGGGAACCTTCTTTGTTAATCCTGACCCAGCACCAGTTCCTTCCATTCAAGTGCTACATAATCAACAGCTAATTCAACCTTCTTTGTAGCTGTTCCAGTAACATCAACAGCTACATACGAATTCAATTCTGCTCACTGCCAATTTAATCCCAAGTGCCTGAAACACTGCCATCATAATCATCTTCCTTGCTCTTTGTCAAATGCATCACCAGCAAAACACCAATGTCAACATCTTATTCAAACTGCCCACAAATTGTATCTGTTGCTGTAGCCGTCACAGGAAATGCCAATGCTTTATCACCAAGTACCACCACCGGAAATCCTTGCCTCGTGCAGTCAAAATAAACCCTGAATCTGATATTGCTCTCTATACTCATTAACGATATTGCAACCTCAATTCGACCCCCAAAAATCTTGACCCAGCACCAGTTCCTTCCATTCAAGTGCTACATAATCAACAGCTAATTCAACCTTCTTTGTAGATGTTCCAGTAACATCAACAGCTACATACGAATTCAATTCTGCTCACTGCCAATTTAATCCCAAGTGCCTGAAACACTGCCATCATAATCATCTTCCTTGCTCTTTGTCAAATGCATCACCAGCAAAACACCAATGTCAACATCTTATTCAAACTGCCCACAAATTGTATCTGTTGCTGTAGCCGTCACAGGAAATGCCAATGCTTTATCACCAAGTACCACCACCGGAAATCCTTGCCTCGTGCAGTCAAAATAAACCCTGAATCTGATATTGCTCTCTATACTCATTAACGATATTGCAACCTCAATTCGACCCCCAAAAATCTTGACCCAGCACCAGTTCCTTCCATTCAAGTGCTACATAATCAACAGCTAATTCAACCTTCTTTGTAGATGTTCCAGTAACATCAACAGCTACATACGAATTCAATTCTGCTCACTGCCAATTTAATCTCAAGTGCCTGAAACACTGCCATCATAATCATCTTCCTTGCTCTTTGTCAAATGCATCACCAGCAAAACACCAATGTCAACATCTTATTCAAACTCCCCACAAATTGTATTTGTTGCTGTAGCCGTCACAGGAAATGCCAATGCTTTATCACCAAGTACCACCACCGGAAATCCTTGCCTCGTGCAGTCAAAATAAACCCTGAATCTGATATTGATCTCTATACTCATTAACGATATTGCAACCTCAATTCGACCCCAAAAAATCTTCCCGTACGACCATCACAACCAACACCGGTCTGAGACTGTAAAACCCATGATAATCCCCATCATAAACATAATTAATTCAACCAATTTTACTGCCTCAAAATAACAGTGAATTTTAAAACTCTATTGGTACCGAAATATCAGGGTTTGACTTCAATGAATCATAACAATTAAACCATACTAATAGATCAAAAATTTAATAGAAATTACGGAAATTTCAATCCATCGATTAGTAGATGCTTGTAAGATGAAGATATGCTTGACATTGATTAATCAAATTACAAAACAAAACAAAAAAACCTAATTCACAAAATCAAGCTGCATCTAAATCCTGGTGTAAAACATGTAGAACACAGAAGCAGAGATCATCTTAAAAGCGAACCATGAATACAACTCAAACCCCCTAAGCCTGCGGTGATTAAGATGAAACAATTAATCTTCAGAAACTTAAATTAAGCCTAATACATCTAATTCTACTTCAATTAAGAGCAAACCCATCATAATTAGATCAAATTATAAATCAATTACACACAAACAGAGTTAATTTAAGAAACCCTAAATTACCTGGTTTTGTGATTTATAACAGCAACTCATTCTTCTTCTTTCTTCTCTTTCGTTTCTTTCTTCTCTGTTCTTCTCCCATCGAAGATGTAGAGATGATTTGTGAATACGGCTTGAGAAACTTAGATCGTGATATCAGGTTTCAGTCTCTGTTCGCGGTTTTGAGAAGAAAGTGATACATAACGATTAACGAAGAATTTTTCCGAAAATATATGTGCAATAAGATACGGTGTATGTGAGCTTAAATTAAATTAGCCAAAACAGTTTCGACCGATCTCGGCCACAGGATCAAATCTCGACGCTCACGAATTATATTATATGTGCAATAAGATACGGTGTATGCGAGCTTAAATTAGCCAAAACAGATTGGACCGATCTCGGCCACAGGATCAAATCTCGACGCTTACGAATTACTCTCGTTTCCATTTTTTTCCAGGCCCCAGGATCGTCGATACTACGGATACGTTTATCCCGACCATAACCACCATATTTCCTTAAGGGGGAGACTAGGTATCACGCCGGCCTGCGGCCGGCGCTCAACCTCTCGTCGATTTTTTCCAAATCGAATATGAAGATTTACTTTAAAAAAAATTATTGTTCATTTATTTGGTCGATCGATCAATATCTTCTCATGCAATTTTAGTCTTGGTCATAACAAAACGGCTCCAATCTTTAATTGGTGAGTGTCATATTATATTGTGTTAGTTATTCGACTCACAATAAAGTGTTTAATTAGCTAGATCATAGTAGCCGGAAAGCCGGGACCTACGGCCCCGGCGGTCGAGAAAATTTAAAAGCAGATATAATGCCCAAATATTTAGTTGATCGTATCATATTATAGTGTGTTAGTTATTCGGCTCACAGTAGAGTGTTTAATTAGTTGGATCATAGTAGCCGGAAAGCCGGGACCTACGGCCCCGGCGGTCGAGAAAATTTAAAAGCAGATATAGTGCCCAAATATTTAGTTGATCGTATCATATTATAGTGTGTTAGTTAGTCGGCTCACAGTAGATTGTTTATTTAGTTGGATCATAGTAGCCGGAAATCCGGGACCTACGCCCCGGCGGTGGAGAAAATTTAAAAGCAGATATCGTGCCCAAATATTTAGTTGGTCGTGTCAAATTATCTTGTATTCATTAGTTGGCTCACAATTGAGTGTTTTATTAGTTGGATCATAGTAGCCGGAAAGCCGGGACTTACTGCCCCGGCGGTAGAGAAAATTTAAAAGCAGATATAGTGCCCAAATATTTAATGAGGACGGATCCGTTGACAGGCTAAAGTTTTACAAGATCTAACTGTGCCTGTGTTGCCATTGGATCCGTCCAAGTTAATGGTGTCGATTTAATCAAGTTTGTGTGCTTGTCCGGGTCGACCAACAACCCATAAAATAAAATGCTTTCTTCGTAACTTAGTTTTCTCCATGCCTTCGCACTTTTCTTTCCATCTTTCCAACAAAAACCCGTGAACTGTGTAACTAAAGAAAACTGTTCATCAACTTAACATCATCAATTTGGAAGAACAATTGAAATTCAAAACCTATTCGAATGGCCACTTGAATTCTTCAGAAGGAATCCTTTATATTAGCGAGCTAATTGTAATCCAGAGACGAAAATTGGATTTAGGAAGAAACATCCACAAAGATCCGAGGTTTCAAAGTTCAATACAGTACAAGTTAATTTAATCAATCAGAGAAAAACCAAATCATTTACCAAATCCCATCGTATTGAAAGATATATTCCTTCTCCATCGATGATTATAGATCAAGCTTGACCGGAAGATCTTGTCCAGATCTCTTGAATTTTTATAGTTCTCCATGTAAATCAGTTAAACAATCTTCTTCTCCGGAGTGTGTAATTTTAATTTAAAGTTTATTCTGTATCTTTTTGAGATTTAGAACATACAGAAGAAAGAGTAATGAGTTTCGTTTTTACATGATTTCTCTGCAAGTTGCGAATCTAGAGTAAAAAGATAAAATAAAGATTGAAAAAAAAAAGAGATTTGACGAGATAATGGGAGTTAAAAATACTTTTAATAGGTGACGGGTGATGGGTTGACCCGGGATATTTGAGTAAACTTGATTAAATCTCAACCATCAATATTGATAGATCCAACGACAACAAGGGGTTGTCAGATCTTGTAAAATTTGAGCCTGTCAACGGATCCGCCCTCATATTTAATTGGTCATATCATATTATAGTGTGTTAGTTAGCCGGGTTACAGTAGAGTGTTTAATTAGTTAGATTATAGTAGCCTGAAAGCCGGGACCTACGGCCCCGGCGGTGGAGAAAATTTAAAAACAGATATAATTCCCAAATATTTAGTTGGTCGTGTCATATTATAATGTGTTAGTTAGTCAAGTCATTGTAGCGTTTTTAATTGTTTGGTGTTTCTTTACACCTTGTTTACACTCTATGCATAGGCACGCTTTTCTCATCTCTCCCTCTATTATACGCGTTAGTTTTTATTTAGTCCTGCTGTCTGTTTGCAACGTTGTTCCATAATGGTATGAAAACTATATATTACCTGGGTTATATCACTCAGAGGCATATACTTAATTAGTCATACCACATCCGAAGTAAAGATTGGATAATATATGAAGAGTAGAGGTATCTATTCTCATTCTTCCTTACATATGAATGAGAATGGAATTGGAAGCCATTAACAAACATCCAATAAATCAACTCTTAGCAACAAATAAAACTTGCTTTAGGAGTTGACAGTTTAATTATCCAACCTGTGTATATGGATGTAACATACAAAACACCGATAGGAAAATGTATTTCAAGTTTTTTCATATGAACTGTACAATGTGGACATATATTCTACAAAGAAAATAGAAGTTGATTCACCAAGTCAAGCTCTTTACACGGATTCACATAATGTACATATTACACTACATTATTTGGAATCAGGAACATGTTTACTGTGTCCACTCAATAAACGAACCGTGCTTACAGTGATAGCCCAACGGTAAGAAATGCAAAACGAAATAACGTCATTTTGTCACCGTTAGTTACGTACCTATTGGCAACTTGGAAAGAATATCGGACTACAGAATAATTATAACTAATTAAGCAGTGTATCATTACTACCAATCTCGATCACGGTCATGTCCTTGTCTCTGGAACGCTCATGCCGACGTTCTTTGCCCTGATCATGTATTGGAATCTATCAGAGTCCTAGCATTTTCACCACCTTTTCTCCTACTACATAAATAGTCCCAAAAACTGGACTAAGCATCACGTTACCTAAACATACGTGTCTCCTTGTCTTTGTTCATCTCTGTCTTTCTGTAGTAAATCACAACAAAATAATAATGTTAAAGATCAAAAAGTAAACTACATTTACAGATTAAGCACTATAAGTGAACATATCACGGAAGTAAGCGAACATTCAGTAAACGTCTTAAAGTGCATATATGCCTACACATCAAGAAAAACCTATTGATCACTACATTCTCAATTAGGGTGACACACACCATGTTTGGTTTTTCACCCTTGCTACAGATTAAATACAACCATTTTATGCCATATGGCACACTTCTGGAAAAAGAGTGGGATCTTTATGCAACACAAAAGGTAGAAAAGAGTGGGATCTTTGCGCAACAGCTTATAGTAAAAAACACCTTCTTAAATAAATCAACGGTTCCCCTAAAGTCAATCTCCTTATCCTGTCTGAACTTCAATAGTTTGTTGATCATTTGCTTACTCAACAAATCAACATTTCAATAGCTCTTTCTTTTCTCTTATTGTTGAAAAAACTCATTTGTCTTTGGGCAGAAAATTGAGAAAAAAAATATTCACCAGAGACCTAATTCAAACATATGATTAAGTGAGGCAGTGTAGACATAATGATGTATTATGAGAAAAATTTGGTAAAGTAAATCATGGATGATTTATACCTTTAGTGCAAAGCTGAGAAAACCCAGTTCTGTAGCAACACAGGACTGCGAAAAAAAGACTCCAAATCTAGAAATATAACCATTCATGTACCCATCATGTGAATGTCTTGCAAACAATAGACTTTCTTCTCCCATGTTGCAACCCTATGTCGTCACCTTCTGTTTCACTCTTACCTTCTTCACCACTTGCACCTCCCTTATCTTCATGCTTATTTGTGTTGGCAGATTCAGATATCTCATCTTAGTATCGCACTGAGTTGCAACCTGATTCGGTCACTCGACAAAATAAGGTATTCAATCCAAGTGACACTCAATACTCTGACATAATATTACATAAGCTATTATAGAGCCGTCTTTAGAATGCTGCAGATCACTCACTTTCTATAATATTTCTAAGCAAACAATCAATGGAAGCTAAGGCGATTAAGATTTATCTAGTTTGGTGTTTGCAATATTGACGTAACCGACTTTCTCATTCCAAAATTGGGCTTAAAATCAACTGATAGAACTAAAGAGCTTCTAATTAGAATCACAGAAACTATATTGCCTCTATGTTATCCATGTGGGATCACCGAGTACAAAACTGTGTCACGCTAATTCATAAAAATCGATGAAGGATATATGATACTAACTTAATGCGGAAATACAATTGTACAAAGCTTATCAGCCAGTTTCCCCTGTAACAACACACCATGGAACATGCACACAAATGCAGAGAAATAACACCTATATGTATAATTGTTGGAAGTTTCAAAAGGAACTGTGAACAGTAGTCATACAACCAAGTATGTCAATCAATTGAAATAAAAACTTTTGTACTAAATAAACATCTACCTAGAGTTTTAGAGTAAGTGCACCAGTTTCTCTTCGAGTTCTGCTCCTTTTTGTTTCTAAACATTGTTGTATTCCATCTGCATGTCCTGGAATTGGCGGAAAAACAAAAGCAAAAGTAAATATATAAATAAATTTATCAGCAAACCCAAACCCAAATCCGAAGAAAAACTAACCCCTATAATAATTTTTCAAAGTTACAGGCTAAGGAAAAAATGCAGTGATACAATGCCAAATGGATGCAAGAAGTGCAACGGATTCAGTATGTTTTCACATCTTTAAACATTAAGTCCTCGAGGACATTATCATAGACATTGACCACTTAAAGTAAACAGATGTTGGGTGATTCAACATTTCTGAATCCAATAATATTTCATACATCCTTCCCACAAAGATGATAATGGTAGTTATCACTATGTTAAACATCAAAATAAGAAGTGTCAATTCCTAAGAGCTAAGATATCAGCATATTAGAGGTTTTAAGTGGAGTTGTCCCCAAAATAATTATTACATGGTAAAAAACTCCATATTCAGAAGCTGTAGACATCAACAATAAAGCTCATGGTGAGCATTCTACTTTGAGAATAGAACTATGGTTCATGTTTGATCCTTCATGATACGGGTTAGGTACGTAAGGCAACTGCAATGCACCACATTCTAGACTCAGCAATGCACACAAAAGCAAGGCATAATTTCACGATATCCATTGTGGCAAAGGCCTGTATCCAGATCATTATCATAAACGACCAACATATCCCAACACCATGTAACATCTACACTCCCTCTATGACCCAGACACATCCAATACAACCTATCAATCATCAATGGGAGTCTGCACATAAAACCCAAAACCAATTAGAATGCAGAAACCGAGCAACATATCACGGGACCATTGTACTATTCATCCATAGACACTTGAATAAAGGTGAGATTTTTAGATATCATAACGTATCGCCTCCAATTGTTCATACTTACAGATGAGTAATGTAAGGAATGAAGTCCATAATCAAACATAAGCTTGAACAAACATGAACAATCAATATTCTTAACATGTCTTGTGGATGTAAATTTTGAAATTTTTAATCACCTCTTTGGCTGCCATAAGCAAGCTTTTGTAGCAAAGAGAGATTACAATTATTACAGAAATATAAAAACCCAAGCAGAGAAGAAATTAACGCTCTAAAATATATACCTTGCATCGGTCGATTCTTGGCAAATTTTAAAGAAAAAAAAAGAACTTCAACTTCTTCTTCTTGCTACTGTAGAATAAAAATTAACCTAATACATAAAAAAATTCAAAGAGTAAATAAAAAACACACACCGAAATTAGGTATAGTTCTTGAATAATCTGATTTGGGGGATGTGTGCAATGAACCAAATAATTATATGTAACTTTCGAAGCAAAGAATGAATAACCTTTAATAATAAGAGGGTGGATGGCCCTGCCTTTATATTCTTTAACAATAGCCAAATCACAGCAAGTGTATATGAAGATGACCCTTCCCTGTAATAAGAAAATATCAAACATTAGGGACATAATATTAAAAATTCAAACATAGGCAACACCATTATAGAATCACAGATTGCAAAACACTAAAGATTTGGATTCTACTACCACACTTTGTTCCGATAAATTTTCATGAATTCAATCACCGTTCATTTCTAGCATATAAAATAAAATAATTTAACGTTAGAAGGTCTAAGAACAACATACCAGGTTTGCATCTAGAGGCATAAAAATACGTCAGTCTTCATTCTTTAGTCCTCATCTTTCATGATCAACTAAACAGCAAAACAACCCCTTTCTCCTTAGATTTTCTGGCTATTGGTACCTTCTATATTTGATGCATCTCTGGCTCCTTCAGTAAGTCCTCATACACCTATATAATTCAAACAATTTAGTGGCCGTCAATGTGAATACTTAGAAAAGTAGAAGCACAAAAGAGATACATAAACTTGGTAGAAGATCCTGACCAAGGTACTGCAACTATATATATAATCAAAAACCAAACACATCCCAGAACCAGTAAAATAAATTACCTGAATCATAATTTCCTGAATTGAATAAGAAGAAAAACAATTAGCTGAATCAATTATTAATCTGAAAAAAAATTAAAGCCAAAATTAGGGTTATGGAAAGGACATCAATAGATACTTTGATTTGCATTATTTCTCTTTTTCAAATATTCTTCTTTGTGAATTTTGTCGAATTGCAGTGATATTGATGGTGGCGATGGATATGGATATGGGTTGCAAGAACTTCCTGTCAAAATCAACATCACTGGGTATGATTAGAATTTGTATAGGACAAAGAGCTTCAGTCGCAAAATTACAAACACAAAAAAATTAAATGTCGAAAGTAAAGACGACAGAGAGAAATCAAATTCAAAGTGGGATTCTCGTTTACCTGTTAAACAAATCATGGAAATTTCCTAGGTCTAGGATTCCCAGAGAGAATTAAGAGGAGAAGAATAAATCGAGAGAGAAGATTCTCAATTTTAATAAGCTAATCGCACTCCTAGATAAGGAAAGGTCGTTCCATGTTATTAGTCCGGGCCAAGGCATCATCTGCGCCGCCCAAAAATTATATGTCCCAAACGGATGCACACGATACATCCTCGGCAGTAGCATTGAGTACAGTCTCCATCTCTTAGAAATAACACCTATATATATAACTGTTGGAAGTTTCAAAAGGAATTGTGAACAGTAGTCATACAACCAAGTATGTCAATCAATTGAAATAAAAACTTTTGTACTAAATAAACATCTACCTAGAGTTTTAGAGTAAGTGCACCAGTTTCTCTTCGAGTTCTGATCCTTTTTGTTTGTAAACATTGTTGTATTCCATCTGCATGCCCTGGAATTGACGGAAAAGCAAATATATAAATAAATTTATCAGCAAACCCAAACCCAAATCTGAAGAAAAACTAACCCATATAATAATTTTTCAAAGTTACAGGCTAAGGAAAAAATGCAGTGATACACTGCCAAATGGATGCAAGAAGAATAAGTCCAGTCATAATTTTTCAAAGTTACCCCTATATTAGCTGGTTCTCCAGTTGACATGTGAGTAATCTCTTGGGATTTTAAACTATACTGATGTTCTAATTCATCGTTGACATGATATATACGCTGGACAAAAATAATTCTACAGCAAGGCGTTCTCGAATTTCATTCGAACCTAACTGGGATTCTCGTTTACTTACTTGTTAAACAAATCATGGAAATTTCCTAGGTCTAGGATTCTCAGAGAGAACCAGGAGGAGAAGAAGCAAAAAAAAAAAAAAATTGAATGTCGAAAGTAAAGACAACAGAGAGAAATCAAATTCATAGTTTGGGCTCTTAGCTGGAGGATACCACTTCAACTAATCTAATAGACAAAGACAACATTTAATGAGCATGAAACAACATGGAGTTCCGTTACATTAGTTTCAAACAAAACTTGGAAAACTTATCAAATCCGCCCTTAATTATAAGATATATAACTATGAAGCAACAAATAGTAAATCAAATCAATTCTTCAATCTGAATCGATTTGATTGAAAGTTAAATCAGCGAAAACTCGCATCTAGGGGGTAGGGGGCAAAAAAAAAGTCAAACGGGATAGCCAAAGGTGTGATTTAGCAAAACGGCTTTATCTTTCACTAAAACCGTAAGAGGCATCGTTAACGTAGATGGTGAATTTGGCACAAAGTAAATTTCACCAAAAGAGCCACTGCATATTATTTCTTGGGTCAAGTATGCTCGAGTGCACTTCTTTTCTTTAACCATTTTTACATACATAGCATCACACACATGGCTATTGGATGATAGAGGCGTTGATGGCATATTGGCATGGGATGTGCTCGGTAGAAAAAGTACAATGATATTAAATAATCTATAAATAAAGAAAGGTGCACAAATACCAATATCGCCAACATCCAGCGAGTTTCAAAAAAAAATCATAAAGGCTTGACAGCGATAACCTAAATGACGTATGTATGAAAGAGTTGCTAACTTGCTATTATCTTTTACCTTGTCTTTTGATTTTTGAAGAACCCCTTACAGAATCTGCTGACTGAAAAACAAAAAATTATCAACAGTGAAAGAAAAGATATGTTCGTATACTTACTTCTGGAAAGAAAGAAAAAAACCATCATTTTATTAATCGTTGGCGTTGAATTTCAGATGACGTGATTAATGTACTCACCCTGTGATGCATAACTAAATGACTGATACTTAACCATAGCCAAACTATAGTGCAGAGGTGTTTATTTCCCATTCTTTCCTACCGATGATTGTACAAATGGAATAAGAACCCAAATGGTAAGAATATAAAAATACATTATAATATGAGGATTACCTCTGAGGTCAAAGATTTAATAGCTTCATTGCAAACCAATATCGTATAGTGAGTGAGGATTAAGGAGATTTATATACGCAATGGATAAACCGAATATTGTTGCATTTCGCAACTTGAACTGGAGCTAGAAAAGACTAAAGAACTTCAGTTTCCCAACGGTTCTTAAGCAAATATAAATTCACATGTGATTTGAAATATGATGTTCTACCTGTGTGTGTCACTTTGGTACTTCTTGATTCAAAAATTCGGAACCTTTTTTGGTCAAGGTCTGGAAACCTTCCAGAAAAAGAATGACCCGAAGTTATCAGTATAGGTGTGATGAAGCATGGGGGGCTTGCAAGCCTTGGGAATCATGTTACTTAGATCGTGTAGCTTGTTGAATGTCATCTATATATACAGGGTTTGGTGTAATCACCATTAGTCATCAACAACCTTTAGATAAGCGTTCAAACTAAAATACACTTTTGTCGGGGATAGTCAGGTTTGAAAGCGGTTAA
This sequence comes from Papaver bracteatum, assembly GCA_023529315.1. NCBI lineage: Eukaryota > Viridiplantae > Streptophyta > Magnoliopsida > Ranunculales > Papaveraceae > Papaver > Papaver bracteatum. The sequence goes on from JAJJWX010002457.1 coordinate 510,831, forward strand.
ATGCAGTATGTCAACAGAATACAACCACCTCTTGGATTTGCTAATCAAACATAGATATTTTTGGGGATGAAGGAGTGGATCAGTATGTGATTATATTTGTGCATAAATATAAAATGTAAAATCAAATAACAGATTCTGGTAGGAAGGAACAGGGTGCATACTTTTCTCCTACCATGACCATATCGATGGTGTTGACGCCATTGGGGAACATGAAGGCCAACTTTTCCCAGTTCCTAACTGACTCTCAACAATGAGGAGGCATCCGGTGTTGTTCGGATGTCACTTAAAGTGTTTAGCTCGGATACCCCTATCTCTTAGACCTGCATAAATAGTTTCTGCAGTTATGTATTAGCAAACAAACCAATCCATAACAATGACACCTTAAATCCGAGACAGTAATTATCCGCTAATGGAAATTTATTAAACCTTGAGGTACAAACCAAGACATACCATAGTATACCATATTTTCGGTGCTCGATTGAACTAAGAAAGGATTTCAAGTTAAATAAGAAATACCTATTTTGGTAAAGGCAATGAGTCACGTCTACGATGTAATCAACTTGATACATTGAGGATCCTCCCTTCTGGATTTTGCAAGTCACCTGTGATGCCATTTAAGAAAAATTCATCAGATACCAATCAAATATTAGGATTATTCGAAACACTATGACAGGGAACCTGAGCACCATTTTCAAAAGACAAACCGACCGAAATGTATATAAGGAATAACCAATTGGTTCTATTAATTAAATTCACATGAATCAGTAGTACTAAAAATACAAAACTAACATTATGACAGGAAATTGAGAACCATTTTCACGGGGAAAATGTGGAACTCAAAGACAAATTGAAACTGATATTAGGGTTTTCTTTAGAAGAAGAACTAATTGATTCTTTTAATCAAATTGGAATGAATCAATAGCAACAAAAAGAGAAAAGCAAGTTTATCACACATGCAAATAAAGTTTGAAATCGTTTTTTTTTTAAAGAAGATCCAATTGGTTTCGTTAATCAAATTTGCATGATTCAGTAGGCAACCATCGTGGGCAGAGTATGTAAACTGATGTTGTTTGAGATTCAACAGAACCTTGCTTCTATAATATCCAACACTACTTCACCTAATTCCTAAAGAAACTTAAATAATACATCTAATTATACTTAAATTAAGAGCAAACCCATCATAATTTGATCAAATTATAAATCAATTTCCCACAAATAGAGATACTTAAAGAAACCCTAAATTACCTGATTTTGTGATTCTTCATCAGAATAACCTCTCATCGATAAATCAACAACAACCTCTTTTAATTCTCTGTAATCATGGATCCAATAACATTATCCGACTCCAATCAAATTCCCAACCAGATGAAACCCTAACTTCAATTTATAACAGTAACTCTTTCCTCTTCTTTCTTCTCGTTCGTTTCTTTCTTCTCTATTCTTCTCCCGTCAAAGCTGTAGAGATTCATCGATCCATAGAATAAAGTTTGAAGCAGGAATGATATGGTAGCAGAATGGTAAATCAAATCCGGACTTAAGGACGTGATATCTCTGTCTAGAATTTCCGAAACACGGAGGATGATAAAGTAGGTTTCAACGATTTGTGTTTGGTGCCGCGACAGTTCATAAAAATTAAACACTGTTCACGCTCGGTTAGGGAAACTTAGTCTGGGCCAAGGCATCATCCGCGCCGCCCAAGAAAATATATGTCCCGATCCGACGAACGTAAGTATCTCTCGCCGACGATATATCATGGCCGCACGATCGCCGAATCCGACGGACACCTTTGTCCCGGATATAAGGAACACTTTTCCTTAATAAAGAGACTAGGTATCACGCCGGCCTACAGCCAGCGCTCAACCTCTCGTCGATTTTCGTAAAGTTTCTCTAAATTTATATAGCTAAAACTATAATATAATCCAACGAAAAATAAAAAGATAATATAATCCGACGAAAAATATATAATATGGAGATTTACTTTATAATTTAAGCATATAAATTTCATATTAATTAAATTTTTTTTAAAGCTATTTTGTTGCTGAAACTGCGCTTGTCTATGTTGTAATGTTTGTTTTGCTATTTCCAAAGCTATTTTGTCTGTTTTTTCCTTTTCTCTTCGCTTCCTCTGTGCAATGATCACAGCCTGTTATTTAATTTGAAAAACATTAGTGCCAACACAGAAAATAACGAACACAACCAAAGAGAAGGGGAGTTATTTTGCTTATTATTACCTCTGATGCTACCCTTTTTTGTGGTTCTCTTTTGTTTGTCGGTGTTTCTAAAACGTCTGCAAGGGGGGAATTTGTAGAGCGTCCAAATTCAACTTGTTGTCGCAGAATTATATCAGAGTATGATGTTGAAGTTGTTCCAAACATAACTTGTTGTTGCTGAGTTCGAGAATCTAAAACTATCTGTTGTGCTTGGGGTGTTTGTTGTCCATCCTAGCCAGCCTGAGTTGATGTTTTCTTCTGCCTCTATGAAGAACTGATACATAAATCTATTCATTAAGCATACTGATCAATAAAAACGTTAGAATTTAATGCTACATAATCAAAGACTAACCTCATGGTGTTTCAAATCAGTTCGACAACGTCTGTAACGTTTACTATCCCGAATACTCTGAATTTCCTTCACACAGATAGTTTTGGAGAATGAAGCTATTCTTCCGTTGTGATGATGTACGAATTTCACTTATATTATGACTGCTAAGCACTCTTATATAGACAAAAATTAGCTTATATTAAGAAACCTGGTTATGGCTAAATTTTGGAATTTTCCAGGTTTAGGAAACTGAATTATATTAGAGTTCTTTTTCTATTAGGAAACTGTATAGTGGTATTTGCACCCCAGCAAAAAACTCCACTTTTTTGTTGTTGTTTCCTACAATGCCTTACAACAAACGGAGAATCTAACAACCAATAATTATGCATTAGAAAGCTACCATGTAAATTTTAACATAGACAACAGAAACCAATAGAATAAGCAAACTTTGAAAGAAAAAGTATCTTTAGCCGAACCTAATGCCAAGTTTCTTTTTTTTTAGAACAAATAAAGTGTTAGTACCACTTCACAGTTAGGTGCATCCCATGAAATTATCTATAAGTTGCATCAAAGAAGTAGAAATCAATATATTCTAATTCTAAAGTACCAAAAAACAGCATGTTACTGCAATTTATTCATATGCAGAACAATGAAAAATTGTTTTCTGAAATATTTTCAAGTCATATTCGCTTCTAACTGATTTGCTCCCAATGCACATCAACATTCCTTCCATTTACTACAGATTCTTCTATAAACATTGAATCTGTAATGTTTCAATGAACAATAAAAACAAACCATATAAACCCATTCAATCACATCACCAGAGCATGCAAGGTTTCACTCAAATAATGGTGCCATCTGTGGGATTTGAACCCACAACGACATGTGACAACCATGTGCTCTGCCATTTGAGATAAAACAGCAAGTATATTTTGCTAATATAAGTGTACTTCTAGGTTTAATAGCCAATAGACTGCTAGGTTTCATAGCACGTGCACATTAATCAGATACCTTACAGATATTGATCTACTTTTGTATCACCATTGTTGTCAGGAATTTACCTGCAGTTGTTTCTGAGAATCTGAAGTCAGTGCCAAACTCCATTAATGAGCCATCGAGGAATACTATGATTGCAGCTTACTTAGCTTGGAGAAGGGACAAATTCATCAATTGGTTCATCCGGTTCATAACATATTAAGGAAAGGGGGAAAAGTCGTTTCGTGCCCAAAAAAAAAAAAAGTTATCAATTGGAAGTCTGCAAGGAGTGCCAAAAAAAATGGTTTCACCTTACACAAATTAACAACAATTCCATCTACGGGAGTCGAACCCACAACAACATGCTAGAGATCCACGTGCTCGTGTAATTCTAATAAAACTCAAGCAATAAAACACAACAAATGGACAAAGCGGTTGGTTATACTTATAATACCCTTTTAAAAGGCAATTTCTGTAAATTGATGAATTCATATCAATTTCATCACTATCAGTGGCAAGTTTCTTCCCTTATACTTCTTCAACTTGTTTTATCATTCCCAGAAACGAACATGTTAAATTGGCCATCTTAAAAATCTGAAGCAACAATCTTATAGTTTCTTTAGGAAAAATTCAAATTTATAGAAATATAACTAACCTTTGTTGTAAATCTTAAGATTAACATACCATTTCGGTTTTTCCTGATCGTTTTAGTCTTGAGTAATGATTGCATGGTACTGTTTGAAACGACATGAGATGCTTCTAGTAGAAACACATCACGCATATGGAGACCATATAGTTCATCTCGCTAGGGGCATACAGGGCGCCATAGCTTTTACTCCCAGGATCTCAGAACTATAGCTCTATCTGCGACGTAGAACACTTTGGAGTTCAAAAGAGGATCAAAATTAAAAATCCAAGATTAACATAAACAATCACTTTCTTACACCGTGTTATCACTTATATTCACTTCACTTAACAGGAGATCGCAGATTGTCTCAAGTAACACTTTCTACAGTTTAAAAAATATGATTTTCTGATTTTCCTTTCTCTGCTGGGATCATTATCCTAACTTCGTAGTAAAGGTTAACATAAACATATGGGCCTTCGTACCATTAATGGAATACAGGGCGTACTTCCTTGCACGCACTTTACGTGGAGGAGATATATCGCCTATTCAAACACAGAGAGGATCCGCATGCACATTTTGGAAGAGATAGCTATACCGAACACTTCTAAGTGACTTCTTTTGGATAAATTATGGATCCCATATCCCCGGCATTACAACTCCAAGTATTTAACAACTTCATTGATAGATTTATATGAGAAACATGATGGTTAAAACAATTAGGCAAGTAAGTTAAGGATGTCAGTGAGTACCTTCCGCTATGATAGATGTATAATCTTTGACAAATCAGAAGTCCATACAACACTTGTGCCTTACCGGTGTGCAATAAGCTCCTTCCACGAACACTTCATGCCCCTTCATATAATGACTTACAGAGAAACCTTTGTTTGTTGGCAAACCCAACTTTAAAATTCACAGTTTTATGTATATGCTTTGTTTATCGTCTTCCCAATTGAGTCGGATGAATGCAGTCGCTTATGCCCTGTAGGCAACCCATAAGTGTTCGGGGACTGCAACATAAACAAATGAAACAGCAGGGTCAGACTTCACAATTTGCGCACCTCCCATGAAATCGTCCTCATGTAAGTTCTGCAAACAGATTTCAAGATGGAGTTCTCCAAAGACACCTGCAATCTGTACAAACCACCATAAGCAGAACGAATATTTAGAGTTGAACAACAAAAAATAACAATCATGTAAGAAGATGTGCAATTGAAACTTAATATTTCGGTTTCAAAGAAAAAGATTCTAAAGTTGAGTAGGAAACGCGTACATCAAAATGCAACAATATTCAAATATTCAAGCAAATTAAAGTTGTTAGAACACCAAAATTAAAGTAAATACCTACCCAACCTTCAGTTCCATATCCACTTCAAATTCTACCTCTAACTAAACAGACAACATACCATGAGAACGACGCAATGGAACTAAGCTAGTAATGGTTCAGGCTTTCTTCAAACACTTTGTGTTTTTCAACTGGTGGTATTGTTTTTATCATTATGTCTCGATTAGTTCCTTCAAATTGATTTCCCTGCAAAGAATTCGCATCCAAAGCATTCAAATTGGGGATTTTTAATTCAACTTCGCCCCCTAAATTTAAAAAATCAACACACAGCTAAAACCTATGAAAAAAGAGGGGAAAATTCTCTAATATAAGACAAAGATATAGACAATGATGACAATCCAATAACCTCAGATAATAAATCCAACTTCAGATAATAACCTCAGCAAACATTATACAATGTCCAAGCACACATCTCAATCACAATCACATCTAGCATAACTGTAATTCTTTACAAACATAATTCAATCTCCAAATTCCCCAAAAGTAATTCTGCAAATGTCAGACTCTTAAAACACAATTAAAGACACCTAAATTGTAAAATACACAAATCTCGACCTAACATGGATCATTGAAACGTATTGGTCCCTGCATTGGAACTGACAGGTTTATCTTTACCCATCATTTATTGAAATTGTGAGGTTTGGATATCATGAATAGTAATGAAAAGATATGGCAACAACAGAAAAAATTGAAGCGAACTAAGAACTACCATTTGGATTTCAGGTACACCTAAGTTGAAAGAAAGTACTTCTGAGAACGTATTGCATATAGTCATACAACCTCTAGTGTGAAATTCGAAAAGTAAGCATTAGACTTGCTTGCGTAGTAACTTTTCCCTGCACTTAATTGAACAAAGCCTCCACTTTATCATTATTCAAATCAAAAGTAGCGCTGGAGTTCAAATTCATTACCTAAAAGACGAACATAATTACCGTAAGTGGAACTTAATTGGATACCTCAGTTGATCATTTTGACAGAATTATGTCGCATAATTACCTCTCTGACAGCCTTCATTGTATCTAAAGATGCAAAATCGATTACAATAAGCACTACCGTATGAATGGTGGTCATTATCAAACCTTAGAGCACATTCTATTTGTATTTGCCAACTTAAATTCATGTGAAAACCAAAACTCGTCACTGCTCATACAATATACACATCTAACAAAATCAATAACCAAACGCAAAATATTTTAAGTGTGTATGATGCCAAAAAAGCAAGGAAAGCAAATGGCTCCTACCTGCATCCAGGATTCCAAACTGTTTCTTCAAAGAGATTCAGAGAGATACATTGACTAATAAGATAGAAGCAATCCCTGTAATCCCTGTATCACAACACAAAAAAAAGAGAATAAAAATTAGAACATGCAGTTAATAAAAAACTCAGAGATTCAAAACTCAGTTTATCCAGTTTTCATCTGGTTCATAGAATTTTTTTCTCCCACATGTTTTCCCTTGCAGGAATCAGTTGACACTCAGAATTTCAAAAAAATCACCCAAATATCCAATTTTCATCGGATTCAAAATCAAGTAAAATAATGAATCGTCGATGAAGATAAACAACTAATCTGTAAAGAACTAAACCCAAAATTAAACAACAAATCGTCGATGAAGATAAACAATTACCTGAGTCAATTATTAATCTGAAAAGAATTTAGCTTACTGACATCAATTCCACTTCAAAGAATGAAACACAGTTGGTTGTCTTACGAAGACGGAAAGCAAGAAAAAATAAAATCGATGCAGTAATAGCAAAGTATAAAAATAAGGATTATGAACTATATTTATTTAGATGATGCTCATGAGATGAAATTTGAGGTTAGCAAAGGCGCAAGCCACTCGGAAAATATATTCACACCCAAAAGTCACCCACTTGCCCAGTAATATTCCATTTTAGAGTTGAGCAGTCTTTTAGAGGATAAGTCAACAATAAATTAAGCATGATAGGTTTAGGAGATTGAATCCTTATTTCAACAATATCCCACCGCCTTCTCTGTATTTGAGTGCTTATTTCTTAGCCTTTTGTCATAGGAGATTGAATAAACCATGCAATTTCCTAATACATATGTCTAAATCATCCAATTCACACATCTGCAAACTATCTAGATAAGGTTGTGCAGCTAAGTGAAGTTATAGATGAGTGCGGATACTAACAAAATATTTAACAATAGAACTACCTGTAGAAAAACAAAAAGCATACACTTTGAGCATATTACCTTAAACTTCAGGAGCATACAGAAGCCTATTAAGTATATAAATAACACAAACGCTACGTGTTGGACACATTTTCGTGCATAGAGAAATTGAATTATGCTTTCGGGGCTAAGAAGGTTAAGCCACTGACTGTGTAAATCATGAACATGCAAAAGACAGGAACAACAGCTCCACAATATCGGGCAGGAAATAAGGATTTCTAAGAAGAATATATAGGAAGCCAATAAAAAGTAGTCACCTACCTTATTATTTTTATCTATCCAGTGAAGAACTATATATGTTGGGTGTGCAAGATCCAACATATTCCAATTGGAAAAAATATACTTATTATTTGATGCCATCTTCAATCCTTATTCAAGTCGTGATAATATCAATTTCAAACTGCCACTTTATCTCTTAAAGTGCTCACAACTTTAAATATGTATGGAACTATTCGAGATTAAAGTACTTACATGAGCTATCATCGTGATGAATTGCACCTATTTCATAAACAGACGCTCATCCCACAACAGTTATCTCTTTGACCTTTTAGCGAGCAACAACACGCATGTGTCATGGACTAATTTGAAGATACACAATGGTGCCAGTTGATGCTAATTTTTCATCTTATGAATAACCATATCCTTCATCCCACCAAGGTGTGATACAACTTGTGCAACAATTCCAGGCTCATCAAAATTGTGCATCCTTCTCCATTCTAGATCTGCAGCCAACAATCAATACAGAAGCAATGAACAACTTCCAAAAAAAAAAACAATCCAAAAATTTATAGAGTCCACTAAATCAATTCCCGTCCAAGCAAAGCACAATTATATGTAAGAACATTTGTTATCAGATACAGACTCGGTTATATATGCGTTTTGGTATTAGCAGTTGGATACGTAAATTAAAACTGATATACTTTTTTTTTTTAATCAGAAGCTTAATAAACTAAAACACATGTCTTTACTATCATTCAATTCATAATGAAAGGAGTGAAGATACGTAGATTTGTATACAAAAACATTCAAAATACCTGTGAGTTGTTATTCCTTGAACTTCAAATCGACTTTCCATTGGTGAGGTGTCTCAAATTCACTTCGTTTGTTCTTACGGTTTTGAGCTCTCCGACATCTGCAGCAGAATCAGATTCAAGTACGTAATTTCTCTAATATGAACGCAGAAGGCTTTTAAGCCTTTAAACATCATTGGGTATACTAAAACTGAATGAAAAAATCAATTTCAGAAGAGATTCAGGTATATTAAAGGCACCAGCATGACATGAGATTCTGTATGAGATACAGAACATTGGAGCGGAACGATAAAATCCATGGAGTCATCGAGAAAGACAATTTGAAAGAAGAGTGGAATGAAACACATCAGTAACTACATATCCAAATTAAAATCAATCAATAAAGCATGAATGAAACAACATAACCAAGATACAGAAACAGAGTATCACAAAGTAATAACTCAGATTACATTTGCCACCACTGAGAAGGTGATATACTGGCTTCTCACGTCCAAAGAGTCTATTCAATTGACATGATACTGAATTTGTTTTGTCTTCCTAAAAGAATGATACTGTTTTATGCTTTGGTACACTACCTCTATCTGCAAATAGATTCAATAGAATCTCCGATGTTATCCCCCTCCTTCATTTTTCCGTTTTATCTAAAAAAACCAAATAAATCCCATCTCAGATAATGAATCCAACTTCAGATAATAATCTCATAAAACATTATACAATGTCTAGGCACACATGTCAATCACAATCACATCTAGTTAAGAATATCCTAATCCAAAGAGAGAGTGTGATACAGTCCAATGCTTTTTATTAGCTTTACCATAGATATCTGCAATTACCGATCAATTGAACAAAGCTTGGATTAAACAAATTGTGGCAATTGCTGCAAATGAATGAAAGCAAATAGAAAAACTTAATAATCAAAACATAAGATTCATAACAGTAAGAATATACAAACCCAAACAATTTAATGTAGGCATCACAAAAGAAGTTCGTATTGGTTTCAGAAAGAATTCAGAAGTGATAATTAATAAGGAAGAAGAATTTGATCTTTTTAATCATATATACCAAAACCTTGAACCCATGATCTCATGGTTCGAAAATAACTTCTTTACCGATAAATGCACAAAGGTGTCTATATAATTTCGTAAGAAATACTGAAAATATATGTTTAACAATCTCATGACTAAATTTTTTTATGTTTTTTACCTCCTATATTGAATAGTGGCAGAACTTGTTTATAAGACTCTTCTTCGTGGCAACATCAGCACCACAATGGCAACATCAACATCATAAAATGCAGGAATATCAAAATCCACACCATTACAACCGTTTTTATCCATAGTGTATAACCCCTTCATCTCCATAGTGTAATTCATGATCACCACCCTTGCTGTAAATTAAGAGAATAGCGAATAAGACTATGAGATTATCACATATTACGAAACACAAACAGGGCTAACTCATCAAGTTTAAGATGTAGTTAAGGCCTCAAGCATGAAAACAATAACATGTAATGATCCTATATCCACCCTTTGGTACATCTGGCGCCTAGTTCTATGTAGCGACATAGATTTTTAACAATATATAGAAAAGGATAATGTAGGGCTTTCGTGAACTTATCTACATACTAAAATAAAATATGCACTCTAGGTATCTCATGAAAACCAAATGACCTTAATTTTTCTGTTTGTGATCCTAAGCCATCAAAAAAATCTAAAATTCCAGTTCCAGAGTTTGAAAATCAAATAATTCTGCACAGGCACCAAAAGGAAACACCACGCTTGCCACTGAAATCATCTACTTATGGGTCCAAAGATCTTTCTGCCAAAATAAAAGTGACAATAAGTATAAAATAAAACACCATAATTGTAAGCCTACTTCCAAAAAGATAATTGTTTGGATTAGTTATACTTAATGTTCACCCTTTGCAAAAACTTTTAGCATCTCTGGTGTGTCTCTTCTTCTCTATTCATATTTAATAAAATATATTTAGTAAAATCTAATCAAAGAACCGTTGTCTAATAATAATTAATGATTACCTGCAATGTATTCTTATTTGTACATTCTAGCACGATCCTTGATCTGAGTACAATTCGTACGCTGCTCTTGACTAAACAGCTAGCACCTACCAAAATACATGATTCAAGTCATGTTAATTAGGTTGGAGTTCATGAAAGAAAAATAATAAATTCTTCGCCAGTTCATGGAGTTTCTAGGAACCAAAAGAAGTTGGGTCAAGCTCTTACTGAAGTTAAGTGACTAAGGCGATGTTTTCAACGTATAAAAAACTATGTAGCAGGGCTCAGTATTTGTCACTTTTTAACTCGACTATATCGATTAACTTTGGTTATAGGTAAAACATAAAATTTAAGAATCGAGTGCAGCATGGAGGATTTTAAGTGTATACTAACCAAAATTGAATCAAATGCATGGAGAAAATCAACTTGGTGTGTGATAAGTATGACCTTCTTCCCTAATAAAGCTACCATTATATACTCCTACAAAGACCAAGTTAGATTTCAGTACGACACAAATAAAAACTTGCCAATTGCAAGCAGAAGAGAAATGTGAAATCATATACATTAAATATGCTTATAGCAGTACGGGCGTCAACTGCACTAAATGGATCATCTAGAAGATATATATCAGCATCCTGATTTCATTGTATGGGTCATCTCTTCTCCTAGACAAATAATCAGAAGTAGTAAACAAACAGAATAGTGAATAGAACAATCCTTGCAAACAATTAAGTTTTTCTGTTTTGTCTAAAATCGATTGATAAGTGGAACAAAACAAAAGAAACCAAGATTGATATGAACCCTTGCTGTGAAACAATCAACACCAAAACCCTAGAATCGACTGCCTAATTCTTTATGTCAATTAAAACCCTTTCAATCAAAACCCCTAAAATCCAATTTACAAGTCAAAACCCCTAATTCGTTACACTGGCGTTAATTTCAATCTGTGGCAACGATTCAAAAAAAACAGTAGTTCAACCAATTCCTGCGATGAAGATAAAAAGGTGAGGGAGAATTAAACCAAACAAATCAATTAGGGTTAGAGTTATCAGACAACAGATAAATGATAAATAAACCAAATTAAGAGTTTCTCATATTATATCATCATAATTTTATATTAATTAATTATTTTTTAATTTTTTTTAATAACTAAATAAATAATATAATAGAATTGGATATTAACTGAAAATACTAAGACAAATCCCTCAACCTTTTTAGAGTTTTGTTTATTGTTCATTTGTTTAATAAATCACAACAAAACATCCTGGAAAACGACATTAGTTGCCTTTAAATCATTTGATTTATCTTGAAGTACTCTGATTATTCGTCTTGCAGCTTTGCACCTAGACAAAGCAACGTAGAGTTGGCCGTGACAAAACACAGGTGTCTTCAAGTCTATGCCAACGTGTTGCACCGACTGTCCTTGAGATTTGTTGATCGTCATTGCATATGCCAACCGAATCGGAAACTGGCGTCTCAGCATATTTATGTTCAACTATGAAATACTGGGCTGGAATGATATCCTAGGCAACATCACTTTTTCTCCGATCTTGCTCTTCTTTCCCATCAATTTTTTTGCTTGTATAAGATACTTCCCGCAGTGCGTCACCAATAACCTTTTTCCATTGCAAAGTCCCTCCGAGGGAGCGAGATTTCTCATCAGAATTATCGGACATCCAACTTTGAGTTGTAGTTTGAATAAAGGCATTCCTGGAGGGTTTAGATTTTGTAGAAATTCATTGCTTATTGGTGGTACCCTACCACTTTCGTCGGGAGTCAACCTATCAGCTGCTAAATATGTGTGTGTATCTCCGTCCAAAAAATTAAGTGCTTCGACATTAATCTCATTAACATCACCATTGCGTGCCGTGAGAATCATTCCGTTAGTTAATTCCTCCTCTGAAACTTGTTCGTAACACTCCTCATCCCCTCTCCAGATTTGTGTTTTTGTGAGGCAGGGATAAAGATTTGTTATTAGCTCTCTTCTAGTTTTACATACGTTCACAGCCGATGGCAGATCAACTTTGTCAGCTGGTTCGGAACCGACCTGCAAAACATAAAATAAGATAATAAGAAGTTTAATCAGTTGTGTTAATATAAGCTAATTTCCAACTATAATCTATCATGGTTACATGAGGTATTATCATCAAATAAATGAATCTAAGATGCATGGAGAGATAACAAAGATAATTACCTTGAGCAGGAAATCCGCATATGCTCGATTTTCCGGTTCTTGCATATCCAGCCGCATATTCTTGGGGAGTGTCAAAACCTTTATGTTCTCCCATAAAAAAGATCTTCGGATGCACGCCTCCACTATTTCTGCCCTACCTCCATTCGGTATCACTGGCAAAGTCTTCCTGAAGTCTCCTCCCATAACGACAGTCACACCTCCGAAGTCGTCTTCCTTATTTTCATGAATATCCTGGAGCAACCTGTTTACCGCCTCGACACAATGCCTATGCTGCATCGGCAACTCATCCCATATAATCAAAGTCTTTGTTTTATAAATTCAGCTTCTTCCTTTTGTTTAGCTATTGAACAAACGCTGGTGCTTGTTATATCTATAGGAATTCTGAATGTTGAATGTGCAGTACGGCCTCCCTCCAAAATCAAGGAAGCTATTCCTGATATATGTAAAAAAATGCAATTTAGTAATCAAAATTAGATCAATAGAAGAAAGATTTATCAGACAGAATGATGGAAACCATAAAACGATTTTTTTAAAAATAGAATATCAAGCAATGGGATATATTTACCGGACGATGCAACAGTCAAAACAGTGCCCCCTTCAAACGGCAGCTCGCAGCAATGGTGTTGTAGACAAATGTCTTACCTGTCCCTGCACTACCATTCAGAAAGAATTTAGACCCATCTCTTCGCTCCACGGAATCTGTCACTGCTTTGAAAGCCGCAAGTTGCTCCTCATTTAATTTAGCAATATTCTGATTAAGCTGATCCTCATCTATTTCTGCCGTAATTTGCATATGTTCGCGTATGTAACGGTTTCCATAAAGATTATCCCAATCAATCCTAGACTTAGGCATCGAGCAGAAATGCGCCATCTCCTTCCCTCCCTCATGCAGCAATTTATCAATCAGGTAAAGTCCATAGTCTTCAATCTGCTCATCTGTTGGTTCTAGGATGCCATACTTTGTTATAATAACGTGATGTAAATCATCGCAGATATGCATCTTGAATTCTTTCCATAAAAATTCTGGTTCAGCTGGATTGCCATCTGGCAGAATTATCTTAAAAGTTTTCTCATCTGGCTTCCTACCTGAATAGTTGATGCTTCCCTCAAACAATTTACAAATTCAGCGTCGCTCTCTAATAACCCAAGCTCTACGCAGGCTTTTTTGTAGGTGGGTTGTAGCACGCCATTCACATTCCTCAGATGTTCGAACGACCTTGCGCCTGCCACAATAGTCAATAGCATTCTTAAATAGAACAATTCACCAGCGTTTGGAGAGACAAAGTACATCCTAGCTATTGCAAATTATTGTTTTCTTACTTCCCATCTACATTTATCTTTTTTCCACACCATATGCTGCGGAAATTCTTGATACGTGTATGCAGGGGCATCGGGATTCTCATCATAGTACTCGAAGTATGCCATCAATTTAGATTTATAATTCTCAGCTGTCTGTGTCACTCCTTCAGTTGATGCTTCAGATTCATATACAATTCTTTGCATACCTTTAAGGTGTATTGTCAACCTTTCTACGTGGGGCCTTTCTTTGTGCATATGGTATCCAAACGGATGCCAAATATCTTCTGGGGGACCTATGTACCTAGCGTCTATGTATATTTGTAACTCATCAGCCGATCCAACTACAAATGTTGTTTTGTCATACCCCTTGTATATGTACTTGTTGATGTACTTGACCGCCCTTATCCCAGCACATACCTCGACGTTAATATGGCAATTAAACATCCGAAGCAAATGCGGGTTGTATGGTACAACGTCAATGTTGGTTGCCTTACGCCCACCACGAACATCCACCTCCACGTCGTTATTCCTGCGACGATAAACCGGATACCCACCTCCGCCAAGCAAGTCGTATCGTTATAGCTCTTTGGATAATGTTTGGTGCATTTTACTTTTTTCATGCAAGGCGAATCTTTATTCATGTCACCACAGGGGTCCATGGACCATGCATTTTCTAACCGTATCAAACAGGACCGGATCATTCTGATCGTCGGGAAATTCAGCTGACACGTATCTATCCACCTGGTCAATTGTACGTATTTTTTGCGACTTCTCAAGATATATAAGTGCATGCATATGAGGCAATCCACGCTTTTGAAACTCAATGGTATACACGTACCCGACCACATCCCCAAACACCTTCTTTTCAACTATCTCATCCATCAACGCCTTTCTATTCATCTCAAATACTCTCGCAACTAAATCTGGACGGTCAGATGCAGTCTGGTGCGGATAAAGTGCTTCTTGTATCTCTATCCAGTTTGGATTCGCCGTCATGGTAAGAAAGATATCTGGATGATGATTATAGCGCGTTATTGCCATGGAGTCTTGATAGATCTCATGCATTTTCCTTGGTCCTCCGACATGCATAGACGGCAAAACACACGGTGTACCCGCCTGATCCGGTGATATCCCATCCTCCTTCATCTTGATTATCGAACTGTAATTATCCGCACGCAGCTTATCCTGATTGAACCTTATCCAACCTAAACGGTTTTGTTCGGTCGAAGCCCAAGCATCCACCACGAATTCCTGGAAAAGTTTACACCCCCTAAGAATAGTCGAGTATTCTAGCACGCGAGGAAATAAATAATAACTATAAAAATCCATCAGGGATAGACTGTTATTGCCAAAATATTTAATGCTTTCCTCCCAGAGAGTTAATTCGCAGCTCCAACCCATCTCACCATAAGGAAAGAACAACACATAATGCAGGGGAAGATAAAGAGGATGGCATTCAGTTATCCTGGTCCAACTTTTCCCCTCTTTCAGGTGTAAAATAATATCGCGAGTCCTTTGTATGTCATTCTCTTTTTCAGGTACGATAACTGACACTTCCTCCACAACCGGGGTGTTGTACCTTCGTTGGTCGGACTCTGAATTAAATGCAAAGATACCTCTACCTTTTTACCAGGTTCATCTGGTATGCTCTCCAGTATCTCTTTCGCCTGAACGTACTTGGGATAGAGTGTATTGCTAGCTCTCAACGTATCTTGTATAATACATAGCACTTTACGTTCTAATTTGGGATTGTTTTGGTGTCGTATATCCAACGCTTTCTCCGGATCATAAAAGAATAACTGTGAATAGCTTGCCTTATTCTCCTCCGCATGTACCAAACTACTGCTATAATGCCGCAACTCCCATGTATTGAAAAAATTTCCGGACCACCTCCCTTCTTAGCCATATTGTCATACTCGCACCCGAGACTCGTAAAGGCGTTGGCGGAATTATATCTCCTTAAATTTTTCCTGAACATCTTTGAACTACTGTCATCCCCTTCGAACAATTCCCTTATTGGCTGAGGAGGCTCACGAAGATCCGGCAACCTAACTTGTCCCTTGCGGCAGCATCTAGTAAAAACAGGATTTATCAAAGAGGAATCGCTCGTTCGCTCGCCGATCCAGTGCAAAGCGCCGCACCAATTACACTTATTTTCCATCTTCCCCAGATAATGCCGACCGAACTCATCAAACCCTTTTCGTCTTTTTGTAGCTTTTTTAGCAGAGGCTGAAAGCACCGGAGTTTCTTTCAGAAGTTTGTCACCATCTGATGCGTAGTAGTCACTATAATCGTCAGACGACGTATACGGAGGCGGAATAGACCTGTTCAAAAGAATAGTCACATCAAAAAGAGTCACATTTCTGTTTAAAGTTTTAAAAGTTAATTTGAACCTTAAAATTAATGCAAGGATTAGTATCATTACATATCATGGTGGTTTTCTTGGGAGTCATTCTTTTTTGAATCCACGTGCATATTCATGGCCTCATATTCCATACCCCACTGTGATAAGAGATTAATTGTGAAAATCAATAACTACGATTAAAATTGTACATATAAAAATATAAACTAAGCTAAATCAGAACATGAAAATAACAAATCTTCGGTTATATCATTTATTTACCTGGTCACCACACGCAGCATCACTACCCATATATCGTGCATGACACGTCGCTTCATCACCCTCATATTGACCACCGAATGGATCCTCCGCAACTTTTCTCACCCTAGTACGCTTACAAAGCTGTTACAACAATAATCCACATTAATGAAAGCTCTGTATATTGTAATAAAACGACGTATTTTGAATGAAATAAAGGACTGTTCTTAAGTGTAACAAACAATCATCGAAAACATGGGATAAACACGTAACAGAATGCATACAGACTTAAGATTCATATAGAAATCTTATGCATACAGACTTAAGATTCGTATAGAAATCTTACTATTTTATTTTGCTTCGGTGTATTTTCACCAATAGAAACACCATGTTGTTGTCCCATCACAACTTGTTCCTTGATTTGTCCATGTATCAAAAGTATATTATACTTTTCTTCCTCAGTCAGAGAAGCATACTGCATTTTTTTTAAAGACTGATCAAACGGAACTACCAATTTAAAATAAATAAATAAATATAACTATTAAAAACTTACCAATGTTTCTGGATGCACACGCACGCGTGGCTTGGGAACCAAATCCAATTTTTGAACTGTGACAACATCACTGCTAGTAGCCATTCTTTCCATTTCTGCTTTCTTTTCTAACTCGATTTGCCGCCTAGGTGCTTTGGTCGCAGATCGTGTCTCGAAAGTTCAAAAGAAAAAAAAACACAATGAATTAGATAACGTGAATCAAATATAAGATTCTGCAGATCGTGCCTGAAAATACACAATGAATTAGACAAAGTGAAGCACAACAGTTTTTTACATTTGAGTCAACACATTCTTACTGAGGGTACTTGTCTAGTGCTTATAACTTTCGGGACTGGTTCCTTTTTGGATGCTCTCTCTGCTTTTCTCCATTCATTATACTTCTTATATTTCCTAGCCTGAATTTCAGAAAAAGAAATAATGTAAAAGCCGAATTTTAAAAACTAAGGCCACACAAACAAAAATATCAATCCATACCTTACTATCACCGAGAATGTATTGTGTGGAAGGTTGTTGACTAAAAAGCTGGAAAACGAAGAAATGTATTTACTTAAGCATATGTGTATATACATAAAATTCTGACACAACAACTAACCAAATAAACTGGAACTACATTGACAAATTCACTGTTTACCTGAGTTTGTCTTTGCTTCTCATCAAGTACACGTTGTCTATATTCTTTATCGTCTAATATAATACCATTGCTTTGAGTTTGCTGGCATTGTTCTCTATTCTGAGGTTCTCCGCACAAATTAAATAGCCCACCACACACAGCCGATGTCTGAAATATACAAAAATATAATATAACACAACCATTGCTTATAATTTAACCACTCAACGTTGCTTTTGTCGGTAAATTAATAACTTACGAACCTGAGCATTTAATGGACTATTGATATGCTCACCCTCATGTTGTTTTATTGCTTGTCCAAACCCTGCACTGCGAATATTTAATAATTCTTGACGTTTTTGTTCACGTTTTTTTTCCTCCTCGCTCAAACGACGACGGCATTGACCCTCCACTCTCCGCATCTGAGAACCGTAGACAAAATATAATCATACTTTTAAACACAAACCATACATCCATCTATACACACATTAATTAAAAGAATGAAACTTCACCTTTATCATTTCTGTTATGAACTGATTGTGTTCTTCTCTTTTTCCTGTCTGTATTTCTGAATTTTTAGGTTGAACGTCTGTAAGAGATGAATTTGAAGATTGTCCAAACTCAACTTGTTCTCGCTGAATTAGAGCTGGGTATGATTTTGAAGATGATCCAAATACAACTTGTTGTTGCTGAACTGGAGCACCTGTAACTATCTGTCGCGTTTGTCCATGTTGTAATGTTTGTTTTGCTATTTCCAAAGCTATTTTGTCTGCTTTTTCTTTTTCTCTTCGCTTCCGCTGTGCAGCGATCACAACATGTTGTGTTAATTTCAAAAAAATTAGTGCCAACACAGAAAATCACAACCACAACCACAGAGAAGTGTATAGCAATTATCACCTTAAACATTCCTAACTAACTCATAATACAACTAAGTGAAGGTTAGGAAAAAAAGTGTTATTATTATGACTGGCTATATGGTGTCGATCTAATTTCTAGCGCAAACTTATACCTTTCCTAATTCATAAGAGGATTGATAATCCTATCTACAGACAATACCAGAGTAGAAAGGATTGATATATAGAATGTCAGTAAGCATATTTTCATCCTCGGTGATCTTTTTGTAATTATAAGCAGGCAGGCATACATGGAGAATGGACGTGTTAATGTTACATGCAATATATTGGAACATTGTTCATTGGATAACTTTGCTTATTTTTCCACCTTAATAGGTTCACAACTACGATGATGTGCATTTTTTTTTCTCTTACGTCATACTAATTCTTTAAACTTCTTAATTCTTAATTAAGCTATCAAGAAGCTCGGGAGATAAATAGTATGGCTAGACTGTAAAATACAACTGAGGTTAGAGCTAAGGGAAAAAAATATACGATAGGTAATGTTTTGTTTATAATTATTACCTCTGATGCCACTTTTTTTTGTGGTTCTCTTTTGCTTGTCTGTATTTTTGAATTTTTAGGTTGAACGTCTGCAAAGGATGAATTTGAAGATTGTGACGATTCAACTTGCTGTCGTTGAATTAGAGACGGGAATGATTTTGAAGATGGTCCAAATACAACTTGTTGTTGCTGAAACTGCGCTTGTCTATGTTGTAATGTTTGTTTTGCTATTTCCAAAGCTATTTTGTCTGTTTTTTCCTTTTCTCTTCGCTTCCTCTGTGCAATGATCACAGCCTGTTATTTAATTTGAAAAACATTAGTGCCAACACAGAAAATAACGAACACAACCAAAGAGAAGGGGAGTTATTTTGCTTATTATTACCTCTGATGCTACCCTTTTTTGTGGTTCTCTTTTGCTTGTCTGTGTTTCTAAAACGTCTGCAAGGGGGGAATTTGTAGAGCGTCCAAATTCAACTTGCTTTCGCAGAATTATATCAGAGTATGATGTTGAAGTTGTTCCAAACACAACTTGTTGTTGCTGAGTTCGAGAATCTAAAACTATCTGTTGTGCTTGGGTTGTTTGTTGGCCATCCTCGCCAGCCTGAGTTGATGTTTTCTTCTGCCTCTTTGAAGAACTGATACATAAATATATTCACTAAGCATACTGATCAATAAAAACGTTAGAATTTAATGCTACATAATCAAAGACTAACCTCATGGTGTTTCAAATCAGTTCGACAACGTCTGTAACGTTTACTATCCCAAATACTCTGAATTTCCTTCACACAGATAGTTTTGGAGAATGAAGCTATTCTTCCGTTGTGATGATGTACGAATTTCACTTATATTATGACTGCTAAGCACTCTTATATAGACAAAAATTAGCTTATATTAAGAAACCTGGTTATGGCTAAATTTTGGAATTTTCCAGGTTTAGGAAACTGAATTATATTAGAGTTCTTTTTCTATTAGGAAAATGTATAGTGGTATTTTCACCCCAGCAAAAAACTCCACTTTTTTGTTGTTGTTTCCTACAATGCCTTACAACAAACGGAGAATCTAACAACCAATAATTATGCATTAGAAAGCTACCATGTAAATTTTAACATAGACAACAGAAACCAATAGAATAAGCAAACTTTGAAAGAAAAAGTACTGCAGCGAACCTAATGCCAAGTTTCTTTTTTTTTAGAACAAATAAAGTGTTAGTACCACTTCACAGTTAGGTGTATCCCATGAAATTATCTATAAGTTGCATCAAAGAAGTAGAAATCAATATATTCTAATTCTAAAGTACCAAAAAACAGCATGTTACTGCAATTTATTCATATGCAGAACAATGAAAAATTGTTTTCTGAAATATTTTCAAGTCATATTCGCTTCTAACTGATTTGCTCCCAATGCACACCAACATTCCTTCAATTTACTACAGATTCTTCTATAAACATTGAATCTGTAATGTTTCAATGAACAATAAAAACAAACCATATAAACCCATTCAATCACATCACCAGGGCATGCAAGGTTTCACTCAAATAATGGTGCCATCTGTGGGATTTGAACCCACAACGACATGTGACAACCGTGTGCTCTGCCATTTGAGCTAAAATAACAAGTATATTTTGCTAATATAAGTGTACTTCTAGGTTTAATAGCCAATAGACTGCTAGGTTTCATAGCACGTGCACATTAATCAGATACCTTACAGATATTGATCTACTTTTGTATCACCATTGTTGTCAGGAATTTACCTGCAGTTGTTTCTGAGAATCTGAAGTCAGTGCCAAACTCCACTAATGAGCCATCGAGGAATACTATGATTGCAGCTTACTTAGCCTGGAGAAGGGACAAATTCATCAATTGGTTCATCCGGTTCATAACATATTAAGGAAAGGGAGAAAATCCGTTTCGTGCCCCCAAAAAAAAAAGTTATCAATTGGAAGTCTGCAAGGAGTGCCAAAAAAAATGGTTTCACCCTACACAAATTAACAACAATGCCATCTACGGGATTCGAACCCACAACAACATGCTAGAGATCCACGTGCTCGTGTAATTCTAATAAAACTCAAGCAATAAAACACAACAAATGGACAAAGCGGTTGGTTATACTTATAATACCCTTTTAAAAGGCAATTTCTGTAAATTGATGAATTCGTATCAATTTCATCACTATCAGTGGCAAGTTTCTTCCCTTATACTTCTTCAACTTGTTTTATCATTCACAGAAACAAACATGTTAAATTGGCCATCTTACAAATCTGAAGCAACAATCTTATAGTTTCTTTAGAAAAAATTCAAATTTATAGAAATATAACTAACCTTTGTTGTAAATCTTAAGATTAACATACCATTTCGGTTTTTCCTGATCGTTTTAGTCTTGAGTAATGATTGCATGGTACTGTTTGAAACGACATGAGATGCTTCTAGCAGAAACACAGCACGCATATGGAGACCATATAGTTCATCTCCCTAGGGGCATACAGGGCGCCATAGTTTTTACTCCCAGGATCTCAGAACTATAGCTCTATCTGCGACGTAGAACACTTTGGAGTTCAAAAGAGGATCAAAATTAAAAATCCAAGATTAACATAAACAATCACTTTCTTACACCGTGTTATCACTTATATTCACTCCACTCAACAGGAGATCGCAGATGGTCTCAAGTAACACTTTATACAGTTTAAAAAATATGATTTTCTGATTTTCCTTTCTCTGCTGGGATCATTATCCTAACTTCGTAGTAAAGGTTAACGTAAACATATGGGCCTTCGTACCATTAATGGAAGACAGGGCGTACTTCCTTGCACGCACTTTACGTGGAGGAGATATACCGCCTATTCAAACACAAAGAGGATCCGCATGCACATTTTGGAATAGATAGCTATACCGAACACTTCTAAGTGACTTCTTTTGGATATATTATGGATCACATATCCCCGGCATTACAACTCCAAGTATTTAACAACTTCATTGATAGATTTATATGAGCAACATGATGGTTAAAACAATCAGGCAAGTAAGTTAAGGATGTCAGTGAGTACCTTCCGCTATGATAGATGTATAATCTTTGACAAATCAGAAGTCCATACAACACTTGTGCCTTACTGGTGCGCAATAAGCTCCTTCCACGAACACTTCATGCCCCTTCATATAATGACTTACAGAGAAACCTTTGTTTGTTGGCAAACCCAACTTTAAAATTCACAGTTTTATGTATATGCTTTGTTTATCGTCTTCCCAATTGAGTCGGATGAATGCAGTCGCTTATGCCCTGTAGGCAACCCATAAGTGTTCGGGGACTGCAACATAAACAAATGAAACAGCAGGGCCAGACTTCACAATTTGCGCACCTCCCTTGAAATCGTCCTCATGCAAGTTCTGCAAACAGATTTCAAGATGGAGTTCTCCAGCACCTGCAACTGTACAAACCACCATAAGCAGAACGAATATTTAGAGTTGAACAACAAAAAATAACAATCATGTAAGAATATGTGCAATTGAAACTTAATATTTCGGTTTCAAAGAAAAAGATTCTAAAGTTGAGTAGGAAACGCGTACATTAAAATGCAGCAATATTCAAATATTCAAGCAAATTAAAGTTGTTAGAACACCAAAATTAAAGTAAATACCTACCCAACCTTCAGTTCCATATCCACTTCAAATTCTACCTCTAACTAAACAGACAACATACCATGAGAATGACGCAATGGAACTAAGCTAGTAATGGTTCAGGATTTCTTTCAAACACTTTGTGTTTTTCAACTGGTGGTATTGTTTTTATCATTATGTCTCGATTAGTTCCTTCAAATTTATTTCCCTGCAAAGAATTCGCATCCAAAGCATTCAAATTGGGGATTTTTAATTCAACTTCGCCCCCTAAATTTAAAAAATCAACACACAGCTAAAACCTATGAAAAAAGAGGGGAAAATTCTCTAATATAAGACAAAGATGTAGACAATGATGACAATCCAATAACCTCAGATAATAAATCCAACTTCAGATAATAACCTCAGCAAACATTATACAATGTCCAAGCACACATCTCAATTACAATCACATCTAGCATAAGTGTAATTCTTTACAAACATAATTCAATCTCCAAATTCCCCAAAAGTAATTCTGCAAATGTCAGACTCTTAAAACACAATTAAAGATACCTAAATTGTAAAATACACAAATCTCGACCTAACATGGATCATTGAAACGTATTGGTCCCTGCATTGGAGCTGACAGGTTTATCTTTACCCATCATTTATTGAAATTGTGAGGTTTGGATATCATGAATAGTAATGAAAAGATATGGCAACAACAGAGAAAATTGAAGCGAACTAAGAACTACCATTTGGATTTCAGGTACACCTAAGTTGAAAGAAAGTACTTCTGAGAACGTATTGCATATAGTCATACAACCTCTAGTGTGAAATTCGAAAAGTAAGCATTAGACTTGCTTGCGTATTAACTTTTCCATGCACTTAATTGAACAAAGCCTCCACTTTATTATTATTCAAATCAAAAGTAGCGCTGGAGTTCAAATTCATTACCTAAAAGACGAGCATAATTACCGTAAGTGGAGCTTAATTGGATACCTCAGTTGATCATTTTGACAGAATTATGTCGCAGAATTACCTCTCTGACAGCCTTCATTGTATCTAAAGATGCAAAATCGATTACAATAAGCACTATCGTATGAATGGTGGTTATTATCAAACCTTAGAGCACATTCTATTTGTATTTTCCAACTTAAATTCATGTGAAAACCAAAACCCGTCACTGCTCATACAATATACACATCTAACAAAATCAATAACCAAACGCAAAATATTTTAAGTGTGTATGATGCCCAAAAAGCAAGGAAAGCAAATGGCTCCTACCTGCATCCAGGATTCCAAACTGTTACTTCAAAGAGATTCAGAGAGATACATTGACTAATAAGATAGAAGCAATCCCTGTAATCCCTGTATCACAACACAAAAAGAAGAGAATAAAAATTAGAACATGCAGTTTATAAAAAACTCAGAGATTCAAAACTCAGTTTATCCAATTTTCATCCGGTTCATAGAATTTTTTTCTCCCACATGTTCTCCCTTGCAGGAATCAGTTGACACTCATAATTTCAAAAAAATCACCCAAATATCCAATTTTCATCGGATTCAAAATCAAGTAAAATAATGAATCGTCGATGAAGATAAACAACTAATCTGAAAAGAACTAAACCCAAAATTAAATAACAAATCGTCGATGAAGATAAACAATTACCTGAGTCAATTATTAATCTGAAAAGAATTTAGCTTACTGACATCAATTACACTTCAGCAATCTGAAACACAGATTGGTTGTCTTACGAAGACGGAAAGCAAGAAAAAATAAAATCGATACAGTAATAGCAAAGTATAAAAATAAGGATTATGAACTATATTTATTTAGATGATGCTCATGAGACGAAATCTGAGGTTAGCAAAGGCGCAAGCCACTCGGCAAATATATTCACACCCAAAAGTCACCCACTTGCCCAGTAATATTCCATTTTAGAGTTGAGCAGTCTTTTAGAGGATAAGTCAACAATCAATTAAGCATGATAGGTTTAGGAGATTGAATCCTTATTTCAACAATATCCCACCGCCTTCTCTGTATTTGAGTGCTTATTTCTTAGCCTTTTGTCATAGGAGATTGAATAAACCATGCAATTTCCTAATACATATGTCTAAATCATCCAATTCACACATCTGCGAACTATCTAGATAAGGTTGTGCAGCTAAGTGAAGTTATAGATGAGTGCGGATACTAACAAAATATTTAACAATAGAAATACCTGTGGAAAAACAAAAAGCATACACTTTGAGCATATTACCTTAAACTTCAGGAGCATACAAAAGTCTATTCAGTATATAAATAACACAAACGCTACGTGTTGGACACATTTTCATGCATAGAGAAATTGAATTATGCTTTCGGGGCTAAGAAGGTTAAGCCACTGACTGTGTAAACCATGAACATGCAAAAGACAGGATCAACGGCTCTACAATATCGGGCAGGAAATAAGGATTTCTAAGAAGAATTTATAGGAAGCCAATAAAAAGTAGTCACCTACCTTATTCTTTTTATCTATCCAGTGAAGAACTATATATGTTGGGTGTGCAAGATCCAACATATTCCAATTGGAAAAAATATACTTATTATTTGATGCCATCTTCAATCCTTATTCAAGTCGTGATAATATCAATTTCAAACTGCCACTTTATCTCTTAAAGTGCTCACAACTTTAAATATGTATGGAACTATTCGAGATTAAAGTACTTACATGAGCTATCATCGTGATGAATTGCACCTATTTCATAAACAGACGCTCATCCCACAACAGTTATACTGCCCAGCCTTTTAGCGAGCAACAACACGCATGTGTCATGGACTAATTTGAAGATACACAATGGTGCCAGTTGATGCTAATTTTTCATCTTATGAATAACCATATCCTTCATCCCACCAAGGTGTGATACAGCTTGTGCAACAATTCCAGGCTCATCAAAATTGTGCATCCTTCTCCATTCTAGATCTGCAGCCAACAATCAATACAGAAGCAATGAACAACTTCCAAAAAAAAAAACAATCCAAAAATTGATAGAGTCCACTAAATCAATTCCCGTCCAAGCAAAGCACAATTATATGTAAGAACATTTGTTATCAGATACAGACTCGGTTATATATGCGTTTTGGTATCAGCAGTTGGATACGTAAACTAAAACTGATATACTTTTTTTTTTTAATCAGAAGCTTAATAAACTAAAACACATGTCTTTACTATCATTCAATTCATAATGAAAGGAGTGAAGATACGTAGATTTGTATACAAAAACATTCAAAATACCTGTGAGCTGTTATTCCTTGAACTTCAAATAGACTTTCCATTGGTGAGGTGTCTCAAATTCACTTCGTTTGTTCTTACGATTTTGAGCTCTCCGACATCTGCAGCAGAATCAGATTCAAGCACGTAATTTCTCTAATATGAACGCAGAAGGATTTTAAGCCTTTAAACATCATTGTGTATACTAAAACCGAATGAAAAACTCAATTTCAGAAGAGATTCAGGTATATTAAAGGCACCAGCATGACATAAGATTCTGTATGAGATATAGAACATTGGAGCGGAACGATAAAATCCATCGAGTCATCGAGAAAGACAATTTGAAAGAAGAGTGGAAAATTCTCTAATATAAGACAAAGATGTAGCCTATAAGGCAGTAAGATCTGCTAAATTAAGACAATGATATCCATTAAGATGGGAATTGAACTCAACAGTGTGCTATAATATCAATGCTGTCGGCTTGATTATCTAATCTAACTATAAGTTACGATACATTCATTATTCAATTGGGAGGGGTGTGGGTGAAAGAATGATCTCCCAACTTACCTGTTTAGAAACCCTGAAGCATATGACCATACAAATTGAGCAAGCATGCCAAGAGCTAAACCAAGGAAGAGCATTCAATCCATTGAAAGAGCACCCAAATGAATGTAGCCCAGATATGAAACTTGCCGATATCTTGTTCCTCCATAACAACACATCAGTAACTACATAGACAAATTAAAATCAATCAATAAAGCATGAATGAAACAACATAACCAAGATACAGAAACAAAGTATCACAAAGTAATAACTCAGATTACATTTGCCACCACTGAGAAGGTGATATACTGGCTTCTCACGTCCAAAGAGTCTATTCAATTGACATGATACTGAATTTGTTTTGTCTTCCTCAAAGAATGATACTGTTTTATGCTTTGGTACACTACCTCTATCTGCAAATAGATTCAATAGAATCTCCGATGTTATCCCCTCCTTCATTTTTCCGTTTTATCTAACAAAACCAAATAAATCCCATCTCAGACAATGAATCCAACTTCAGATAATAATCTCATAAAACATTATACAATGTCTAGGCACACATATCAATCACAATCACATCTAGTTAAGAATATCCTAATCCAAAGAGAGAGTGTGATACAGTCCAATGCTTTTTATTAGCTTTACCATAGATATCTGCAATTATCGATCAATTGAACAAAGCTTGGATTAAACAAATTGTGGCAATTGCTGCAAATGAATGAAATCAAATAGAAAAACTTAATAATCAAAACATAAGATTCATAACAGTAAGAATGTACAAACCCAAATAATTTAATGTAGGCATCACAAAAGAAGTTCGTATAGGTTTCAGAAAGAATTCAGAAGTGATAGTTAATAAGGAAGAAGAATCTGATCTTTTTAATCCTATATACCAAAACCTTGAACCCATGATCTCATGGTTCGAAAATAATTTCTTTACCGATAAATGCACAAAGGTGTCTATATAATTTCATAAGAAATACTGAAAATGTATGTTTAACAATCTCATGACTAAAAAAATTTATGTTTTTTACCTCCTATATTGAATAGTGGCAGAACTTGTTTATAAGACTCTTCTTCGTGGCAAAATCAGCACCACAATGGCAACATCAACATCATAAAATGCAGGAATATCAAAATCCACACCATTACTACACTTTTTCTCCATAGTGTATAACCCCTTCGTCTCCATAGTGTAATTCATGATCACCACCCTTGCTGTAAATTAAGAGAATAGCTAATAAGACTATGAGATTATCACATATTACGAAACACAAACAGGGCTAACTCATCAAGTTTAAGATGTAGTTAAGGCCTCAAGCATGAAAACAATAACATGTAATGATCCTATATCCACCCTTTGGTACATCTGGCGCCTAGTTCTATGTAGCGACATAGATTTTTAACAATATATAGAAAGGGATAATGTAGGGCTTTCGTGAACTTATCTACATACTAAAATAAAATATGCACTCTAGGTATCTCATGAAAACCAAATGACCTTAATTTTTCTGTTTGAGATCCTAAGCCATCAAAAAAATCTAAAATTCCAGTTCCAGAGTTTGAAAATCAAACAATTCTGCACAGGCACCAAAAGGAAACACCACGCTTGCCACTGAAATCATCTACTTATGGGTCCAAAGATCTTTCTGCCAAAATAAAAGTGACAATAAGTATAAAATAAAATACCATAATTGTAAGCCTACTGCCCAAAAGATAATTGTTTGGATTAGTTATACTTAATGTTCACCCTTTGCAAAAACTTTTAGCATCTCTGGTGTGTCTCTTCTTCTCTATTCATATTTAATAAAATATATTTAGTAAAATCTAATCAAAGAAACGTTGTCTAATAATAATTAATGATTACCTGCAATGTATTCTTATTTGTACATTCTAGCACGATCCTTGATATGAGTACAATTCGTACGCTGCTCTCGACTAAACAGCTAGCACCTACCAAAAGACATGATTCAAGTCATGTTAATTAGGTTGGAGTTCATGAAAGAAAAATAATAAATTCTTCACCAGTTCATGGAGATTCTAGGAACCAAAAGAAGTTGGGTCAAGCTCTTACTGAAGTTAAGTGACTAAGGCGATGTTTTCAACGTATAAAAAACTACAGATGTGTAGCAGGGCTCAGTCTTTGTCACTTTTTAACTCGACTATATCGATTAACTTTGGTTATAGGTAAAACATAAAATTTAAGAATCGAGTGCAGCATGGAGGATTTTAAGTGTATACTAACCAAAATTGAATCAAATGCATGGAGAAAATCAACTTGGTGTGTGATAAGTAAGACCGTCTTCCCTAATAAAGATCCCATTATATACTCCTACAAATACCAAGTTATATTTCAGTACGACACAAATAAAAACATGCCAATTGCAAGCAGAAGAGAAATGTGAAATCACATACATTAAATATGCTTATAGCAGTACGGGCGTCAACTGCACTAAATGGATCATTTAGAAGATATATATCAGCATATTGATTTCATTGTATGGGTCATCTCTTCTCCTATCCAAATAATCAGAAGTAGTAAACAAACGGAATAGTGAAGAGAACAATCATTGCAAACAATTAAGTTTTTCTATTTTGTCTAAAATCGATTGATAAGTGGAACAAAACAAAAGAAACCAAGATTGATATGAACCCTTGCTGTGAAACAATCAACACCAAAACCCTAGAATCGACTGCCTAATTATTTATGTCAATTAAAACCCTTTCAATCAAAACCCCTAAAATCCAATTTACAGTCAAAACCCCTAATTCGTTACCTGGCGTTAATTTCAATATGTTGCAACGATTCAAAAAAACAGTAGTTCAACCAATTCCTGCGATGAAGATAAAAAGGTGAGGGAGAATTAAACCAAACAAATCAATTAGGGTTAGAGTTATCAGACAACAAATAGATGATAAACAAACCAAATTAAGAGTTTCTCATATTATATCACCATAATGAAATCAGGGATTTAAATTTCTACAAAAAAATTTAGGGTTTTTTTTGAAACTAACCTCAAAAAGGAAAATCCGAGAAATCATCAGGGATTCTTCATCGACCATCCACCTGTTGAAAACAAAACCAGGGTTTCCATTCAATCAATCAATTTATGATATTTGTTGAGAAATCATATTTGTTGTTTTTCATTGAGCTGATTCGATTGGAACAGGAAAACATCTGAAATTAGGGTCGAAGGTTAAAGAGAAAAGAGGAGAAAAAGATTAGGGCTAGGATTAAAGAACAAAGCCTGGAATTAATCTACCTTCTCATACCTATTCTTCAGAGAAACGAACACCTTCGGCAGGATTTGATGTTTTTGCTTTTTGTTTTTTCCGAGGGAGGTGAAAGAGTTGTTTTCAGCTGAGCTCGAATAAGAAAACGTTTTGTAACGGAAGCGCACAAAAATCAGTATGGACGGACAGATCTGCCTCAAAAATTATATGTCCCAAATGGACGTTCACGATATATCCCCGACCGACGATATATCCTGGCCCTAGGATCGCCGAATCCGACAGTACGCATGTCCCGGACACAACCACCACATCGAATCTATTCGATTGAAACAGGAAAATATCTGAAATTAGGGTCGAAGGTTAAAGAGAAAAGAGGAGAAAAAGATTAGGGCTAGGATTAAAGAACAAAGCCTGGAATTAATCTACCTTCTCATACCTATTTTTCAGAGAAACGAACACCTTCGGCAGGATTTGATGTTTTTGCTTTTTGTTTTTTCCGAGGGAGGTGAAAGAGTTGTTTTCAGCTGAGCTCGAATAAGAAAACGTTTTGTAACGGAAGCGCACAAAAATCAGTACGGACGGACAGATCTGCCTCAAAAATTATATGTCCCGAATGGACGTTCACGATATATCCCCAACCGACGATATATCTTGGCCCCAGGATCGCCGAATCCGACGGTACGCATGTCCCGGACACAACCACCACATTTACTTAAAGGGGAGACTAGGTATCACGCCGGCCTGCGGCCGGCGCTCAACCTCTTGTCGATTATTTCAAATCAAATATGGAGATTTTCTTAAGTTTTGTTTATTGTTCATTTATTTGGTCTGTCGCTCAGTATTTTCTCATGCAATTTTAGTCGGTGGCCATAGCACAACGTCCCAATATTTAGTTATTAGTCGTATCATATTATAGTGTGTTGTTATTTAGTTGGGTAACAGTAGCGTGTTTGATTACTTTGATCATATTAGCCAGAAAGTCGGGGCCATAGGCCCAGGCGGTGGAGAAAATTTAAAAGCAAATATAGCACTAATATAGTTAGTCAAATCATATTATAATGTGTTAGTTAGTCTAGTCACAGTAGCATGTTTAATTAGTTTGATCATAGTATCAGGAAAGCAGGGGCATGCGGCCCACATTTAAATTACTGTGTTAATTGGTCATATCCATAATAGTCTGGAGCATATTTAGTTAGTCGTGTCATAGTAGAACTGTCCCAATATCTAGTTGGTCGTGTCATATTATAGTGTGTTAGTTGGTCATGTCACTGTATCATGTTTAATTAGTTGGATCACAGTAGCAGAAGGGGTCGGGTCCTGCGTCCCCGGCGGTCGAGAAAATTTAAAGGCAAATGTAGTGCCCACATTTAAATTAGTGTGTCAGTTGGTCCTGTCTATAATAGTCGGGAGCATATTTAGTTAGTCGGATTATTGCAGAACGGTCCCAATATGTTCGTGTCATAATATAGTGTGTTAGTTAATCAGGTCATTGTAGCGTGTTTAATTAGTTGTATCACAGTATCCGGAGGGGGCGGGGTCTTACGGCCCCGGCGGTGGAGAAAATTTTAAGGAAGATGTAGTGCCCACATTTAAATCAGTGTGTGTGTTGGTCCTGTCTATAATAATCAAGCACATATTTAGTTAGTCAGGTCATCGCAGAACGGTCATAATATTTAGTTGGTCATGTCATATTATACCGTTCTAGTTAGTCGGGTCACAAAAGAAAGGTCTCAATATTTAGTTGGTCGTATAATATTACAGTGTTCTAGTTAGTCGGGTCATAGTAGCGTGTTTAATTATTTGGATCATAATAGACGGAGTTGCCGAGTCCTACGGGCTCGGCGGTCAAGAAAATTTAAAGTCAGATGTAGTGCCCACATTTAAATTAGTGTGTTAGTTAGTCATGTCAATGACAATCGAGAGCATATTTAATTAGTCGAGTCATAGTAGAACAATACAAATATTTTATTGGTCGTGTCATATTATGATGTGTTAGTTAGTCGGGTCACTATAGCGTATTTAATTAATTGGATCATAGTAGCCGGAGGGGCCGGGTCCCACGGTCCCGGCGATCGAGAAAATTTAAAGGAAGATGTAATGCCCATATTTAAATTAGTGTGTTAGTTGGTCCTGTCTATAATAGTCCGGAGCATATTTAGTTAGTCGGGTCATAGCAGAACGGTCCTAATATTTAGTTGGTTATGCCATATTATACCGTGCTAGTTAGTCGGGTCATAGAAGAAAGGTCACAATATTTAGTTGGTCGTATAATTTTATAGTGTGCTAGTTAGTCGGGTCACAGTAGAGTGTTTAATGTGGGTCATTTTAGCCGGAGGGGCCGGGTCCTACGGCCCCGGTGGTTGAGAAAATTTAAAGACAGATGTAGTGCCCACATTTAAATTAGTGTGTTAATTGGTCCTATCTATAATAATCGAGAGCATATTTAGTTAGTCGGGTCATAGTAATAAAATACAAATATTTTGTTGGTTGTGTCAAATTATAGTGTGTTAGTTAGTTGTGTCACTGTAGCGTGTTTAATTAATTGGATCATAGTAGGCGGAAAGGCCGGGTCCTACGGCCCCAGCGGTCGAGAAAATTTAAAGGCAGATGTAGTGTGGACATTTTAATTAGTGTGTTAGTTGGTCATGTCCATAATAATGGAGATCATATTTAGTTAGTCGGGTCATAGTAGAACAGTACCAATATTTTGTTGGTCGTGTGATAATAGCGTGTTTGATTAGTTGGAGTAGCCGGAGGGGCCGGGACCTACGGCCCCGGCGGTCGAGAAAATTTAAAGGCAAATGTAGTGCCCACATTTTAATTAGTGTGTCAGTTGATCCTGTCTATAATAGTCGGGAGAATATTTTGTTAGTCGTTTTATTTTAGAATGGACCCAATATTTAGTTGGTCGTGTCATAATATAGTGTGTTAGTTAGTCGGGTCACTGTAACATATTTAATTAGTTTGATCATGGTAGCCGGAGGGGCCGGGTCCTACGGCATCGGCGGTCGAGAAAATTTAAAGACAGATGTAGTGCCCACGTTTTAATTAGTGTGTTAGTTGGTCATGTCTATAATAATCGAGAGCATATTTAGTTAGTCGGGTCATAGTGGAACACTACAAATATTTTATTGGTCATGTCATATTATAATGTGTTAGTTAGTTGGGTCACTATAGCATGTTTAATTAATTGGATCACAGTGGGCGGAGGGGCCGGGTCCTACGGCCCCGGCGGTTGACAATATTTAAAGGCAGATGTAGTGCCCACATAAAAATTAGTGTGTTAGTTGGTCATGTCTATCATAGTCGGGAGCATATTTAGTTAGCCGGGTCATAGCATAACGGTTGGTCGTGTCATATTATAATGTGTTAGTTATTCGGGTCACAGTAGCTTGTTTAATTAGTTGGATCATAATAGCCGGGTAGGGCCGGGAAATTTAAAGGCATATGTATTGTCCACATTAAAATTAGTGTCTTGGTCTTGTCTATAACAAACATAGTTAGTTAGTCGGGTCATAGCAGAACGGTCTCAATATTTAGTTGGCTGTGTAATATTATAGTGTGTTAGTTATTCGAGACATAGTAGCTTGTTTAATTAATTGGGTCATAGTAACCAGATAGGACCAGGGCCTAGATTCGAATCCTAGATCATACGTAGTAACGTATTAAAATTAGTCGTGATTGGATAAAAATATGAGGGAGTTGGCATCTAAGTTAGTTGGGGCATGTGTTAGCATATAAGTTAGTTGGGGCATGTAGCCTCGATGTTTTGTTGGTCGAGTCAAATTGGCAGTTGACATCTTATTAGTTGAAATCAATGCTTTTCTATCGTGTTCATATGTGGAAAAGAAGAATAACTTTACATTGATTACCATGTACAAAGTACAGAGGCTTTGTCATTTAAATCGTGTCCTTGAGGTCGGGCATGGTTTGATCTCGAAGGAAGTTTAGGGGTTATCACAATTGATCTTTTTTTTCATATGCACTTCGCTGTTAACTTTCCTGAGAAACTCATTCAGCAACACATCATTCTCGCATGGTGTTTACTTATGTATATATAAAACATCTCAAGCCATTAACTTTTAGTGTTGTCGCTGTAACATGACTGGTGCTCCATGTTGTAGTTGATGAGTCATCATGGTGTGCGGAGCATGTGTATAAGCCTGTGACAGATCAAATGAAAAGTTCCGTAAAATCATAGCCAATGCCATCTTAGCTTCAACAATGGCGAAGTTTTGCCCTATACAGATCCTTGGTCCCCATCCAAACAGAAAGAACGCTACTTCACCATTCTAGCCCGCTTTGGATATTCCCTCACAGAATCTCTGGTCTGAACTCTTGTACATCTTCACCCCATAGTTCAGGATGATGATTAATAGTAAGTGTTGGTAGTATAATCTCGACCCCAGCAGGAAGGCTGAGATCTCTAATACGCACTTTCTTGTATGTATACTGTTGTTGTTGGATCACAGGTGGATGTAACCTCTGAACTTCATATAGGATCATGGTTACCTGCAGTTAGACTTTGTCAAAAAACATAGTATCTGGCGTTTAAACATATATGACGTTTCTTTCTAGTTTTGACGATTTTTCTGTGCACTGGAATGGTTAAATTTCTTTAGCTCGACTATCAGATGAATTACTCACATAAAGATTAGATATTGTAGTTCTTAGCCTTGTTTTAGTTATAAATCCAGAATGAAATGGGACACTTACAGTATTTGGATGGGCCAGACTTTCAAACTGAGGTGGGTTTTTCCCACAGATTCTTATGACCTCTTCTCTGGCCTTCTCTTGCCAATCTTGATATATGCTCAAGACTATAATGTTCCACGTAAGCCAAGCTGAGGTTGTATCCTGGCCAGCGAAATAGAAAAACTTGCATTATTCTATCACCTCTTCCGTAGTCATATAGACGTTACCTGTTCAATTATTGGCAATAGTTTGAAGATAATCAGGGTTGTTACATTCCAATAACATTTAATAATCATATTATCATCAAATAATCATGCTTACAAAGGCGAACTTTATAATTCTAAGCTCTATCCAAGGTGTAAACATAAAATACGACATACATTCACATGACAGTTGGCAGGAAATGTACCCAGTTCTCTCTATAAGTTATTAATGCTCCGAAAGTCTTTTGGCAGAAGATAGGTATTATATAGTACCTTTCATTTGCGATTTGAATTATCAACGCCAGACTGCTCCATACAATTCCAACTCACTGGCAGCCCTAAGCCATGCATTATCTGAGATGTTAGCGTTCTGTTGAAAACCAAGCCGTCACATTTTAGATGCTAAAACAATACTACGAATGAGCTTCTTTTTGATTGAGAAACCATAAAACTATGTAATGCTGGAAACTCTAGTGCATTAACAATCACACACCACAATGGAGTTTCCAAAATTACATAGTTTCATGGCTCTCATTCTCCGAAACAACTCCAACAAAACCCCCCATAGCAGTGAGTATCATCATCGGTCTATTTTTTCATAGACTGCTTTTCCCAAAGTGACAAATAGCAAGCCAAGCAAAGGGAAATTTCAAGATGTCACAAAAAATGACAATAAAAGGAAAAAAAGAATAAGATAACAACCTTTAGGCATTTACCAATGGCAATACATGACGGGTTCTGACTTCTGACAATAAGCATAAGATTGCAGGCATGGACTTCATTTATCCGATGACAATGAGCTTAGTGACATTTGGATTGACATGGGCCATCAGCTCATGATCTAGGATTTTGTTTCAATTAAAAACTTTGCTAGAGCTTTTGTTCTTCTTAAGAACTGAAAGTGTATATATATAACCAATTAAAATCCAATTTCAACGATGCTCACTACAGGTAAAAAAGAAATAGTAGAGGGGCAGTAAACTTGATTTGTGGTAACCTAAGTCGGGGCAAGTAAACCAATGAATGCGAGCACCTGCAAAAAAAAAAAAAAAAAAAAAATCACATCAGATAGCAATTGAATATCCATCGGAATCAATTTAGGCACAACTATTCACATCAGCAACTCTCAACAATCCACAGTTGAGAAAAATTTGTTATGGGATCATCCATAATAAACGCAGCTAATGTCATGAACTTTGGCTAGACTTATTTGAGATAATCATCTGAACATAAAAAAAAATTAGTATCAATTTTCGAAACTAAGGATTTGACAAACCTTCATACCCAATATTTAGGAAAGACAAACAGTGGTACCTTAAATCATCCATCCATGTTCGTTCTTCCCAGCCTTGAATGCAGCACATAAGTTGACCAATACAACATTCTTCAATCCAGATACAACGTCACCACCATATACAAAACCAACAAACGATTCAACTGTGTATCAACCCGACAAAGCTATGCAAGGGTATAGATTGGCTTCATTGATTTGTTACCTGAAACCAATATAAATAACGGTTTATCACAGGTGATTTGGGTTATTGATACATTGAACAAATAAAAAATCATCAACACTTGCATGATATACCTCGAGTGCCATAGTTTCGAGAGAGTCGAGCATCAACAGAAAAATTAAGAATACAAATCAATCAACACAAAATCATGAAGAAAATTGAGAAACCAGAACAGGAGAAAGAAATCGAGAGAAATTTATAACCGAAAAGCTCATATAATATTTGCTCTGCCTAAACCTAGTACGTCTCTTTGAATTGGTTTCAGTGCAACGATCATTCAAACATGGGAACTCTTAATGTATGAGATAAAGGAGTTATAAACCCTAATATTTGCTAAACAGAAAACCGCAATTCTTGCTCTTGAATTCTCAGAGAAAGAAATTTATAAACGAACTCAGAAAATAGAATTACCTTGAGCAAAAACAAAATCGACGGCCCCGAATTACTCTTGCGGATCCGAAGAAAATCAAAAAGTGATTTAAAATCAAACCAAAAGACTGAACGTGCAGATTTGTTATCACCAAAGAGCAGACACGGTGACGCCCTCAATCCAATTGGCCAATTACCAACACCTATTGAAAGCAAGCCAACATTATAAATCTTCTAATTGTACAATTGACATCTGTACGTGCAGATGTCCTACCCAAATTATGCTACATGTTCTTGGCAATTTATCTATTAGATCCTAAGAACAATCACTAATTTAAAGTTAGCAGATTGTAATCACATATATTGAGTTACCAGGATAATTCAAGTGAACTGATAATAATTGTCTGTCTCATAGCACACAATGCTCGGCAATCACTCATATAGGTACGAAGTTGCAATAGAGTTCCCAACCATAACACTCAGCAACATCTACACAATTCCAGGAGTATTGAGTCTTTGAAGGTCCCAAATTCATAAGCACATATATGCATGCAAGCTCTGTAATGAGAGCAAATGGTGTTCATTGCAAATGAATACTGAACACTTTACTAAAGAAATACAATATCAAATTAGAAGATAGCCAATTATATTCACCATAAACATAGACCTCAAGCCCATGATTGTCAGTTCTCAATTCCGACACTCCTTCCAATTAGGCCACTTTGTAACTTCCACATTTGTCAAGCTTCTCTGAATCAACATGAATAAGGGGATTAGATGACATACATGTAATCAAGCCCTAAATTTGACATAAGAACCCTAATTTTTGTGTAAATCAGAATTTCTATTAAAAGAAGAATTTAAGCAAAGATTGAAAGCAACTTTATGAACCCATAAGAATTACTTGTTCATTCGAGTAAAAAGAATATTACCGCGACAGGGGGAGAAGAAAGCCAATTATTCCGCAACAGGGAGAAGGAAAGTTGTAATATACCACCAGCTGCGATGATGATGATCGTTACTCTCAAACTCAGTGTCACTGAATACAAAACTATCCTTTCCTTCCTCGGTACCAATCAAATTTACCCCAGCATCTCACTTCCTTTCTCAGCGTCAATCAATCGAAAACCTTAATCAAACACAGCAAAATAAGCAGATCATACACAGAAAATTAAATAGAAACCCTAATCAAAACTGAGATATAAACCACTTTAGGTTTGCTGAAACACAGAGGATGATTAAGCGAACGATTTCTCCATAACAACCATTAAACAATATACCTAAAGTGGTTTTTTGAATTAGTCTGTGTCTCTACGAACGATGGCCAAAAGAACAAAGTTTACCATTGAACACTATATTACCGACCAAAAATAAATAAATCATAAAATGAGAAAAGTGCAAATAAACTACAACTGCCTTTTGAATTTTCAGGTCAACCAAAATTAGTAGAGACATATTGCCATTTTATGATGCAACTTTATCCATCTGTATCTTCATAAACAAACCTATTGGATCAAAAACATGAAAATCTAGCATTAGTATGACCTGGACATCAGAAAAAACTAAACGTTATATCACTGTTAGACCTTGCCCAATATGTAAAGAACATAAAATAAAATCAATAAAATAGTAATATATACATTTATCCTTTTAGGTAATTATGTAATACTATATAGGAGGAAAAGAAAACAATCGGTAGATACATTTCCCAAACTTTGTGATGATATTTAACTTGATCAAACATCGTAATTAACTGGATCTTGAGAATATCCCTGAAGATGGCAAAACATATTTGTTTCATAAAAGAAAGTTCAGTTAATCTTCATTAAGAAATTTGCTAGACAAAGCAACACAACCAAGCATTGACGACAAAATATATTATTGAAGGAATTTGAAGTAATAAGATAACAACAATCCAGTATCATGAGAAAATAGGCTATCATAAATAGACGACAGTCCCTGTGTTAATCCATGCTCCTGAAAAGCTCTCGTGTCAGTCTATATGTCAAAAAAAACTTTGATACATATACTTTGTGCACAATGACATAAATAGAGATAACAAAATTACTATTTATTCACAGACCTGATTCTCATCAAACGAAACATGCTAGAATTGTCTGGATGACCTTTACCACCATCCCCAATAAACTCCCACATCACTTGCAAGTGTGCAGCATCACAACGTGAGGAACACCTTTGAATTTCAGCACCTTCAGCCACTTATGGATTAGCACCAGCAGCTTGGTTTTGAGAGGGGTCATAGCTAATCCACCAATACCATCTACAAAGATACCATGGACGTTACAGACAACGGAAAGATCTATATGGCCAGTCAAATTTAGAGACAGCAAATACTTGTTTTAGTAAAAAATCTATACTTGATTCCGTCTTTGGTTTGGGATAATGCCTTGTGGAATTCAATGTAGCTTCATAACCGAAAGCAACTTGAACCTGTGATTCTGCAGAGTAAAACCAGAGATTAGTACCAACTAAATAAGATATTACTATCAAGCTATCCTGATGCATCATATTTGGAATTTCTGATTCAATTCACAAAACCCTAATTTAAGATTTCAATTTCCAAAAGAAACTAAAATTGAACCCTATAGAATTTCTTTATTATTCAATTAAGAACAAACCCATCACTAATTACTCAGTTTATAATTCAATTTGAGAGTCAATTGGCAAATAAAATCCTAATTTATGTACTGATTTACCTTCCCATGAGTTTGATTCAACCAAAAAAATCAGCACAAACATCATCATCCCTTTCTTAAGCTTTATCCATATCCCTTGATCTCAAAACTGCTCTCGATTCCTTCATCTCAAAACCAAACCCTAACTGTATCTCAAAACACCGCAGCTTTTTTGTTCGATTAGGATTAACCTAAATAGCAGAAGAAGAAAAACGCATGAAAGAATCAGTAGATGAGATTCAAGAAGATGAAGAGATGTCTGCAAACCAAACCCTAGATTTTGAAAATTTTCAGAAAGACGATCTCCTTGGAAATTAGGTGTTTTTTTAGCCGTGAAAAAAAGAGATTGATACGAAGAGAACGAAGATATATCTCCTTGGTAATTTTGATGCTTTTACAGGTCTTCGATCTCCTGGGAAATTAGGTGTTTTTTTAGCCGTGAAAAAACAGATTGAGAGCGAAGAGATTTGTTGAGAGTTTCTTTTCGTTATATTTCTTTTCTTACTCGCATATATCCAGCAACCTTAATATTAATGGAAACAAAAAGGATTACTTCGAGATTTGATATCTGGTCGGGTCGGTACACAATCCACGCCGCCCAAAATAAACCCAAAACAGATCCGACGAACGTAAGTATCTCTCGCCGACGATATATCATGGCCGCACGATCGCCGAATCCGACGGACACCTTTGTCCCCGACACAAGGACCACATTTCCTTAAGGGGGAGACTAGGTATCACGCCGGCCTGATGCCGGCGCTCAACCTCTCCTCGATTTACGATTTATATATTCTTAGTAGAAAAATATAGTATGGATATTTACTTAAAGAATCAATATGCAAAGTTCAGTCCGTGTCCATAGCAGAACGGTCCCAATATTTAATTGGTTTTGTCATATTATAGTGTGTTAGTTAGTTGGGTCATAATAGCATATTTAATTAGTTGGATAATAGTAATCGGAAGGGGCCGGGACCTACGGCCCTGGTGGTGGAGAAAATTTAAAGGCAGATGTAGTGCACATATTTAAATTAGTGTGTTAGTTGGTCTTGTCTATAATAATCGAGAATATATTTAGTTAGTTTGTAGCATATTTAATTAGTCGGGCCCAATATTTAGTTGGTCATGTCATTTAGTTGGACAACATTAAAGGAGGTGGAGAAAATATAAAGGTAGGTGTAGTGCTCACGTTAAAATTAGTGTGTTAGTTAGTCCTATCTATAATAGTTGGGAGTATTTTTAGTTGGTCGTATCATATTATAGGGCGTTAGTCGGTTCGCAATAGCGTTTTTAATTACTTGGACCCTAGTAGCCGGATATGTGGCCGGAACCTACGGTCCGGCGGTGGAGAAAATTTAGAGGCAGGTGTAGCGTCCACATTAAAATTAGTGTGTTAGTTAATCCCATCTATAATAGTCGAGAGCAAATTTAGTTGGTCGAGTCATAGCAGAACGGTCCCAATATTTAGCTGGTCGTGTCATATTATAATGTGTTAGTTAGTCGGGTCACAATAGCTTGTTTAATTAGTTGGTCCATAATCATTATCCATATTTACCATATGAAAGCCTGTATTTTTTCAAGATAAAAATCAAAGCTACCTTAATAGTCCATAGTTGTTTGGTTTGGTGCATAAACATTATCTAGTTTAAATCAAGTAGATGGTTTTGAATGAAAAATGTGCATTATTTTCGTGTTTTATAGTTTAATACACCACTAAATGGTAATGTAGAGGGAAAAATATCAAGAATAAGACTCCTAGTAATTATGTCCCTAGATAGTCTCACCACGTTTGTGAATGTCATTTACAAAATTCTGTGTTATCTGAACTTTATTTTGAGCATAGAAACCCATGTATCCACCCTACATAAGCCCTTGTCAGTTGGCGATACTATTAGAACACGTACACAACCTTTAACACTTAGCTAGTCATACCCGTATATATAGTACAGAGTTTTGTGTAATGATGATATCAATATTTAAAAAAAAATCCCACTTACAGTAACAGCTCCCAAATCACCTACCACACGTTCCAATATTTCAATCTAATAATTCTGTAAGAACATTACAAACAGTTAGGAAATTATATCCATCAAAAACAATCCATTATTTAATTTATTAATTTGATGGTGATAGAATGGGAAATAAGACATAGTAAGAGATTAAGAATAAGATTAAATGGCACTTCTTGAATTCAAGGTACACCTACAGAAGCACCCAACTAAGATTCCAATGGCATAAAACGACGATGGTGGACTGTTTCTATGGGTTAGGAGTCGAAAATATATTTTCTAGAACCATTTTTTGTTTACTCAAACACACAAACATAACGACAATTTGAATTTGCAAATGTGATTCAAAATCAAAAGAACAAAAATAACTTAAGTTGTTGTTCAAAACTCACCTATTGGTCTAAATTACAGTCCAAAATTGTAGGAACCAAAGCTAGCCTAACATACCAATGTAATGAGCGACAACGATAATAAGAAAATTATAGTAGCAAGTTTTACGTGATGTCGTTTCTTGCTGCAGATAACTCCAAATATTTTGAGTATACGGTTTATATAAATAGCTTGCACTACTTATGAAGTATAAACACGAAAGACCTCTCCAAGTTAGTGTTGGCGCAATGCGGAAATTATCCAGTATTTTTAACAGCCCTTCCAGGAGATTCAAAAGTGGAAAAAATACAATATAACTGAAATTTTACCTTCTAAGCCACGTGAATAGACACTCATGCCTTTTTCCTTTATTTTCAGACAGATCTCAGCAACTACAACCACCTGAAAATTTGTAACATGATAAGAGAATTATGACTATGAGGATGAACACGAATGTGAAGATGAAGAAACAAAGTTCAGATGTTGCATAGACAGGGGGAAAGAGAAAGTGCCGAAATGAGTATAGCTGCTACTTTAAGAAATACGAATTAAAACTTGTCTTGTCATTCAGTATGACATACCTGTCAATCCTCTCTTAAGATGGTTCTTGTATCCATAATTCATAGCCTTGTCATATTCATGTTGTTTTTTACATGCCCCTTTAAAAAATCTGCATCTTAAAAAAATGGGCATGTTAAGCGAGTATCGAAAAACGCCTAAAAAACTCCCGCAACAAATATTAAAGCATGAATGGTTGTCCCTGTATATTTTCGGTTTTACCGGCAACACCGCCCTAAATTTTTCGCAAACTTAGCTTTACAAAAATAACTTGAAAATTTGAACACCGAACTTTCAACTTATCCATTTTAGATGAACTTGAAAGATGAAATCTTTAATGAAGCACAATTATCAAATCACTTAATTTGAAACAATTTGGTATTTTGAAAATCCTTATAAATTCACACTGGCAGTTGACTGTATATCACTTAGACTCTTACTGTTAAAATTAGTTCCTTTAGATGTAGTTTTTGAAGTTCAATGATTCAATGATCACCACCAAAGGCATTGCCCAGTCCAAACTGCACAGCCTCCACACAACAATCAAACTCACAACAATATCTGAATATCAATCTGATTTGATGCAAGTATAAGCAACTGCCAACGAAATCGACTCAATGAACCTACAACTACTAAATTAACTGAGATCAAACATGCATCACCAGGTAACTTTTCCTTAAATAGATTCTGATATGAAGGAAAGCATACGTTTATCTCTTCAATAGGCCCTTGATACTGCGACGAAATGATCTGATACATTTCAACTTTTATTTAAAGGTGTCAGCATAAGTTACTAACAGGTCACGTGGGGGTGGAGGCCAATAAAAGAAGTATGAGAACTACATATTAAACCTTACAATTTAATCGAATCAATGAAATACGCAGAAGCTCCAACTTGCTTCCTATTTTTACCATTCAGCCATTTTTATGAATGCCGCTAGCGCTTCCTTAGGCGGTATATCTAATTAAAGTTGAAAAGAATCTCTAGAACACGTTTCTTTTCTTTGCTTAGAAAGTTGTTGCATAGCTTCAGGTGAGAGTATTAAATTCTGGCAGTTTAAAATATATATATATATATATATATATATATATTGAAGTAAGCAAATTCGTTAGGCCGATACAGCCATTAACATTAATAACCTCAAAAGCTTCTGCAGCATCCAGTTATTCCGAGAAGAAAATATCAGATTATAACGGGACTTGGCCGACAATTTACCTGAATAATTCCACATCAAATTGGGCTTCTTCTAGACCTTTTACATTCGGCATGAAAAGAGATTCTGTTATGTAGTGATTGCTAACATATATCGTTGCCTTCTTGTCAAGCGCCATCGTTCAAATGCCCTGATGCAT
The DNA here is from genome assembly GCA_023529315.1 of Papaver bracteatum. NCBI lineage: Eukaryota > Viridiplantae > Streptophyta > Magnoliopsida > Ranunculales > Papaveraceae > Papaver > Papaver bracteatum. Next base: position 554,586 of record JAJJWX010002457.1, read on the forward strand.
AAAACATGACCTTTAGATACCAAAAATAAGCATAATGCACAAATACAATCAAATTGGTTTGGATTAATTAGGTTTGTGATTTTGTTCCTCCTAATTTCAATACTGTCATCTCCAACTTAGATTAAGATCCCATTAAAGATTCACGCACAGCATCAACATCTACTTACATGTATCTGCTCAGCCATCATCAACAGTTGCAATCCCAAATTCAGTCCCTGCAAGTCTCAGATCACACACACCATAACCCATTGCCCCATTGCTGTAACTTCTCTGGTAGCAACACCAACAATAGCCCTGCAACTACCCATTGCCCCATTGAATGTATAAGTAATTCTGAAATCGAAATTCAATTGAAATTGATAGGGAAAAAATAGAAAAATATTTGAACCTGGAATATTTTTTCTCGATTGATTTCTTCATATGGTTGAAAATCGATCTCAACCCAACTAATCAGATTTTTGGCATCAGTTTATGCCCTGTAAACAGAAATTCAGCATGATTAATTCGAAGAAACCTAACCATTATATATATAAAAGATCTGAACTGGAACAATAACAACGACATGAGAGGCGATGAATTTACCTGGAATAATAACAATGTCTCGTCTGGCCCTGTCAAATTTCAAAAATTGGAATGCAATAAGAAAACCCCTAATTATAAAATTCTGAGAGTAAGCGAGTTTACCCTGATTAAAAATAAGAGAGAATCATGCATTCCTGGGCATTAGGTTTCTTCATTGACTGGGCATTCACAGGGCAGGTCAAAGGTCAATAAACCAATAACCTCTGTAGAGAGGGCTTTTGTTACATCTTATATTGAACTCACCAATTTCAAGTGATGTCTGTCTCGGGAATCATATATCCTGAAAATGAAACCTGCAAAACCCAAAATTAAAGATCACAGGTCAACACCAAATCAATTGAAGGCCAAATAACATATAAAAATCTCCATTCAGGCTTACTTTACCACTATATACAAAATTTAGAATTGAAAAACTGAAAAGCAGAGAATTAAATAGAAAAGTGATATACCTTAAAAGACATATCTTAAATGAAGAAACACACCAATGACCTAATATTGAAAAACAAAGAAACACCGAAAATTTCTCTAATTGAAACACCAGCAACAGCCTCCTTGAAAACAACCACAACAACATAAAATTGATTTCCCCTTCAAAATCAGGGTACGTTTGAGGCTTCATAGAGTTTGAGATCGAGGTGAGTTTGAAGAGAAAAGAGGAGGAAAAAATAGAAGGGTTAGGTTTCTGAATCGGGTTTCAGTCTCTACACAAATTCACAATCAACCAAAATAACACATAAAGGAGTTACCTTTGTATCTGAAAGAATCACACCTGTATAGTCTAGCAATGTCACTACATTTATGAGCAATGTTCTCAAGATCTGTATTGCTCATATACCCATGACTTAGATTAACACTGTTGTATTACAAAACCCAACATTAGAATCCTATTCATATTTTAGAAGGAAATAGAGGGGTATCTGTAGGTACCTGGGAAGAATTTCATCAAGAGTGGAGTGGATGCTATATTTAAGTATTGCTCCAGATCTTCCACATCTAGAACTACCACAAAATGATAATGAATCGATGATATAAAAAATAAGCAAAGTAAAGGAGCCAAAGCTGGAATACTAACTAATATGCGTGAATCTATTCCGCAATAAGCATTTAAAGGCATAGGGGTACCTCAGGATAAAACAACCACTTCGATCAAAACCACAATCTTCAAAATTGGTTGTCAGAAAATATCGTCTTGCTAGATGAAATACATGGTCGGTACTGCAAGGTAACTTCATTTGTAGTCTGGTGTTTCCCAATCTCTCATGTTTATAATTTTATTGTGTAATGCTGTAATTATGTAAAATCTGAGTTAGAATTAGTAAAAGATTGTGCACTGATGAAACAGTTGAAATTGAACAACCAACCAACTTCAGGATATATATGAAATCCATATATACTAAACAAACTCCAAGCCTGAGAGAGTTGCCAAGACCAAACAAATATCGAATATTAAGAATGCAAAAACTTTGAGGTACCACGTTCTTGAGCCACCACACTATTTCCAACAAAAAATGGAGTATATGAACCAATGTCACTATAATCATTAGGCAACACTCTAATAATACAACATTGACTTAAAATTACCCTGAAAATAGTGAAGTTCAATAAGTATTACGCTTCATTGGCAATCACAAAAGTAATAAGTATCACGCTTCATTGGAAATCACAAAAGATCTTATTCCGAGTACATAATTAGTTTAAAAAGACGAAGGATATAAGAAACTTACAATTCAAAGAAGTTGTACACCTCTTTGTTCCAACCAATATATGTACACCTCATGTCAAAGGACTTATGATCTCTGTTGTGATATTCATATTGAAACAATCCATCCATGGGGCTAAGGGAATCTCAACTTCACAACAAAAAATAAACTTAGCATAGAGAAAGAGGACTTGCTGCAATACTGGAAACAAAACTTATATCCGACACTACCCCTGAGAGGCTGAGAGTTTACATAAGATTAGAATAAAAGAAAGAATAAGGTCAAGGGGTTTATTTACTGCCTCGATTCTCTTTTCCGCTTGCCAATTCGAGTTCGAGAATAACCCATTTTTCCTAGTCTTGATCTCAGCTCAACACCAGATTCAATGGCCGCAACCTCTCATTCTGTAAGTTTTGATATTATCAATTAGTATGCTCTCAAATACGAATTCAGGATGTTCAATTTGAGAAGTTCCATCGTTAATATGTAGGTACCTAGGAGGAATTTCAAAAAGAAATAGTGTGCCAGCCATGGCTATGATCAACAGAACCTGTTAAAATCAAACAATCAAAATTAATCAAATCAGTGTAAACCCAACAAAGGGTTCTTTAATTTCATCAAATCAACTATCTGCTTCAGTTCACTAAATTCCCTCCAAAATCAAGGTATGTCTTGCTTCATAGAGGGTAAACATAGTTTTCTCCCGACTCCTGAGGCAAATTTCTTTCTCATGGCAAACTAAATTAGAGAAAAACGAAAAGAAAAAAAAATTGCTTCATTATCTAGTAAGGTTAAGGTGAACATAGTAGCAAAGAAGAGAAATTGGTAGTAAGGTTAAGGTATTTCGAAAAACATAGCAGGGGACATTGCAGCACAAAGGAGTTAGCACATACTATTCACGAAGACCAAAAAATTAAGTGAACAGATATGCAAGTGCATCATATAACTCACCAACTCAGGCACATAATTTGTTCCCTCGGTCACCTTAAAACTCATTGATCGGCTGGTTTTCATTGTTCTCTGGGTGCTCCATGAATCTGAACACTAAGAACCAGATTGAAAAGTAAATTTAAGCTGTGATGTCAAGGAGAAGAAACTTTGATAAATTACTTTTCACATTACCTTGGTATCGATGCTCATTTTAGATAGTAGAAGTTTCCACCTTCCGCTTCACATTCCCATGAGAACATGTCATACATAGATCTAAATTGGCAAACCTGGAAGACAAACATATCGACAGGAGGCAAGGTGAATTTTTATTCAGCTAATATGAAGGCCCCGAGTGTTTTGGAGACGATGAACCACTAAACAAACCAGTGGAACAATTTCTGAAGAAAGGCGTATAACTTATCGAGTCATGACTCATAATAGCCGCCGGGGCTTGGACCCCCGAAATCCAACAAATCATGGAAACATATGTTATCTCCACAGTTCTCATTATAATCACATTGTGTCATGAACTTTCTTTTAAGAGTGGGGTTAGTGGGGCCTAAGGCGGCAGTATAACCAAATCTTTCAATTGTTTTTAATCCTTTAATCGGTTACCATTTTTGCCATATGATAATGTGGTGATTCTGCAAGAAATAAATTAAATAGGTAAGTATCTGCTAATCAGTATTTGTCATTAGATAATAAAGACGATAGAAACACGACATCCCTTCAGATTCCCTAAAGGTTGTTGTCTAAATTTATAACTGCAGCAAAAAAGATAGGTCTACTCCATTTGCTCCATCAAATTGAAGTTAACTCACAAATTCGGTGAGAACTGAGAACTGAGAAAATAATAAAATGCGTGTTTATATGCATATATGTATAGGTACTTAAAGCCTTTGGAGTTGTGACATTAAAAGCAAGCCTTATTTGGGGAAAACTTATCGACCAAATACACCACTGTGTTGTAGATTTTTGGGTTTTTCCTGCAAATGTCATTGCTTCCCAACTCCACTACCTGGACATAGAGGAATTAAAGAAACAAAATTCAAACATCAAACTCGGATTGCAGAAGCACTGTACTCAAGAACTCAAAAGCTAGTTTCCATACTACACCCCATAAGCAGTAGACCAAACCCTACTGCTGCTTGGCACTCCGGAGTTCTCCCCTGCTGTTGTCCTTAATTTTCCAGTTGGACCTCTATTTTTCTACAAATTTAAAAGTGGATAAGTTCATATGCTTGGCATATTAATTCTTAGATGCTTCTTACAATGGCGCAGATAGTTAGAAGAACACAGTAAAATAACCAATTTGCAAAATAAATCAATTCTGAGAAGATTATGTAAACGATATAAACAAAGAAAATGAGCCTCATATAGCATACTTTTCACACTAAAAGAAAAAATCTGTTAGAAGATTTGGCTTAAGAATCTCTTGGTGCTTACTTCCAAGCATTGAGGAATATTAATTCTGCCTTTAAAGGTTCCTATGTTATAGCTAATTAGTTAAGTTGATACCAATATACCTATAGCTTGTCAACAATTTGACTCATAGTAACACTGTTGTAGTGGATGATTAAAGAATCCCTGCACAACTTGGCAAGAACGCCACCATATATGCTTTTCCATAATTTGAAGCTATGAAGATGCTATTAACTTGTAGAAGACAGTGATTGGTGAATCTACCAAATAGTAATTCCATCTGTAGGAGTCGAACCCACAATTACATGGTTGAGAACCATGTGCTCTTCCATTTGAGCTAAGATAGCAAATAGCAATTCCAATTTAAGTGGGATATAACATGAGTAATATAAAGTAGACGTAGTTGTAAACATTAAATATCTTTAGATCCTACTTCAGGCTTGAGTTGATGGCCATTTGTACACCTAGCAGAATACTACACAAACACTGTGGAGAGCAAGAGATAATTTGACCAGTGAAGTACCTCCCAGATCAGGAATAATATCCGTACAGCATTTGCAAGGTGTCGTTGTGGTGTTGATATGGGTAGAGAAGTAGTATTCATATAATGATCAGCGTGGTAGCATTAAAGTACCTCTTGAATTCACCTGAAGTTCCCAAAGAAATCATAAATAATCCAATTAAGACTGAAACAAAGATAACTGAAGCTTAGAGATGTATAATTAACCATTGAACAACCAAATGTAGATCCAAAGAATTAAAGTGATAGAAGTCGAGTGAGTTTTCTGCTCTTCTTGAATTTGAACCCTGCGATTTAGATTCAAACAACTGTCATCATCATTCTCTACATTAGGATCCACTTCCTAAAACGTACACAGTTTCAAAAAATATACTTATAATGCCATAAAAATTGTCATTTAAAGCTTAACAACTTAAGATTGGGCTCTTCAAGTGTATTGAAGACAAAAAAGAGCAAAATTTCGGATACTTTTACATCTATGCAGAATTAAAATCTTAGTATGACTATGCTATAGGAAAATTCTTGGGTACACAGACGTAAATATAAGAACGGGAACATATATTAGTTGCATAACACTCACTTGAGCAAAGTTTGGCGTTTTGACTTGCATACTGACCAAAAAGTTCTATGAAATAGTAAGATCCCCATAAATGTATGCAGAATATATATAAGATAACACAGATTATCGGCTAAGAAAGAGAGGGAAAAAAGTATATTTATTTCATTCCATAAGAATGATAAGGTTCTTACTTACTGGTTCAAAGGAAAAATCTCATTAGCACAGGGTGTATGCTATAGAAGATTGTTTTGTTCTTTGTCGCATTGCTTTCTCTACATATATGTTGTCTATGTTCTGAAAATCATTTCTTTTTATTGGTCCCTGCATTGGAACTGACAGGTTTAGTGTGAAATTCGAAAAGTAAGCATTAGACTTGCTTGCGCACCAACCTTTCCCTGCACTTAATTGAACAAAGCCTCCACTTCATCATTATTCAAATCAAAAGGAGCGCTGAGTATAATACAGCGTATACATAAAATACGTCCACATGGAGTTCAAATTCATTACCTAAAAGTCGAAGATAATTACCGAAAGTGTAGCTTAATTGGATACCTTAATTGATCATTTTGACAGAATTATGTCGCAGAATTACGTCTCTAACAACCTTCATTGTATCTAAAGATACAAAATCAATTACAATAAGCACTATATTATGAATGGTGGTCATTATCAAACCTTAGAGCACATTCTACTTGTATTTGCCAAATCAAATTCATGTGAGAACCAAAACCCGTCACTGCTCAAACAATATACACATCTGACAAAATCAATAACCAAACCTAAAATATTTTAAGTGGTATGATGCCCAAAAAGCAAGGAAAGCAAATGGCTCCTACCTGCATCCAGGATTCCAAATTGTTTCTTCAAAGAGATTCAGAAAGATACATTGACTAATAAGATAGAAGCAATCCGGGAGATTATGAATGCACCTGAAATCCCTGTATCACAGCACAAAAATAAGAGAGAATAAAAATTAGAACATGCAGTTTATAAAAAAACTCAGAGATTCAAAACTCAGTTTATCCAATTTTCATCCGATTCATTGAATTTCTTCTCCCACATGTTCTCCCTTGCTGGAATCAGTTGAACTCAGAATTTCAAAAAAAAATACCCAAATATCCAATTTTCATCGGATTCAAAATCAAGTAAAATAAGGAATCGTCGATGAAGATAAACAATTACCTGAGTCAATTACTAATGTAAAAGAACTAAACCCAAAATTAAATAATGAATCGTTGATGAATTACAGTAGCTTATATTAGTTTTTATTTTGTAGTGATGAATTACAGTAGCTCATATTAGTTTAGGCCCACTTACTGCCATATGCCGAGTGTCGAGTCTTACTTTCTTCCACGGTAGTAAAACAAACAATAGCATAAAATCAATTCCACAAAAAAGTAATTAAGAATACTAAAATCAGTTGTTATTGTTGGCATATCACATAAATATGATTATCAAGGAACTGGAAGAAATATGTAATGCGTCCTCGAGGATGTTGATACTATACAATGATCACATGCCACGGTCTGTGGGACTCATAATTTGCAAAATGGTCACCTAACTTGAAAGAATTACTCGAATGATAGAAGCCCGAGAAAGCTAAAATTATAGCAAATTCTGCTCACGTAATCCCAAATATTGTCCTAGCCAAATAGATCAGCGTGTCAGGATCAATGAGTAAAATGGACCAAGTAAATTAAATTTGAGCATCTCCAATAGAAATTAACTCATGTCCTAAACAGTGAGTTCTCAGAACCCCAACGTCCTTATTTGGCTCAGCGTCGAAGGGTATTACTACAGTGGTGCTTCGCCGCTTCTAGATCTAATATCAGTGCTTCTTTGGACTGTGTTACATACAAAGGTAGCGTCTGTAGCCTCAACAACTCTACATATAGCTATCAAACTCAAAATTTCACGAAGGAAAGAACCTCAATTGAGTCCCATGGACATATTTTGAATTTATTTAAAAGCGTCTTAGACCATATATATGAAAATCGTAAAGTGGTGCTCATGAACCCTGTTATACCACCAAATAGAGAGACACTTGAAATACGTATTGTGTGCAACAAAAACTAACCACAATGGTTGTGTAAAAGTCGAACACAGATGACTCCACTACTATGACTTTCTACCGTGTCTATTACTTTCTGATTCCAACCAGCAGGCAACCAAACATGATTCTGAGTACTCTGAATATAATTGTTAATAGTATGCAAGTTTACCAATTACCATAAACAGAACCAATTATCAAACTGAAAGCTAGGAAGTTATCTTGCTAATCTTACCTGTCTGTACACAGTACCACACCAGAAGCCATCAAGTACTTCCCGTTGACTTCCTCTCTCACCTGTTCTTATACAACACCAGTTGTTGGACCTCTTAAATCATCTGGATATCCAACACCACCTAATATCAGTTTACAGTCACCAGCTACACAACCTGAACTCTACCACCGGAAGCTCATCGACTAATATCAGCCCCAAAATTACTATTACTGTGATCTGTGTGGAAGCTCTGTGAAAACAAAGTAACGAACATTAACACCTGCAATGAGTAAGATAAAACATCTAAGAAAGGGAATTAAACAAAAGAGTATGGAGAGGAAAAGAGGCAGTAGACTATCAGGGTTGCGAGAAAAGGATAAGATATTGTATACTAGGCCGTAGGTGTCCTTACAGTCAATTATAATCAACTGATACATATGCTCTTCTAATTAATTCAGCTTACCATACAAACTGTCTATTATAATCAACTCATATATCTGCATCTCTTCCAATTAATTCAACTTAATACCGTACAAACTGTCTATTGTAATCTGATTGAAAGAGCCACGGATTATGAGAAGATTACCTCCACCATTTTTCTCGTTTGTTGATACAAAAGCAACACCCTTTCCTCATTGAACTAATTATCATCATATAAACCCTACAAAATTCAAACACAAAGGTGTGAGATACCTCTCCAACTGATCTTAACAGGATAGTACTCCAACCGATCTTAACTGTTGCAACATACTTTATAGTTAAAGAACAACATCATGTCACGAACTTAACCAATAGACATGGGAAAGATCAATAGCATCAATCTGAAAGAAAGCTTGCGTGAAAACGGTAAAATCTTTGAAATTGTTGTAGCATGCTGTTCATTATTATTGTTTGAATACAAAATCAAAATCCAAGAGATTATATTATAGGCTTACATACCATGAACCACGTGAGTGACTATACTCTCAAATTTCACCTGTACACACAAAATAATGTTAAAGCCATCATGCTGCACTTTCAATTTTCAACTGCAATCAGTTTTTTAATAAACTAAAAAGAACAATTAAACTATATAGTAGAAACCAAGAAAAAGTAGCAAAATATCAAAATCTATAAACAAAAAGATCAAAGAAACCCTACCCCTATTTACCCCAGAGAAACTCCCCATAGCAATGAGTATGAACAATCCAAAGCTGGAAGAAATTTTCCAAGTTGTACTGATCATCCAAAACAAATCCAGTTAACATCAGTCTACACTTGAATACAGATAATGATGCACATCATTCACAAAGCCAGGATAGATATGTTTCATATAATCATGTGAACATAGAATATTTCAATGCCAACATAAAGAAATTCCAGTATAATCCATCTAAAGTTAATTACCACCCAATGACATAAATGTAAACAGAAACGACAATGCACTTTAGTACCGAGAAAGTCGAAAACACACCTTACAGAAACCATTGTTTGTAACCTAAGCCTACACCATGGGAATAATTATTTTTTTAATGTGCGAACAAATAGAAAATACAAAAGTATTGTGTAATTCCGACATAGCCATTGTCACCACAGGATCACATTAAACAATTACACCATCGGTCGCCCCATTACTGGCGTGTGCTTGAACAGGAAGCCGGTACCTATACCAGGATTGTAAGACATTAAAACTATATGATTTTATATATACTATAGTATCTTACCACTTCATTACTTAAAATTATCCACCTTCTTTGCTAGCATCTGACCACCTTCATTGTGTCTGCACATACAACAATACTGTTGGAAAAACTAACCAACATATAATATAGCTGGTCAAGTGGAACGTAATCAATTAAGATTCTTAGGCACAAACTTTAAGAGTAGGTCGTGACTTATGAGCGTTACAAAAAGTAGAAAACACTCAAAAATTTGATAGCATCGTTACTGCACAGCTTAGCATACTGCCATATCCTACTGTTGATTCACATGTCATTCACAAATGGAAATCAATATATAACAAATAAATCATAGAAAGGAAGAAAACTGACCCTAAATCGGAGAAAAGCCTCTGTTTTGAACTGTTGAGACAGATGAGTTATCAAAGTAATACTACATAGGAGGGAAAAAAAACAATCGATAGATATGTTTCCCAAACTTTGTGATAACATTTAACTTGATCCTACATTGTAATTAACTGGATCTTGAGAATATCCCTGGAGATGGCAAAAAATATATGTTGCATAGACGAAGTCAGTTCACTTAATCTTCATTAAGAAATTTGCTACACAAAACAACACTACCAAGCAATGACGACAAAATATATTATTGAAGGAATTTAAAGATGCATGAAAACTCTTGTCCAAACAAAGCAATAAGATAAAAACAATCTAGTATCATGAGAAAATAGGCTGTTATATAATCAGTCTTTTCTATGCGATCTCTCGCACCTGAATTTAAAATGAAGCAGCCTTCAGAATATTCGACAGTCCATGTTAATCCATGCTCCTGAAAAGCTCTCGTGTCAAAGTCTGTATGGCAAAAAAACTTTGATACATATACTTTGTGCACAATGGCAGAAATGGAGATAACAAAATTATTATTTATTCACAGACCTGACTCGATTGAACGATCCTGTGGCCTGAAACAAATTTTTTTTGGCCTGCACACTTGTCTTTCAAACTGCACTTGGTCCCTTTTAGACAACACTTTGCTTCTATCAACACGAACAGTTGCAGCAACACTTTTTACAGCTGAAAATCAGCTCAATAACTTGACCCCAATAGACCAATCAATAACTGGACAACATCATCCTACTATTTGTGTTCTTCAACCTGTATAGTGAAACCAATGCGAATTTTGAAGTCTTTAATTACCTCTTTGGCTGCCATAAGCTCTACCTCTAAGGCGTCCACCGCACTACCAAGTTGTTCCTCCTTTACAGAAGATGCCTTAGTTTCGTGGGATCAAGATCCTACCGCGAATCAACATTAATATCTGGAACAAACAAAACAGTTATTCACCATAACTATTGCTATCAGAATTGCTGGAGAAAGAAAATAAGAAAACTGACATATTAAACTTTGAATCGAATCCAGTCCCAGAAAGAAGAACCACAGGGTGCTTGGGTTGTCATGGATTTAGAGCAAATAACTATAATTAAGCCTAATTGACAAAAGAAATTAAACTTTGCCTCCAAAAGCACAAACTAAAACACTGCAAAAAATTAACAAACTTTCGTTAGGAATTACAACAATCTACAACAGATAAGCAGGGAAGAACCGCAAAAAAAAAAAAAAAAAAAAAACAACCAAATCAAAATAATGCAAATCCTCAAATTAAAGACTGACCTAATTATCAAAATCTGGAGCAAAAGCAAAAAGGATAGAAAGAAACCCAATTCATACCTGGTTGAGAACTCTTCCGATAAACCATACTGACACAGATAGGAGAAACTCAAGAACCCTAGAAATCATAAGAAATTGAAAAATTGAATCCAAATCGATATTTATTTAGATTGAAAATTAATCATCCGCAATTCATGGTATAAGTCGAACAATTTCCTCACTAATTAAGGCATTCGACAATCCCCGTTACGTCTAATTTAAACTCAATGAATAAATTAAACAACTGTGAGGTAGAGATCAAAATAAGGTTAACTATCTTGAAAATTTTACAGTAGCAGTATCATCCTTAATGAAACTGAAGGCAACCTTGTTGGAAAATTATTGGGGAACATGGAGAGAGGGAGAGAGGTTTAGGGGAGAAAGAGATCCAGGAACGATGAATACAGATTTTTATCTATGTAACAGAGTCCCGTGTCTTAAAACATAATCGAACGGTCCCGAATTACTCCCGAGAATCTGGACATACGGATATATCTTTCGCCCAATGATATATCCTGGTCACAAGATCGCTCGATCCGACGGTGGCTATGTCTCCCGTATTACTCTTTTTGCCTCCCCGAATTACTCATTCCTGACCACAGGATCGTCGTATCCTACGAACACGAATGTCCCAATAATAACCACCACATTTCCTTAAGGGGGAGACTAGGTATGCAGGCCGGCGTTCAACCTCTTGTCGATTTATTTAAGTTTTGTTGTTTTGTTTATTGTTCATTTATTTGGTCGATCGCTCCGTGATATAATTTATGTAATATATAATTTAAGTATGTGATATAATTTTTGTTTTTTGTTGTTTTTGTTTATTCTTTATGTAATTTAAGTATGTAATATAATATAGCTAAAAAAAAAAATGATATGATGATTTACATAAAGAATCAATATCTAAAAATATGATTGTGCTCAATATAGCGTTTTTAATTAGTTGGACCATAGTATCTGGATAGGCGACATGTGTAGTGCACAAATATCTAGTTGGTCGTGTCATACTATAGTGTGCTAGTTAGTCGGGTCACATTAACGTTTTTAATTAGTTGTACCATAGTAGTTGGATAGGGCCAGAAAATTTGAAGGCAGGTGTAGTGCCCAAATATTTAGTTGGTTGTGTCATACTATAGTGTACTAGTTAATCAGATCACAATAGCGTGTTTAATTAACTGGATCATAATAGCCTGAGGGGGCCGGGACCTACGGCCCCGGCCGGTGGCCAAAATTTAAAGGCATATGTAGTGCCCAAATATTTAGTTATTTAGTTGGTTGTGTCATACTATAGTGTGCCAGTTAGTCAGATCAAAATAGCGTGTTTAATTAGCTGGATTATAATAGTCGGGGCCGGAGGCCTATTATATGATAGTGTGTTAGTTTGTCATTGGCGTTTTTAATTAGTTAGACCCTAGTAGCAGGATAGGGATCCAGGGCCTACGGCCCCAGCGGTAGAGAAAATTTAAAGGCAGATGAATGGTTCCAATATTTAATTGGTCGTGTCATATTACAGTGTGCTAGTTAGTCGGGCCACAGTAGCGTGTTTAATTAGTTGGACCATAGTAGTATGTTTAATTAGTTGTTGTGGTACGTGCTAACAATTTCCCCCCGGTCCCAGCGTCATCAACTTGCTTGTCGGGCAGCTCTGTTAGTGTCAGCATAATATATTTTTTTCGTAAAGTTGCTCTAAATTTATATATCTAAAACTATAATATAATCCAATGAAAAAGAAAAATAAATATAATCCGACGAAAAAGATATAATATGGAATTTACTTAATAATTTAAGTATATCAATTTTATATTAATTAAAAATTTAATACCTAAATAATAATAGAATTGGACATTAACTGAAAATACTAAGACAAATCCCTCAACCTTTTTAGAGTTTTGTTTATTGTTCATTTGTTTAATAAATCACAACAAAACATCCTGGAAGACGACATTAGTTGCCTTTAAATCATTTGATTTATCTTCGGGTAGCACGATTATTCGTCTTGTAAATGGTGCCTTTGATCGGTTGTCACTTATGAAATAATTTCACTTTCTTACTTCCTAAAATAAAAATAGTATGCGATAAGAAAGAGTTCGTATCCACAGAGAGGCCTTTGTTGTTATAGAAATTTTCAGCTTCTTAGTAACCAAG